>JAIPUX010001232.1:115277895-115294692 GCA_020142125.1 Phrynosoma platyrhinos | reverse complement strand
TCTTGTGCAGGTATCTGTCTGTATGTGTAGGTTTTCTGCATACTGTGTTACTCAGACATTGGTTTGATTTGTGGATGACTAGGACATCCAGGAATGGCAGTGTTCCTTCCTTTTTTTTCCCCATAGTGAATTGAATGTTGGGGTGGATGTTGTTCAGGTGATTCAGGAACACAGCCAGTTCTTCTTCTCCATGGCTCCAAATGGTAAAAGTGTCATCCACATCTCGGAACCAAGTTGTGGGCTTTTTCGGTGCTGTTTCCAGGGCTTGTTTTTCAAAGTGTCCCATGTAAAAGTTTGCTATCACCGGGCTTAGAGGGCTTCCTATTGCTACCCCATCTCTCTGTTTGTAGAATCCATTGTCCTGCTGGGAATAGCTTGTGGTGAGGCAATGTTCAAACAAGGCTGTAATGTCCTCTGGAAAAATTTGCCAGATGAGTGTCATGGTGTCCATTATGGGAACTTTGGTGAACAGGGGGAACCACATCAAAGCTGATTAGTATGTCTCCGGGTTTAAGTTCAAGGTTATTGGTTTTTCTTATGAAGTGAGTTGAGTCCTTGATGTAATGGGGGGTTTGCCCTATATGGGTTTTTAAGAGTTTGGCCTATAGTGGTTTGGATGTGGTGGAACTATTTGAGAAAAAATATAGATAAGAAAGAAGGCAGCTTTAATATTTATAGATTATGAAAAAGCTTTTGATAACCTGAATTGGGCCTTTCTGTTGGAAGTTTTAAGGAAAGTAGATGTGGGAGATGAATTTTTGATGTTGATCCAAGCAATATATCAGAAGCAAATGGCAAAAGTGTTAATAGTTTGAGAGATGACAAAGCCCTTGAATATATATATATATATATATATATATATATATATATATATATGGAACTAGACAAGGTTGCCCCTTCTCTTCATTGTTTATACTGGGGTTGGAGGTATTCTTGATTTAGACAAGAGAGGATAAAGGATTGAGAGGGTAAAAATCAAAGGGAAAGAACACAAAATTTGCACTTTCACAGATGATCTTTTGATAACACTCACAAAACCAGTTGATAATGGCCGATCATTTACTAAATAAATTAAGTGAATTTGCAGAAGTGTCAGGATTGTTTATAAACAAAGAAAAATCATCAACTATTGCAATGAATTTGAATAAGAAAGAAAAAGGAGATATGGTAGAGAAAACTGGCATGCATATAAAAAAAAATCTGAAATATCTGGAAATATATATAACATCTAAGAATGTGGACTTATTTAAAAACAATTATGTAACGGTATGGGAAACCATCAATTTTTTTGGAAAGGTGGGATATCCTGGTTGGAGAGAATCTCCACCATAAAGATTATGCTTCTGTTTCAATACATCTTTATTATAACAAAAGCTATTCCATTCAAGACATGCCATAAAGATCTTTCAAAATTTCTTTGAGGAGGCAAAGAAATTATTTGCCCTTATTATGATGATATTAATTGATAAAATTAATAGAGGTGGTCTTGCTCTTCCAAATTTAAGAATATACTATGATGTCGTGTGTTTTGATTGGTTATGGGATTGGTTAATACTTGGGGATCATGATATGCTAGATTTAAAAAGTATAGGAAATTGCTATGGTTGGCATACATATCTCTTTTATGATAAGCAAAAATCCAACAGAGAGTTTCTCAATCATGTTGTGAGGAAGGCTCTTTTTGGGGTGTGGCTTAGATATAAAAGAAGAGTTTGCCCAAACATCCCCTCACTTAATGAAGCTTTTTTCAGAGAAATGAGGTTTGTTAACAAAAGATGGCTAACATATCAGAATTTAACCAAAATAGATACTGTTACAAAAAAAAAGGAAAAAAGAAAAGAGATTTAGGACTCAATAGGAACTTGAAAATGAAGAATTATATAAAGGCTGGTATGTTTATAGATAACTTCTTGCCCAGCTTCTGCAAACTGATATCTATGGTCTCTTTAATAGCCTCCATCCATCTAGCATGTGGTCTTCCTCTCTTTCTACATCCCTCCACCTTTCCTAACATTATTGTCTTTTCCAATAATTCATGCCTTCTCATGATGTGTCCAAAGTATGACAGTCTAAGGGCCGATGTAGACTGGCACTTTAGGCCAGCCTGGGGGTGGAGTTGGAGTGGGGTGACTGCATGCCGGCCACCCCAACTCCACCTCAACTCTGCTCCAATGCCACATGCCCGACCACATGGCACCCAGCATCAGGGTGCCCCATTGGCACAGCATGCAGACACATTGCACCAAAGGGGTTCAAAAGAGCCACAGCAGCAGCTATAAGAGCGGCTTTTTCCACCCAAAAGGAGTGGCATTTGGCAGCTCTTTTTGGTATGGCAAAAAGGAGGATCAGGGCAATGGTGTGTGGTTGCCACAGCCCTGGTCTGCCTCTCCCCGGGGCAGCACAGAGCTGGCTGAAGTCTTGTCATCTTGGCTTCTTGGATATCTCTGCCTTGATCTGTTCTAGGACTCATTTGTTTGTCCTTTTGGCTGTCCATGGAATCCTCAACAATCTTCTCCAGCACCATATCTCAAATGTGTTGATTTTCCTCCTACCTTCTTTCTTGTCTGTTCAGCTCTCACATCCATACATTGTAATAGGGAATACAATGTCTTGTATGATTCTGACTTTTGTGCTGAGTTGTATATCTTTGCATTTTAGGATCAAGAATACTTATACTGGAGTTGGAGGTATTTCCTTATTGTCTATTTTGAATGTGTATAAGTTCTCTGTGGTTATAAGTTTGGTTTTCTTTATGTTCAACAGTAAGCCTGCCATTACACATTCTTCTTTGATCTTACTTAGCAATTGTTCCAGGTCTGTGAGGTATTCTGCTAGTATTATGATGTTGTCAGCATATCTCAGATTGTTGATATTCCTCCTATTTTCACTCCTCCCTCTTCCATGTCCAAGCCTGCTTTCCTTACAATATGTTCTGCTTATAAGTTGAATAAGTAGGTTGATAGGATGCAGCCTTGTCTGACTCCTTTGCCAATTGGGAACCATTCTGTTTTCCGTGTTCTGTTCTGACAGTAGCCTCTTGTCCTGAGTACAGATTCTTCATTAGGACTATCAGATGTTTTGGCACTTCCATGTCTTTAAGGGCGTTCCATAGCCTTTCATGATCTATGTAGACAGAGGCTTTGCTATAGTCTATAAAGCACATGCTGATTTTCTTTTGGAACTTCCTGCTATGCTCCATTAGCCATCGTATATTTACATTGTCATCCCTGGTGCCGCTTCCTTTCCTGAACCCTGCTTGGACCTATGGGATTTCTCTCACCATGTGTGGTTGGAGTCTATGTTGCAGTTTTCTGAGTATAATTTTGCTTGCATGGTAGATTAGTTCTATGGTTCTATAGTTGCTGCAGTCTCTTGTGTCTCCTTTTTTGTAGTTAGGGATGTATATTGATTGCTTCTAATCTGTTGGCCATTGTTTTGTTTTCCATATGTTGGTTAGCATTAGAGTTGACTCTGTCAGTGTAGACTGCAACAGTTTTATTGGTATATCATCTGTTCCCGGAGTCTTATTTTTTTGCCATTTCTTTTGCAGCTTCCACCTCAGTTTTTAGAATTATGGATTCATCTTCATATGGCTCTTTGCTCCATGTGTCCTTCATTTTGTCATCTCTTTTATACAGTTCTTCTGTGTATTGCATCCAACATCTTTTTATTCCTTCCTGGTCTTGATTTAAGCATTTCATACTAAGGGTTATGTAATTAATTGGTAATAATATTATAATATATAATAATAATATTATAATTGTAATAATTATTATAATTTATTATTATTGTTATTGTTGTCATTGTTATTTAAAATTAAAAATTAAATATTTAAATTATATTATTATTATTATTATCGTATTATTATTATTATTATTATTATTATTATTATTATTAACTACATAATAATACTTTAATACATAAGCAGTAATTAAAAAATAAAGGAAGCCAGTCTGATGTACTTTATATTAAGGTTGGGAAGTACTAAATTGTAAATATATAAAATGCTATGATAAACATCAATCAGGTCAGTGGAGAGACGGAATAAGGGTTGGAACAAAACTCAGGACGTTACTCTGTTGTATGTTATTGTTGCTGAATGCAGAAATATATGTTAATCTATTTGTATATTTGTCATGTAGGTCTGAGTGGTTGGTATGTTTATATATGTTTTGTATATGTTTTGTTTTATGTCTATAGACTGTATCCCTTTTTAGACTATTAATAAAGATTATAAAAAAATAAACAGTGCATGTGCTATTCCAATATAACAAAGACAGTCTTCTCTATTTCTTGTTGTAGTTTCAAACATCACACCTCTATCAAGCAAAAGTAATACACATTAAAAAGTTTTAAAATATAGTTACTGAACTAGGTTGCCCATGAGTTACATTGATCTTTCAGCACGTGAGACATTCACCCTCAAGATGATATCTCTATTTGTCTCCAATAGCACTTTCCTCAATACTTATGGGATAATAAATATGTTTCCTATTTTTATCTTAGGAAGGAAGAAACCTATTGCTTTCTAAGTGTGTGGGGATTGCCCAGACACATGCTTTGCATTTTATTGTGTTTTCAGATATAGATGAATGTAGCCTGATGTGGTGCCACACATAAATCATGTCAACACTGTTAAGATTAGATCCTTTCAGCACATGGCAGCTGTCACAGTCAAAGTAGTCATGTGACTCAAAGGTGTACAATACTATACTGCCTTTATTCTGTACTTAATTAGAAAGAAAGTGTTACTATCCTACAGCTATAATTCTTACATACACACACTTATCCAGAATCAGTTCCTTCATATTAAAAGTATTTATCTTTAACTAAACATGTACTGGATTATGGATAGAATAATACAGATGGATGTAGACTATTTCTGGATAAAAGCAAGGAGGGTAAGATGTAGGGAAAAGCATAATTATGAATTAAAAGCATCCTACAAATGTATCTTTTATGTTTTGTACTGTTGATGTTCCTTACTCATGTTGCTTATATTGTTTCTCCACACGCTCTGTTGTGGTAACATTAACTGAATGGCTGCACAAACCTTTTCATTTCTTCAAAATACAAAAGTAAAATACCATTACCCTTGCCTGTCTTGTTGTACAATGTTTCCAAATAGCTTTAGTACCCATTTTGAATTTGTCTCTACAAAATGCTCAATTCTTTCTTGTGTCTACTGGATCGTAATCAGCTGTTAATGAGAAATCATAATATAGTGCCTTTTTCTGCATCTTTTTAGCAATTCTGAACAATTGCAATATAATAGTCACTATATATTATGGAAAAGGAACAATGTGCATATTATTCACACTTGTAATATTGGCTATTGTATTGTCTAGTAAAAATGGGGCATTTAATTGTGGCTACATTTCTGTTCTTCCCCCTTGTGCACATTTGTTTTTATTATTTATTCATGGTTGAATATTTTTCAGTGGATACACTGACAAATTTCAGATCATGGCTTTAAAGGTGGGTATCATTTTTGGTATGGCCTCTATACATAGTTATTATAATTGCCATCAATCTGGCCAGGTGTAACTAAATGATTTTTCAGGCAAAGAACTAATAGCAAAGCTTTTTACACAGCAATTTCCTTGGTAAGGTTCAACAAAATGAAAACTCATCAGAAACCCTGCTGGGATTCCATCAGCAAGCATTTATTTGCAGTTGCTTCTACACCTGCTTACACAGTAATAATACACCAGTGAGTTAAGTCTCTATGCCAATGCAAATTAGCATTATTTTGAACCAAACACTGGATTTTAGCACACATAGTAAGCAGAAAAATGTACTGCCACTAGATGAATATAGGCAAGCGAGGACAATCCACAAATACATATTGCCTATTGCTGCTTTCCTTTATGCAGATATGTCCTAAAGGATTACCCAGTTGCTACTATTTATAGCGTTTATCAAGAACATATGTTTTATGCTGCTGGTATGGCATGGATTCCCCCCCCCCCCCCTTCAGCCTAAGCATTACCATCTGCAATTTCAATTTCTTTTAAAAGATGATCCATATTTCAATCTAGGAAGAAATTCCTCCCTTTATACCATATGGGATTCTCTTCTCTATAGGATCAATTCCTTTCCATATGCTTTCATTTTATATATGTAAGCAAACCTTTCATGTAGCTCTCTAATCAATCCAACGTGTATGTTTCATGAACCTTTACATCAAATACTGTTGTGTTTTGTTTTTTTGTTTTTAAAAATCCTCATTTGGAACAAATTTAGATTATAAAATGAAATCTTGAGAAACTTGAAACACTTAAACTTTCTGTGGGCACAATCTCATTTGGTTTAAACATAATCTTTTATCTAGTGATGCAGCTCTTATGTTTTTCATTATTATCAGCTCCATTTTAAGATTATGCATTTTTATTACTCAAGCTTTTCTGGGGAGTCTTCCCCTCTGTGATGCCACCTTCAAAAATGTGTTTGGTGGTAAGAGGCCAGATGGCCTCCTCAGTGGTTGACCAAGCTCTGAAAGTCATAGGGAGGCTATGATAGCTTCCTCCTTGATGTCCTTTCCTAGCAGGTGAATATGGTTTTGTTCCAAAAGAACAAAAGGAAACTGCCTTCAAGGGCTTTCAATTGTGTGCTCTTCTACTGATTTTACCATTAGTAATGGATAAATGGTTTAAATGCTACTGTTTGATCATATTTTAATAGTACATATGATGGATCCTGCCTCCAAGTTGGTCACATAGTTCTAAATCCTTGGGTGCTTTGGCTGCTGAGACTCACCTTACCCCTTTCTTTCTTCCCTCAAAATCCCTACTGGGTACTTGGGCCTCAAGGTGATCCCTATATGGGCCAGTGCCTACCACACTGTGGTAAGCATGATCATCAACAAAGTTGTAAAAAAAGAATAGACAAGTAGATGTTTGTCAATATACAGTTCAGTCACATGTTAGCCCCTACACTTTTTAATCACTCACAGCTCACAAAAATTCTATTCAGTACTCCCTGGCTAACAGTCCCATCTCTATTAAAACCTTTCACTGTCTTTCTCCTACCATCCCCTTCCACCTGCCTTCTGTCAGAGACAAGCCTCAGTTTTGTCTCCTTTCTTCCCCATGGACTCCCCTGAGCTGTGATTGGCTGCCATCATAGGCTTGCCCAGTTCCTTTCTTCACATTAACTTTTTGGGATATTTTTTACCTATGCATGTTTTTTATATTTTATATTATCCCTTTTGTAAACTAGCTTGAGTTACAATTCTAGGGAAAAGGTGGGATGATGACGATGATGTTTTTATTACTATTTTATTATTGTGCTATTATTTTATGATTCTCTCCAACAGATGGACCTCATAGTTGCTAACAAAATATTAATAAAAGTATGAGTCAGAACATAAAATGAATTAATTAAAACAAAACAAAAACAAAAGTGAGGATCCATCTGGATTAAAAATCCCTTTTACAGCATCCAAGCATAACTGCCTGGTTTGTATATCAGAGAACTTCTTTATGTCAGAGAATCAATTAGTGGGACTTGGAGCTCTTGTATGGTTCTGTTCTATTGCTAAAACAGAGGAGAATGGAGGTCAGTATGTCCTAAAATTGATGGTTAAGAAATGACGCTTCCTTCTTCCTCTTGGTGAGGAGGTTTCAACCCAATATGTTCCAGAAAGTGTCATGATTTCCATCCCTGGTGTACGGAAATAAATAACAGCCATTCAGTTAAATAGAATTAAAGGGGAAACATGGTGAGAAGATTCACATTGAAGTCTTGCTCCTCATCAAACTCTAGGCATTAATTATCAAACTAGTTTCTCTTTTCCTTGCAGTATAATTGATTTTTCTCTTCCTCAAACTTGCTATAGCAGGGGCAGGCAACCTAAGGCCCGGGGTCCGAATGCGGCCCCCTGAGGCCTTTGGACCAGCCCCAGGCCAGTCCTGCCACCGCCGCCGCCCCCCCCCTGCCATGATGATATTGATTATTGTTGTTATTACTTGTTCTTGGGGTTTTCTTGGCAAAATCTCCACAGGGGTTTTGCCATGGCTTTTCTGGGGCTGAGAGAGTGTCCATGCATATTTTTTTTATTTTTTTAATTTTTTAATTTTTTAAAAAAATTACTTTTATTTATTTATTTATTTATTTATTTTTGGTGCTTCAGCCCCCCAATTGTCTGAGGGACAGCAACCCAGCCCTCAGCTCAAAAAGGTTGCCTACGTCTGTGCTATAGTGTTGGAATTGCTTTTAAACAGACAAGCAGGACCTGAAATATAATGTTACAGTACATTTTCACCTCTAGGATACCAAAAGCTGTAAGGAGCACAAGAAAGCCATTTAATCCTCTCCCACAAAATTTTCTATTTTTTCCTTTCCAATTGACAGATAATGTTCCATAAATTAACCAGTTTATCTATCTGCTTATCTAGCTAGCTAGCTACCTATTATATTTCTATTATGCCCAATAACTGAACAGTATACATGATCATTGCTGCACCACCACATTTTTTTTTGTTTTCATTTTTGAGATTTTGTTTTGGGTTATGTTTGTTTATTTTAATTTTTAAAATATTGTGACTTCTCTGAAAACTCTGCTATATCTCTCTTGTTACTCTATTTCTGTTAGCAAAATGGCACTGAGATTATTACTGTACAACAGTGATTCCCAAACTTTGGTCCTCCAGATGTTTTGAACTTCATCTCCCATAATTCTTGAAAGTTGGTCAAGCTGGCTGGGACTTCTGACAGCTGAAGTCCAAAACACCTGGAAGACCAAAGTTTTGAAATCATTGCTAGGAAGTGATAGATGCTGTCCCTTTTTTGATCCAGAGAGACTTTTTATCTTCACAGAAAATGTGTCAAGTAATTCAGGCTGTGGGTTGATTTGGTTTAGTGTACTATTGAATATTAAGAGTAAGATATAATTTGCTGCTCACCTGTAGAAAATTAACATAGAAATAGATTAATGGATTAACCAGTTAGCAGTGTCAGCTCTGACACCAGACATGTCAACCCACAGACTTGATCCTTAAAATGGTTTAGAATCCATGTGATGTACATTATTGAATTTTAATTTACATGAATTCTCAATGTTTTGGAAATCATATCTGAAATGGAGTTTTTGACTGCTATAAAGAGCTAATGGAATTGCTATGCTCCAGCTGAATGAAAAATACAACATTCAAACAACTTCAAAGTACAGGAGGTGGAAGAAATCCCTTGATTCAGTGAAATCCTAATTTGGAATATTGTATCTCTTGATTCTCCCACTTTATTTAAAATGCACTTTGTGGGAATTCTGAAATGTCAGAACAGCTAGATGAAGCTATATATTGATATGATTTTATTGCATCTGGGTATTTGGGATTTAGAAATCCATAGTAATCAACCAGTTGCTATTGAAGTACCAAAGACCATCAGGATCATCACCTTGTAGTATTGTCAATTAGGTCTGGAGATTTTTTTTAAAAAAAAACAACAATCAATAACCTTTAAGACACAGTTATCTTCTCTTTTATTATTGCATTATTATCTTTAAAGTCATTACATGCCAAGTATATATACCACACATTGTACAATACAACACACAATACAACATACAAGCTAAATAAATCTGTAACCCCTACCCTCTCTGAACAAATGTCACACAATTTTTTATTGATTTCTGACCTTCCAAGTTGAAAACATAAGTATACATCTAGTATTGTTTTCTTTTTATTTAAACCTATTATGCATTTATCTTTTGGCTATCTTTCTTTAACAAGGTATTAAGAATTCAGAATCTACTAGCATTATGTTATTCCTTCTTTATAAATAAAATGTAAAAATGGTTCTCATTCTTTTTAAAATGTATTTATCCATATTTCTTTAATCATTATTGTCAGTTTTTCCCCATTTCAGCCATTTTAAATATCTTTAATCTCTATTCTTCCATTTCAGGTATTTCCACCTTTTCCCAACTTTATGCATATGACATTCTGTAATGTAATATTCTATAATTTAGACTCTTAGTATATTCAGCAACTAAACCCACTAAATAGTGATTTCATTTGTAGTGCATTCTGAAGATTTATTGGAATGACTCCCATATCTCTACCCAAAATTTCCTTGTCTGTTTGCATGTCCATGATATATGATAGCTTTCCACATTTCTAGCATACATTAGAACCTTCACACATTTTGCTTAATCTTTCTGAGGTTAGATACACCCATACATCATTTTGTTTAAAAATGTCTTGAGGATCATAGCTTAATATTTCTTTTAATCCTTTGGAACACATTCTTTCCAATTAAATAGTATAGCCTGTATTTTGGGCCCACTTGGTCATACATTCCTTAACTTGTTTGGGTTCCAACTCCATTTTTATCAACATTTTATATATTTTCCTGATAAGATTATTGTTATCTGCACATAGTTTTCTTTCAAATATTATCTTTGCTTGTTCAAAACCAAGAGCTTTCCTATCATCTCCCCTTCAGCTGTTTTTAGTGATAAACCTATACTCAGTGTAACCTATACTTAGTGTAACCTATACTCAGATTCTGCTAATTCTTCTTGCTTCTTAAATCTATGCCAACATTTTTCAATAAATAATACTGTACATCTTAATAGGTAATCCCTTTTTCCTCCTTCTTTTTTATCCATTCTATAGAATGCTTCATGTATAGATACCTATGCGCACAAGAAACAGAGAAATTTGCCAGGTGAAACTGCATTTCTACATGTTTGCAAAGAGCTGTCTGGCCATTTGGCTAAATATAAAGGCTTTTTAAAGAACTGAGTTCTGGCCTGAACATTTTCCAAGACAGTTTTTCTTCAAAGAGATTGGAGGGTGGAAAGCTGCTAAAAGACTCTTTTGTGTATCAAGTGTGAGCCACAATGGAAGCAGTGAAATTTTCAAAATTAACAGACACAAATTATCCCTCCTGGTGCATTTATGCTCAGTCTCTACTGATTCAGGAGAATCTTTGGGTGATGGTCTGAGATGGTCTTCCATGAGCACCCACTCCAGCAGATGTGGAGTGGAATGAAAGATCTTGCACAACCTTATATCTCATCCTCTCAGAAGGGCAATTAAATTATGTGAGGGGAAAACTTTGGCTAAGGACATTTGGGATTCCTATTGAGGGACATACACCAGTCTGCCTCAGCTTTAGCCAAAATGATGTGGTGCAAGAGACTGTATGGGCAGAAAATGGAGAAAGGTCAGTCTCCAGAACATCATCTGGAAGTGATGCAGGACTTATTTAACCAAGTACAAATGAGAGGAGTTGAAATTCCTCAATTGCATAGGGCATTTATTCTTCTTAGTTCTCTTGCATCTGATTGTGATAACATCTTGCATGGGCTGCAAGGAGTACTGGAGGCACAGATTACCATGGAGCTAGTCGCCTCTAGGGTACTTGAAGAAATCCAGCACCGGAGATTTGAAGCAGCACAACACAGACTGGTGTCAGCAGCTTCAAAGTCCTCAAATGCTTCAGAGGGAGTGTCCAGAGAGATGCAGGTGGAGAAGGCAGCTGTTTCCAAGGAAAAGATATGCTTCTACTACAAGAAAGCAGGTCATTTGAAGTGAGACTGCAGGAAATTTGCAGCAGACAAAAAGATGAAGAATCAACAATAACATCCCAGAGACTTTGAGGGTAACAAAGGAACTGCAGCTGTTACAAAGGGCTGTGACAGTGTGACTCAGCAGATGGTGAGCCAAGTCTAGATTTTGGACTCTGGTGCCACTGGACACATGGTCAACACTCCTGAACTACTCAGAATTAAGAGTAGTGAACTCTGCTGCTCTAGCTGATGGAGCAGCAAGAAAATCCAGCAGATGGGGACTGTTTGCATTTCTGGTCTTCGTAAAACTTTTGATAATGTTTTGTGTGTGCCTCAATTATAAAACTGTTTAGTTTGTGTGTCTACTTTGACCACAGAAAAGTATACACTGCAGTTTGTGGGGGATGAATGCATAATTTCCCAAAGATGGCAAAGTTTGTGCAAAAGCTTTAAAGAAAGACAGAATGTATTACATGCTAGATAAGGCAGAATGTGTGGTTGTACAAAATGTGCCTTTGCATTCAAACTGTATTCATTATTTTCACAGATGGGTCATATTGGTTTCAATAGTCTTGGGAAACTGGAGGAGATTTGTCCAGATTTTAAAATATCACCCTGTTCAAATCACCTGGAGTGCTCAGTTTGCAGCAGGATAAAGTTGAAAGCTTTTCCTGTGGCAAAGCGTAGCAAACACATAGCTTGTAAACCTTTTGAGACAATGCATTGTGATATTTCTGGTCCGACAGTCAAGTTGCTAGAGGGCAGTAAATATTTCATGGTGATTGTGGATCGCTTCACCAGGTTTTGTTATGTGATGCTTCTGAAAGAAAAAAGTGAAACAGCAGACAGATTTAAAGATTGGGTGAACATGATTGAAAGAGAATTTTATTACAAAGTGGGGTCTTTGGTCACAGACCAGGGAGGTGAATTCTTATCTCACAGTTTGGAAACTGGTTGAGAAAGAAAGGGGTTAGGCACAATACAACCAATCCTGGAGTTCCTCAAGAAGCAGAGAGAAGAATTGATGTCCTAAAGCAGCTGAAAGATTGCATGATGTTAGATGCAAATGCACCTGAGAATTTCCGGGGTGAGGCAATTCTTACAGCTAATTTTCTGGCAAAACATACATGGAATTCAGCTGTAAAGAACACACCTTTTCACATGCTTTATGGGAGAGCACCTAATCTGAAATACCTTAGGGTTTTTGGGCAGTATGCAAATGGCTATGTGCCAGCAGCTTTCAGGAAAAAACCAGTCCAAGTGGAGAAGGTTGATGTTTGTGGGGTATTCTGGGAATAGCTACAGGTTTCATCTTGGTGGTGGAGAAAATTTGCTATCCTGAAGCGCTAACTTTAAGAAGCATTCAGGTTGGGAAGTTGGGGCAGTTAGAAACACCTACCAGAAATGGAGGGGTGGTGAAACAGAAACAGAAATACAGAGGAAAGATCAATAAATAAGAAATTAGAAGAAAGGAACTACAACTCAGAATAGGAAAAAAATAAGATTGGCGCTAATTGGTGCCTCTTCTAGACTTTCTTAATGTTGACTTATTTGCATATCTAAAGTGAGACAAAAATAATAATAAAGGGGCGGAAGTGGTGGCACAAACAAAAAATAAAATACAATTTTGAATAGTAAAAATAATGGTTAAAATTACAATGTGGAATGTGAAAGGTATTAACTCAAAATATAAAAGGAATATTGTCTTCCACCAACTGGAGAAATTAAGAAGTGACATTATATGTATTCAAGAAACTAAAATTAAGGGGAAAAAAGAAATAAAATATATTAGGAATCCCAAATTAGGAAATGCATATATATCAGCGGCTGACAATAAGAAGAAAGGAATAGCAATATATGTCAATAGAAAATATGAATCTAAAGGAATTTTTTGTGATCAAAATGGAACATACATAGGTGCAGAAGTTAAGTTGGAAGATGTAACAATGATATTGGTTGGCATTTATGCACCATTAGAAAATAGAGAAATATATTTTCTGTCATAAGACAGTAACAGAAAGTTGTATAAATTGAAAAAGGCTTTGTATGGATTAAAACAGAGTGCTAGAAGTTGGAATTTTTGCATTCATGAAGAGCTTGTGAAGCTTGGTTACAAACGCAGCATCGCTGATGTGTGTGTTTACACAAAGGGAGATGTTACATTAGTGATTTATGTTGATGACTTGTGCATGGCAGCTAAATCTAAACAAGAAATTCAGAAAGTAAGAAAGGAATTGTCAAAGAATTTTGTTGTCAAAGATTTAGGTCCTCTCAGATCCTATCTTGGAATTGAGGTGCAATGGACTGAAGATGGCAGTTGTTTATTGAGTCAGAAGAAGATAGAAAAGCTGATTGAAAAGTGTAGATTTCAAACTGCAAAAGTAGTGAAAAGTCCTATGTCAGTTGGATTTGTCAATGGAGAAACAACTAGAAAGTTTGAAAATCCAGAGTAGTTTCGGAGCATCGTTCGTAGCTTAATGTTCATAGCAAATAACACTAGCCCTGATATTGCATTTGCAGTTGGCGTGCTTAGCAGAAAAGCAAATTGTCTGAAAGTTGAGGATTGGACAGTAGTGAAACATTTGTTGAGGTACCTGAAAGGTAGCATAGACAGCAAATTGAAGATACAGAACAGCCAGGTTGGGCTGGAATGCTTTATAGATAGTTCATTTGCTTCAGAGTTGCATGACAGAAAGTCAGTTACAGGATTGTTAATCAAGTTTGGAGAAAGTGCGATAATTTGGAGCAGGGATATGTAGCACAAAGTACAACTGAAGCAGAGTTTGCAGCATTGTCAGAGATTTTCAATGAGATTCAATGGATCAAACAGCTACTTCAAGATTTGAATCAAGATTGTCCTGGACCGGTTCTGATCAATGAAGATTCTCAATCATGCATTGCCATGTCAGAGGCAGAAAATTTGAAGTGCAGAACAAAATACATTGGAGTAAGATACCAGAATGTCAGAAAATTGGTACAGAAAGGAGTTGTGCATCTGCAATATATAAAAACAAAACATAATTTGGTGGACATTTTGACAAAGCCATTGGGAGTTGAGAGACATGACCAGATGTCATGTCTACTCGGGATGTCACATTAAGTGTACAGGACTAGCCATTGTGCTAAGATAGTTTCACAACTGAAAACAGTGTGCTCACCCATCTGTACATTTTGGAGGGGATTATTGGAATATAGATGGGTTATGCAGTCAAAGGAGAAATGTAGAGATGTGTGTGTGTAGATTTTCTCAGGAGAACAACATCTAGAAAAACAAAGAGATCTTGACAGCAGCTGGCCAAGAAGTCAAGTACAGTTTTAGCTGGGAAAGATAGGCAGTACATCAACAAAGTGAGCTCATGGGAAAGTAGTCACATGAGGAATGATGGACAGCTAGAGGCTGGGTTAAAACACATCATATAGGCATTATCCAATCAGCATATGGTTAACACCCAGAATGTGGAGTATGGGAAAGGCCAAATTGTTTATATATGCAAGCACATTGTGTGTATGTGTGTTCAGCAGTGGCTTTAACTATGGAGTTAGTTTTTGGCTTTTAATTTTTGAGTATGCTTATACTGCTTTTACAATGTAATTCCTGGATCTGGAAACATGGATCTGTAACTTTTCTTTTCTACAACATCACACCTATGCTGGATTGTATGTTTTTCTTTTCTTGTTTTACTTTATGGAACAATAAAGCTCTACTTTAGAACTACAAGAAGTGTCTGCATGCTTTTAGCATGGAAAGACTGATGGAGGAAGCTGTATTCTCTATACTCTGCTGGACTCTGCATACCACATCCGGATATCAACAGTTTGGACACAATTTTGCTTTATAGCTGTTCTATATTTTTACGATGGCCCTTCTTATAAAGCAGCGGTCCCCAGACTTTTTGTTCCGGGGACCGGTTCGCTGGCCCTCAGATCTTCCAGAGGAACACAAAATAGTGTGCATGTGGTGAGTCATGCGCATGTGGTGGCAGCAGCAGCGGAGGCAGGACCAGCCACAGGCCAGTAGGAAGGCCTCAATGGGCCGGGACTGGCCCGCAGGCCATAGCTTGGGAACTCCTGTTATAAAGTGATTGTTGAATACAGCATGTACTTCACTTTTTCATACCACAAATAAGTGTGCCAGCTAAATCATAGGTCATGATATTTTAAGTGTAGTAATCTTTTGTCTTTAAGAGCTATCCATTTCTTAATTCAAACTAATACACTTGAGGCAAAGTATAGCTTCAGAACAGGGAGCCCAAGGCCTCCCCTTTGTTTTTCATATTGAATGAGTCTGGGTCAGATACTAGTTTTTTTACCCTGCCAGATGAGTTTTGACATATCTGCCATTTTTTAAAAATGGACTACCATTCACTATAATTGGTATTGTTTGAAAAACAAACAAAAGTTTGGGTAAAATGTTCACCTTTAGGGCTGGAATTCTTCCTAACATAGAAGGAGTGTTTATTTTATTTCTATGGGTCTTGTTTTATTTCTTTTCATAATTATCTTTAAAGTTGTATTTTTATTAGAAAGTATTATGTCTAACTATTTCACTTTCTTCACAACTTGTATGCCAGATATAATATGCAGTTTAAGTTTATCATCTTTTCTCATATTCTTTGTCAATACTTTTGTTGTTTATTTTCAAACCTGTCACATTTCTAAATTATTCTAATATATTTAATAATACTACAATATTATCCAATGAGTCTTCAATCATTATCAGTAGATCTACTCCTTTGAAGGTGGGGCATTTAGATGATGCACACCTCCAAATTGGGCATAAACCACACCTAAACCACACTCCAGGACTAAAAACTCGAGCAAACAGAACCCAGGATAGGTCAGCTTGCTGCAGAAAATATGCATTTTGGACTGGCATATAAACAGCCTGATGTGAGTGTGCGGTTGCAGCAAAGCAAAGAAATGAAAGTGTGACAACTCCAAAGGTTGTAATTACTGTTGGAGCATTTTTTACCCAAAGCCTAGATGCTGAAGCTTGTGCACCAAGAACACACGCCACAGAAAGCTCTGCTGTACAGTTCAGTGCAGGTTGGAGAACTCCTTCTCCCATTCACAGAAGCTGCAGACACGACAACATGCTGAGTACTCTCAAGGGGGCTTTTAATCTTCATTCTGATATTTACAATATCTCACACTGACTGACAAAATGCTCTGCTCACTATATACATCAGCACTACCATACAGGGTATTGGAGCTTCTCCCTTATATACACATTACCGTATTTTTCGGCATATAAGACACATTTTTTCTTCCCCAAA
>JAIPUX010001232.1:115228677-115246253 GCA_020142125.1 Phrynosoma platyrhinos | reverse complement strand
AAGGAGAGTCCTGGTCTGATCTGTTGAAGAACCCATTTGTTTGTCTTCCTAGCTGTCCATGGTATCCTAAGTACTCTTCTCAAGCACCACATTTCAAATGAATTAATTTTCTTTCTGTCTGCTTCCTTCACTGTCCAGCTCTCGCATCTGTACATGGTAATTGGGAATACAATGGCCTCAAAGATTCTGACTTTAGTGCTCTATATGTCTTTGCTCTTCAGTATCTTTTCTAGTTCTTTCATAGCTGCCATTCCCATTCCTAGTCTTCTTCTTGTTTCTTGACTGCAGTCTCCATTCTGGTCAATGTTTGATCCTAGATATGGGAATTCTTTAACTATTTCAATTTCCTCGTTGTCTAGATTGAATTTGTCTATTTCTTCTGTGGTCATTATTTCTGTTTTCTTTATGTTCAGCATCAGACCTGCCTTTGCACTTTCATCTTTGTTCTTCCTTATTAACTATTCCAAGTCCTGAATGTCTGTAGCAGTTCAATTGGAAAAGCATGTACATTGCACAAAACTGTTGGAGAGCTGTAGACAAGTAAAAGATTATGGCAATTCTTTTAGCTGAATGTGTCCTGCTGTTATAGGTACAGACTTTCATCAAATATATGGAGAAAATGTTAGATAGCTAATGTAGACTCTGAAAGGATTTTACACCATTAGCTGTAGCATATTGAGGCCTTGCTATGAAGGAATGACTGTGTCTCAGGATATAGTTTTGAAGGTTTAATGCTACAAATTAGCCCAACATGTTTTGATAAACAAATATTTGTGTGGATATATTTTTTTTTGGGGGGGGGGCTAAAACAATTTGAAATTAAATCTGAAGATTTCAGAGTGCCTGGAAAGCTTGTGAAATGCAGGTTTGTCAGATGTTCCCCCTTCTGTTTGGTTTTTAGCACAATGAGGACCAACAATTTCATTGATGAAATTATTTGCTACATAAATATCTTTCAACAAATAAACACCAAGCTTATCACCCTACCTATTCAACCTATATTCAGAACATATTGTATGGAAAGCAGGCATGGACATGTGAGAGGGAAGAGTGAAAATAGAAGGATGAAATATCCACAATCTGAGATATGTTGATGACACTATAATACTAGTACTTTGGACACATCATGAAAAGGCATGAATCACTGGAAAAGACAATAATGTTAGGAAAGTTGGAGTGAAGTAGAAAGAGAGGAAGGCCACATGTTAGATGGATGACCTTTATTAATAAGACCACGAAAATGAGTTTCTAGGAGCTGGGCAGAGCAGTAAAGGACGGATGGTGGTGGAGATGTCTCATCTATAGGATCACCATGAGTTGCAACTGATGTGAAGGCAGTTAACAACAACAAATACTTCCCACCACCACCAGGACTAGAACCATGGTATGGAGGACATTGAGTTCAAAGGAGCTTTAAATACAAAGAACAAATAATCCATTGCTGTCCACTGGTGTTAGGTTCCAGAACCCCTTGTGGATACCAAAATCTGTGCTCAAGTCCCATTGTGTACAATGGTGTAGTGTCCCTTATAGAAAATGGCAGAACAAAAATTTTCTCTTTGGAAATTGGGGGGGGGGGGAAGAGAGAGATTTTCAAGCTGTGGATCATTGAATTCTGCCTAGAGCGAGGCTGGATCAAGCCAAGGGGCCACCTATTCATACATTTTGTTTATACAGTGACCAACTATGTGCATATGGAAAGCCTTCTCATACGTTTTGACCTGCTTCTATGTTCCCAATCCACAAGGCCCTCTAACAGCTATTTTGATAGGAAAAAATGCCCATGTGTTCTATATCTATGAACAGTTTTTTGCCATACACATAATATAACAAACTCATATAACAAAATCCAGTTGAGTTCCATTATACCTTACTGGAATAAATTTTTCTTGTCCTGAGTTCTTTTTATTAATAACATTTCACTTTGAATTGCATTTAAAACTAAGTGCTGAAGCAATTTCCTGTGCAATAATAAGAATTTACTACCTCTTTCTTCATTCAACAACATTTCATCTTACAGAGTAGAAGAATTACAAATCCAGCCAATTAAAATATAGGCTGTATTTTCTCCCAACTTTATTACTGATGTTCACTTTGCCTAGAGGAAGCATAATAGCTTTAATTACTGACCCTGTTTACTTAGGAAATAGTAGTAGGACACATTTACCTAAAGTAAACCTTGTGTTATAACTAAAGGACAAAGTTCTCAGGATAAATGAATGACTCTGTCCATGCAGGTGTGGAACTTTAATATAACTATCAGTCTGTTTCTACAGCTGCTGATCTTTAACACCTGTCAGAAGTACAAGCTGTGGTGGATTTTGTAGCTTCATAATATATGAGTAAAATTGGCTACAAGCAAATTTTAATTAGTACTGTTTGTTGATTTCTCTTTCATGCTGGCTGCTTTAAAACTCACTCTTTTTTAAAAAAAATGAACTAACCAAATGAATTTTAACAAAAAAAAAATATTTCTGTTGACTATGTTACAAATTACCTTTGTTTTAATTTTTGTAAGCTATTTGAGTAGTGTGACTTTTAATCTGAAGGACTTGTGTAACAACTCTTTAAACACATATTCAAGACTATAATGACCAGTCTCTCACTTCAACAATAAAGAGTTTGTGGCACCCTAGAAGCTAACAATATTTATTTAACTTAAGTTTTCATGGACTCAAGACCATTGCATCAGAAAGACCAGCTGATGCCTGCATATGAGGAAGTGGTTTGTGAGCTGGAGTTTGTCAAGTAAAACTTGTTATTCTTTAGGGTGCCACAAGAATCATTGTTGTTCTATGCTCTGTGGTTGTAATCATATTAATAACTAATTGTTAATTAGTGGACTATGAATCCTTTTCATCCCCATCACAAAAAAAAAATATTGTTTGTTCTGAAGAATAATATGAAAACATGCACACATGTTAATGTAAGACTTCTTATAAATGACTGGTGACTGAGGAGGGAAAGAAGAAAAAAGTGTAAATAGCATGAACAGAAATGGTGCTCCAGACTTACCTGGTGGTGCTCCTTGCAGATTTGGCTAGAACAGAGCCAGAGGGTACTATCTCCTCTTGGTAGAGAAGGCTACAAATAAAGTAAGTGCTTGTATAATGTTTAGAAAGAGTAATGGATCTGCTTCTCTTTTGTACAAATGAGTTTTCTTCTACGGTCCAAAATACAATGCACAAATAATTCAGTTTGAGACCACTTTAACTGTTTTGTCTCAATGCTAGAGAATTCTGGGAACTGTAGTTTTGTGAGTCATTTAGCCTTCTCTGTCAGAGAGCTCTAGTGCCACAATAAACTGCAATTCCCAGGATTCCTTAGCAATGAGCCAGAGCAGCTAAAGTGTCTCAAACTGGATTATTTCTTAAGTGTGTTTTGGACTTATGTGAATTTTTCTTTTTCCCTTTCTTGGAGCACTTTATGTGCAGATGATGATGTACACTCTTATTTATATGATTCTATGATCTTTTCTTTTTTAAAGAAATCTAAGTCCACTTATCTTAAAGACAGCAAGAGCTACATGCAGAAATGCCCATCATTTTGAGGGTCTTGGGAAGGAATGTACAGGAATGATGTCAAATGGTGATCCAAAACACACTGCAGAAATAATCCAATTTGAGACTACTTTAACTGCTCTGGCTCAGTGTTAGGGAATCCTGGGAATTATAGTTTATTTTGGCATCAGAGCTCTCTGGCAGAGAAGGCTAAATGTTTCACAAAACTACAGTTTCCAGAATTCCCTTGCATTAAACCAGGACAGTTAAAGTGGTCTCAAGCTGTATTATTTCTGCAATGTGTTTTGGACCAGGGTGATATGAACATCACAACTTCTAGAGTGGCTGTAAGAATCCATCAATGTCTTGCTGCCCCCCTGCCCATATTATAAAATGCACTGACTTTAAAATGGCTCTGCCTTTCAAACTCCTGCACAAAGAAACATAAGGATATATTTTTAAATGTTACCTATATGGATATAAATCAGGGGTAGGCAACCTAAGGCCAGGGGGCCGGATGTGGCCCCCCGAGGCCTTTGGTCCGGCCCTAGGCCGGTCCTGTTGCCGCCACTGCCTCTCGCCATGATGATATTGATTATTGTTGTTATTACTTGTTCTTGGAGGTTTTCTTGGCAAAATCTCCACAGGGGTTTTGCCATGGCTTTTCTGAGGCTGAGAGAGTGTACATGCATATTTTTTTATTTTTTTAAAAATATTTATTTATTTATTTATTTATTTATTTTTGGTGTTTCGGCCCCCAATTGTCTGAGGGACAGCAACCCGGCCCCCGGCTCAAAAAGGTTGCCTACCCCTGATATAAATCATTGAGTCGTTTTGGGCTGTAATTTCTTTTCTTCTTTAAGAAGTGAACCAGAAATAGAGATGAGCTATAAATGTATTAAGACACCTGGAAAAAATCTGGAGCATATGCCCTTTCTTTATCCACAGGGCATCTTCTAAACAATAGTGTGGATTTTGAGCCTGTTGTTACATAACTACACTGTGGTGGTATGTGAATTAATTGATGAGGTTATCAAGAGTATGTTACAGAAGTGCTCTGGAATTCCTGCTGCATGTGTGCAGAGTGTTTCAGACTGAAATAGTTTTGAATCCTTCATTGAATAAACAAAGACAAAATAAATATGAATCATGGGCTTAGATCTACTTATGCCTTAGTTGCCAGTATGAAATCATACACAAAAACTCAGAGTGTAATTTTCAGTGTGACCTATTGAGAATTTAGCAGAAAAGTCCCATTAAAAATAAATGCAGTTGCAGGTTTAATTTTCACAGACTAGTACTGAAAATGTACCCTGAGTCTATTTTTCCTCTTCTAAAATTAAACCAAGTGAATAATTAATATGGTTCAATTTTACATTATTCTTTGATGGATTTCTAAAGATGGGATGTATTATTTCGTAGAATTACCTTAAGAAAAAAATTAAAACCACAACATAATTGTCAGTTTTAACACTTAAAAGACTGGTTTTGATCACCTTTCACCATTAAATTATGACTGTAAATCCTAAAGCAATGCATTACATATCTGGAATACAAAATAGTAGTTGGTAAGAGAGCCTGAAATAAAAATAAAACCTTTTTCAGTGTGACAAAGTGGTCTGAATGTTAGACAATGGGCCTTTGCAGACTGCCAGAAATAGTGCACATTAAAGTGAGGCACTGCCCTGGCTCAGTGCTAGGGAATCATGGTAACTGTAGTTTATTGTGGCACCAGAGCTCTCTGACAGAGAAGGCTCAATGTCTCAGAAAAAAAAATACAGTTCCCATGATTCCCTAGCACTGAGCCAGGGCAGTGCCTCAATTTAAAGTGCACTATTTCTGGCAGTCTGCAAAGGCCCAATGACTATGGAGACCAGGATTTGATTTCTAGCTGGGCCATGAAACCGACTGGGTGATTTGGGCAAGTCACATGTTCTCAGCCTCAGGGGAAGGCAATGGCAAACCTCCTCTGAACATATTGTGCCAAGAAAACCCCGTAATAGGGTCTTAGGGTCGCCATAAGTTGAAAATGACTTGAACTGTGAGATTCAGTAAAATGCTGACAACACAGACAACACTGTGAGATTCAGTAAAATGCTGGTTTTTTGGATTTTATATGTTTTCATCAGGTGTTATATTGAATGATTTGAGCATGCCCTGCTGTTTCAAAGTAATTACAACTGTAGTGGATTCCTGTTGTACATTTTGGAAGTGTTTGAGAAAACCACCCAATAAGATCAATGGCTCTTATTCACCAGTTCCAGATACATCTGGCTTCACATTGGTTTGATTCTTTTTATATTTGCAACCTTACTCTGGGGTTATTGATAAGACTATCATTGTTTCATAATTTCATGGCAGAAAAAAAAATGTATTTGTTCTAAATGGTTCTCTTATATGTCTTAATAAAAGTGTATATTATTAATTTTACTTTTATACTTACTCCCAGAAAGTATGTTACCTACTTTGAGAAAAAAAAATGTGTTTCTTCTATTTCTGTCTAACAGAACAACCATATCATGATTTCCAGTTTTTGAAAAATCAGCATCTAGAAGTACTGAGATAAACTGGATCTCAAAGGCAGTAGTGCTTTGTCTTGCTAGTGGAATTTAAAGTTTATTCCCTCGATTTTACAAATCTTCCAGTACACACATGGTCAAAAGAAGGAGGGGACTGCCTGCATGACAAAAGAAGGAGGGGACTGCCTGCCTCCATAACATCTGAACTGGGGACAACAACCATAACATCTTGACAAAATGTAAGATACAGGCCTATGATTTGCCTGTTTTTTCTTTCTCCTATATGATTTTTACCACCTTTGCCTGATGAAGAAGCCAGTGAAACTATGAAAGCTTACAACATGTATAATGTGTATTTTGTGGATTTTGGACAACATTGTATATCTTTTGTATTTGTATGTATTTATTTTATTTTATTTATAGAAAAAGAGATGCATTTATCTTCATTCTACAAAGCTTGTGCATTTCCACAGTAGAAATTGAGTTTATTTTGAATTGAAGTTTAAAAACTAAGGGACAAAGTAGCAAAATAAGTAAACAAAATAACAAATTAAGAGGAAAGGGAACCATTTTAATTGCAGACTTCTCTCAATCATGGTTGCATTTGTAGGTACCATTAGAGACAAATAGCCAGCTAGTGAGAAAGTTTCAATTAGTATATCTGATGCATATATGGTGATATCTCAACATGTTTGTCTTATCACCTACATTAAGCTCATCAGTCTGTCTTTGGGCATTTCTCAGCAAGGTTTCCTGGTACTAAACCAGCAGAGGGAGCACAGAACACATGATTAGATCCATTAGGAGGACTATGGAGATGCTTAAAGCTAAGCTCTGGCACAAATGCTTTGCAGACCTGAGGAGTTCCTCATACCAACATTTTTCACTGCCTACATCTCCACAGAATGTCTATTTGCAATACAGGCTTAACTAAAAGGCAACAATGCTATATCAAGTTGACAGTGGATCTGTGGCAAACTGATCAATTCCATTGCTTCCCTAATTGGTCTTAAATTAAGAATTTGATTTCTTGACCATGTTTCTTGTGTGACTAAAAATGTACCATAAGCACCATTGAGAAGGAAGATTGTTGAACTATAAAGGTCATAAATGTTTTTAAAGTGCTAGAAACATCTCAGAACTATTAGGCTGGAAAACTTCAGTTGGGCACAAGGGATGCTCTGTGTCTAAAGCAACAAGGTACAAGGCACACATTCTGCTGAACAACTGCAGTTCAAAATCAATGGGAAGAATAGATATCCCACAGAGATCTGAACCACTGTTTCCTGAAGCCAACACCATCCTTTTTTGTAAGCTACTGGATCTAAAACACAGAATGGGAGTTTTTTGTGACACACCTTAGGATCACTCACATTATTTTTACTGGCTGTTGCTAGGTAGCACTCTCTCTGGAATTTAAATAGGTTCCTATCCAAAAGAGGTTAGAAAATATATTTATGTCAGAATTTCAAACTTCCAAAGAACTTCCAATAGCATCCTTTTCATTTCTGGGTTAATTTTTTTAAACAGAACTATACACTTGTGTCCCCCCCCCCCCACACACACACATTTGCGACTTTGACTTGTATGGATTTGATTATTCATGGATTTTATTAATGTGTTCTCTCAAGGAATATCTAGGTCCTCCAGTGGAACTTTATGGTCAACTTTAACCAAAAGTCACACTGAAGGACCTACAGATTTCTAGAGAGAACACTCCACTAGGCATTTGTAGCTTCTCCAGTGCAATTCTATGGTCAATGTCTGGCAGATGTTGACCACAGAGTTGCACTGGAGGACCTAGAGATTCTTAGAGGTTTTCTCTCAAATCCTTCACAGGGGTCCTTGCCCCTAACCACAGCAAATGTGGAGGGATGAGTGTACTATAGTTCAGCCTGCTATACTGGTTAAAACTAAACAGGGCGAACTTCTAAATGCACTCCATAGTTTAAATTGAAGTTCATATGACTTCTCTCCCATCCATACCAGGTCTAAATAAATCCTTAGGATCCTCTTGGTTGCATTCAAACAAACTAAACTGAAGAATTAGTTTGTAATGGAATTGGGAGGGGACATATTTGAAGAGAGGTACTGATAGCCAGGTCCTGTAGATAAAGACCCCCCCCCAATGTGTTGGGAGGGGTTCTTCATTGTGCCAGCCAAGTTAAATGAAGCTGGATGCTTGATTGGCTGGGCGAGGGGGAAGTCCCGCCCCTTCCTCCGCTGCCCAGCCAATCGGGATAGGGATCCTCTAGGATCCCTTCTCGATGGTAGTCTTGCTTATTTCGAGACTGCCAGCGAGAAGGAGCTTGTCTGCTATTACTGTTTGAGCGGCCTGGTTTGCGATTGGGAGCCTGAGGCTTGGGGCGTGGCTTGGTCCATTGTAAAGGAGGCCTGTCAACTTGCGGCTGCGGCCCTGTCTGGGCCTGAGGAGGAGTGGCCTTTGTGATGGGAGCATTGCATCGGCTTTCGACTGTGGCCTCGGGGTGTCGGAGGGCCTCGATCCTTCTCCTGTTTGGAGAAGCTCTGAGCAGATGGCAGGGAGGGCTGAGGTTTGGAGGGCCCCTGAGTGGTGATGGGTGCCCCTGGATCCTAGCAACCCTGCGAGTGCAGGGGCACCATTTCTTGGAAAGGGGGAAGCCTTCACAGTATAAGCAGGAGGCTGGGCAGGTCTGGCTGCAATTGCCAGTTATCCTGGTGCGGGGTGGTAGTGTCCCATAAACCATAACAACAACAACAATAAATATAATAAATAATAATTATAATAAAAAAAACAGGGCAGGCACGTCAGGCCTTAATTGTGGGGCTGCACCTGCCAGTGTATTCTGGCTGGGTTTTTGTTGTACAAATTAGGGAAAGCGTGGGCCTGTCGGCCTTAATTGGTCAAGATACACTTGCTAGGGGGTTCTGGCTTGGTTTCTTTGTCCCAAAAAGGGAAGTTTCAGGCTTTTTAGCATCCCAAAAGAGAAGTGGTAGGCCTTTTTGGCCTTTATCTGGTGGTCCTACACTAGATAGTATATTCTGGTTTGGTTCTTGTGTCCCACAAAGGGAAGTGATAGGCCTTTGGGCCATTAATCGGGTCCCTATTTTGGGACAGGCTGCTGGTTGGGGGACAAGTGTTCATTATCTAATTTTACACTCTGCCCAATAATTTAAAAAACAAACAAAAACCCTATCTATCTATCTATCTATCTATCTATCTATCTATCTATCTATAAAAATTAAGTTAAATATTAAAATATTATAATTAATACATTAAAACAATTGAGCTTTGAGCAATTTCTCGGCTAATTCATAGTGTAGTCATGCCAAGCAGTAAGCCACATTCTAAGTGGCGTGTGGCCTCAGCTGGGCTCAATTCTGGGCGGTCAGCACCGAAGAGACCAAATGACCCTCAAAATAGGGATGACGAGATAGCAATTCAGTTGACACAATTAGGCCGCACTATGCAGGCTTGTGTGGCTGCTTGTGAACAGCTAGCACAAACTAGGGTTCAGGGTTATAATACAGGGTCCCAATCAAGTACAATGTCAAGTCGGGACCAAGTTTCTGGGCAGCAGGCTACACAGGTGCAACCAAGTACTTCACCTGGCTTGTCTTTTGAGGATGTGGCATGTGGTCCCCCAGTCTCATCTGCTATGGAGGTTGATCAGCCAACCATAGCAGATGTTATGGAACTATTAAATAGAGTTCCAGGTGTGCCACAACAGGGAGCGCCTGACCCTGTGCTTGAGCAGCCTATTCTGGCAAACTTGTATAGTTTGGTCCAGAGGACTGTGGTTTCAAGTCATGGTAATGTGTCGGTACCTGAAGCTGGGGAAATGCTAACAGGGATGGAAGAAGTGTTTCTTCTATTCCACAGACTGGCACCTGAGCAGAGGCTGTGGCACACTCGGTGGAAGCGTCACAAACATCTGGAGAGGCTGCTCAGCAATTGGCTAGTGGTCCTCTGGTGGCCCAGTTGGGCACAATGCTGGTGAGCCAAGTTCTTTAAATCTTGCTGTAGCAGCACCTTAGACTTTATTAGTTGCACCTGAGGTGCCTGACTCGAGGGTGCAAGCTGAGCAGCTTGCGGTCACCAAGGTAAGTGACAGAAGGCATTTGGTTACATTGGGAGCCTTAGGTCTGGCTGGAGTCCACTGGGCAGTGGAGATGTCAATTCCCTTAGGATCTCATCTTCCCCTCTCTACTAAGGAGAGGATATGGAAAGGAGAATACATTGACCTATTTTCTTTGACTTTTTGTGACCCCGAGCCATGAATTATGGTCAAGGATGGGGTTGTGTTCAGTCTCCCCAAAGAATTCCAGGCTTATAAGTGTCCTAAGTTGGAAAGGAACTTTGTGAACTGGATGATGGGATTTACCATATACAGAGGTGTGATAGAACAAAAAGACCAGTCTAGGGCTCCTGAATTTTTGAAGTACCAAGAAATCATGATTAAAGCGTACGCGAATTGTCATTTCAACTCAAGGGGAGTGGCATGGCTTCAGTAAGATGAACAGTTCAGGATGACAGCTGCTATGGATCTGTCTTTGTCCTGGCAGCACGTCTGAACTTTGGGCAGATGTTATGCTGGGGGCCTCCCCTTCAAACAGGTGTGGCAATGGCTTTGTGCCCATGGTCACGCAGCCAAAAAGGCAGTATGCGAGGCCTAGCACGGAGGAGAAAAAGGTTACAGATTTATGCTGGGACTTCAACTCTGGCAAGTGCTCTAGGCAGCCATGTAGGTTCGACCATAAATGCAACATCTGCAGGGGTAATCACCCAGGCACTTACTGTTTCAGGGGGAGGAAGGTCAGGGCTGGAGTCTCCGGGCAACATTCAGCAGTGGAAGGGAAAAGCACCAACACCAATTAAACTGGATGTGTTGGCTGCTTGGTTGCGGATTTACCTGAATAGGGATTCTGCTCAATTCAAATGGTTTTCATATTCCTTATACAGGTTTGAGGGTTCACCGATTCACACCTAATGCACGTTCGGTAAGGAAGTAATCAGACTTAGTCAGGGAGAAGCTGGATAAAGAGTTGCTTGCAGGTAGGATATCAGGGCCCCATCAACATCTGCCACTGTCGACACTAAGGCTGTCACCTTTAGGTGTCATTCCTATAAAGGCGCCTGGTGACTTCTGTCTAATTCACAATTTGTCATACCCAAAAGGGGAATTGGTTAATGATGCCATTGATCCAGTTTTGGCATCAGTGAAATACACATCATTTGATGCAGCAGTGCAGATGGTACAGGCATTAGGTAGAGGTACCCTATTGGCTAAGTGTGATATGAAATTGGCTTTCAGGCTTTTGCCAGTACATCCTGATGATTTTTACTTACTAGGTTTTCAATTTGAAGGGATGTACTATTTTGACAAGGCTATGCCAATGGGATGTTCTATCTCATGCTCTGCATTTGAAAAATTTAGTACATTTTTGCACTGGTATGTGGTCAAGAGGTCAGGTAATCAAGCTATTACTCAATATTTAGATGACTTCTTGTTTGCTGGAGCTCATGGTACTTCAAGGTGTGTAGATACCTTGTTGGCATTTCAGGGGTTTATGGCTGAGATGGGAGTTCCTTTTGTGGAGGAAAAAACAGAGGGTTCTGGCACCCATCTGACCTTCTTGGGCATTGAGTTAGATACAGTTGAGGGAATTTCTCACCTCCCAGTAGAAAAACTTGAAGCAATGAGACATCAGGTAAGGCTAATGAGTGGTAGGACTAAGGCCATGCTTCGAAAATTTCAATCCCTGATTGGGTTGTTCAATTTTGCTTGTAAAGTTATTGTTCTTGGAAGAGCATTTTGTGCTCACTTGTACAATGCTATGAAAGGGGTTTTTGCTCCACATCACCATATTAGGATTACTAAGGGGATAAGAGCAGATTTGAAGGTTTGGGAATCATTTTTGGACCAATTTAATGGAGTCTCATTTTGGAGGTCTGAACTGCTTTTAAAGGTGGACCTTTAGGTACAATCCAATGCTTCTGGAGCACATGGTTTTGGGCTCTATTGGAAAGGTCAGTGGACAGCTGAGCGATGGCCACAAGCTTGGGTGGATAAGGGTTGGACATGTGATCTCACTTTTCTTGAACTCTTCCCTGTTGTGGTTGCAGTTCATTTGTGACCAGTTCAATTTGAAAATAAAACTGTTTGGTTTTGGTGTGACAACCAAGCTGTGGTTCATGTAGTGAACTCCCAAACCTCCAAATCCTTAAGGGTGATGTCATTGGTTAGAGCAGAGGTAGGCAACCTTTCCCCATTAAGGGCCAAGGGACTTCAGCTCCTAGAATCCCAGGAGCTATTGGCCAACATGGGACTATTGGCCAACATGGCTGAGGCTTCTGGGAGCTGAAGTCCCTCAGCCCTTAAAGGGGAAAGGTTGCCTACCCCTGGGTTAGAGCAATGGTTACTCAATGTTTGAGAAGCAATGTGTTGTTTCAGGCTCACCATGTACCAGGTTACTAAATCCATTGGCGGACGCCCTTTCCCTTTTCAGTTTCACAGGGTTTCGTTAACTCGCCCCGTAGGCAGCATCTCAACCACTGGAGGTACCGAAACATCTGTTGAGCCTTGGAGATTAGAGAACTCCAGTCTGTTGCTCCATCGACACACAAATCGTATCAGCTTGCATTGCGAGCTTTTAGGTTGTTTCTGTCTATGGAAGGGGAACTTGAGAGTTGGCCCTTGAGGGTGGAGATTGTTTTACATTTTGTTTCTGTCTATGGAAGGGGAACTTGAGAGTTGGCCCTTGAGGGTGGAGATTGTTTTACATTTTGTAGTTCATCTTCGGGAATCAGGTTTGTCCCCGGTCACTATTAAGGCTAGGTTAGCTGCTCTGTCCTTTTATTCCAGAGCGGGAGGGTTCATTGACCCTACTGGGGATTTTAGAGTGCACAGGGCCCTGGAAGGTTGGACCAGGGAGCTTCCTCCAGCACACAATTCTCGCTTGCCAGTAACAGGATCAATTTTCATTCAAATTTGGCAATCCCTTCTGGAGGTATGTTCTTCAACTCAGGAAGTGATTCTATTTAGGACTGTTTTTTCTGTGGTGTTTTTTTGCGGCCACTAGAATTAGCAAGCTGGTTCCTAACTCTCACTTGGATATTTCGGGCAGAGCACTTTACCTATCTGATGTTCAAATTAGTGAACAAGGAGTTCAAATATGTTTTAGGCATTCTAAGACTGACCAATTGGCTAAGGGACAAACAGTCACCTTGTCTCGAGCACCATTAGGTCAAATTTGTCCCTTTTTAACCTTGTCAGATTATTTTAGACTTCGCCCAACTGTCCCAGGCAGTTCCTTCATGTTTCAGGCCTTCCGTTGACACAGTTTCAATTTTGAGCTGTGTTGCGAGAGACTTTGAGGCATGCAGGTTTGCCAGCAGCCCAGTTCTCTGCTCATTCATTTCGTATAGGGGCAGCGACTGCTGCTGCTTCACAGGGTTTGAATGATGCTACAATCCAATGGATTGGGTGTTGGCGGTCCAGGGCTTTTAAGTCCTATATTTGCCCATAAGGTATGGGTTGGGACTAGCGTTATCTAGTTGAGGTGTTGCATTGTTATACTTAATCTGTTTTTTCTATTAAAGCAGATGTGAATTTGGAAGATGTTTGCATCATCGGGCACAGCCTGGTGTTCTGGGCAGAACGTCGTGTGCTACAAACGTGTCGTGATCAGAACCTGGGGATGAGAGAGGTTCGGTGAGTACGATGGTTTGGTCGGAGAGGGATGCTATGGGGAGTTCTTATTCCATGCATCATTGAGCTATCTGCGACATTCTCACCATCTAAGATTCAATTGGTACACTTAGGAGAGAATGACCTTGTTAAGGTACCTTGTTTCAAGTTGGCCAAAAAGATCATGACATTAACAAGATATTAAGCGCAGATTCCTGCACATGGTGTTGATGTGGACCACATTTTTGCCATGATGTGCTTGGGTGGGAGCAAGAAAGGACTCATTGATCAATGCAGCCCATCATTGGCTCAATAGATTCATGGTTAAGAAGTTGGGAGTTTGGGGGATTGGAGTTGTTGAGCATGAGGGTATTCAGATTGATATGCCACATTTGTACAGAGGCGATGGGGTTCATCTCTCTCCTGAGGGTTGTGATGTATACTTGGAGTCCATCACTCATCACATTGAACGAGCTTTCCTGGGGAGGAGGGGATGCCAAGCTAGGCTGGCCCCCTCCTGTGGTGGGCAGGGACTCCCCCCAGGAATAATTTAGTTAATTGGAATTAAGAAATTGGTTCAAGTTTAATTGGACAAAGAGTATACTTCAAGGGGTTAACCAAATTGTTGCTATGTCATCACCAAACAAATTGATGCCATCATAGGCAAGTTATGTCATGACCTAAATTATGACATCATTTCCTGTTGGGGGAAGATGATTTATTTGGATGTGTGTTTAATTGGAATTTGATGTGCTTGACGCATGAATTAAAGGGATAGATTGACAAAGTTGGTTAGATTGGATATGTAAAGGAACATATGTGTCAAGAACAATGTTAATTGTGGTTAAATTGAATGGTCAAAGAATTATCTATGACCCTGTACAAATAAAATTGTGGCTAAGTTTTACAACCATAATTTTGAGTTTGGTGTCATTTTTGTGTTGGTGCAAAGGGGGTTGGTTTTCTTGATTTGACCCATTTACTTCCCAAAAGCACCTGTTTCTAGCTATGTTATGAACTGGAAAAAATGGTGTAGGGATAAAACCAGAAGACTCATTTGTTTCTTACATATAACCTCTAGGATAGTCCCCCTAACCTATTTCCAGTCACCATAGGAACAGGTCAAGGAGGGATGTAAATATTTGCTCATTTTATCCTTGCATGCCAGAATGAATAATATCTACAGTTTTCTCCCCATTGTGCAATACAAAGATTTCAGAACAGTTTTAACCACTACTTTTACTTTGGGGCATTTTGGGGAAAATTTATTTGCACAGAAATATAAAGATTTAAAGGAGGCGGGAGAACAATTCAGGGGCCATACTAGAGCAGGGAGGATGATTAATTCTCTATCTCAGTTTTTGCCACCAGTTCCTCCCCCCCCCCATGCAAACAAATAAATTGAAACATCTTCATTAATTTGTATATGCTTGATGCCCTTTTTCTCAAGAACACAGATACAAAGTGCCTAAGAAAGGAGGTTCGAGACAAAGGTGGAAATCCTGAGCTCCGTTTCAGTACATTGTCAACATATTGCCATAAAAACACAAAGCATAGCAACTCCAAAGTCCACACTTCCAGATTCTATGATGATACTCTTACTAATCTTAGTGAAGCATACTATTAATGCCTAATTGTAAGTCAGGCATGCAATCATAGAATCATAGAGTTGGAAGAGACCACAAGGGCCATCCAGTCCAACCCCCTGCCAATCCCATAATGCCACTCAAATGCTCCTTTACCTCTACAGTCATTCCACAGAATCCACTGTGGTTGATTCTGGTTTGAGTAGCAGGAAGTTAGTACCTGAAAATTTTCAGGCATCCCTGAAAACCAGGTGTATCACTCATGCAGACAACTTACAAATGTAAGGAGGTTGGTTATCAACTTGACCAAAAATCAAAGAAGGATGGACAATGCAGCAAAGCACCAATGATTTGCTAGGGATGATGATCCATTGTAAACACACACGTTTCTATGTGAAAAAGGCTCAACTTCTGCTGGGGAAGCAATGCTTGCTGAAAGAAAGCCCTTTTTCAGGGAGGAACAAAAATAAAGCAATGAGAGAAATCACATCTGCACTCTTAGAAGACAAAATCCTTAATATAGGGGGTATACAATTGAAGTGTGCTAGGGAAAATGCCAGATTGAAGACCAGACTCACATATATGTCAGAGATAAAAGAGGGAAATAAACTCCATCACACAACGTCTTTATAAACAATCAATCAATTCAACAGGCAGGAGATTGACACCACATAGAATTCACTTAATAAGTGAATTGCCTAAAGAGATGTGGCCAAATAAAACAACACAAGTGATATACCAAGAGGTCTCAGGTTTAAATCTTGGAAACTATATTTCATTAGAAAAGGTGTGAGGAGTTCATGTTGCATAGGTACTGGGACAGCTGCATGGTTTCTGTTGTACTTTCCATCTCATGCCATTCCATCTAGTAATACTTCTACCATGCCCATTTGCTTGGCTGGTACTATAGTAGGGTACTCCTATTGACACTCTGCACATTTCATCACATGTAGGAGGAAAGGCACTAAAAAAACCCTATGAACATTGTTATGAATAATAATAATAATAATAATAATAAAATTTATTTATATACCGCCCAATGGTTGCCCAATCCTGGCAGTTTACAGCATAAAACAATTACAGTAGAAGCATATCTCCCCCCTTAAAACATTATTAAACACCAACATAGTTAAAATCCTAATAACAATTAAATGAAAAAAATCATAACATAACAATTAAAATAATAAACCCACCACACATCACCCCATTATAAACATTCTGAACTGGGTTGCAAATTTTCTTGTTTGAACAGGGCTCTGGCATGATAGAATAAAAGGAAAGGGACAGCATTTCATGTATGTATGTATGTATGTATTTAACAATCTCCCCAATAGGCTCCAAATGTTACTCACTTTGACGTCTCAACACAGCAAGTTGGAATAGGAGAGCAGGACAGCTAGAAAAAAAAGTAGGAACAGTGCATAAGAACAGCTATAGCCATTATTCATCATTTCTAGAGATGGAAATAATATTCTAGACTAAGAAGAAGAGCCCTCCCTCCAGTGCATCTCATATCATCTGGTCTCAGAGGAAGAGAGTCAGGCCCAGCTAATAATAATAATAATAATAATAATAATAATAATAATAATAATAATAATAAATTTTATTTATAACCTGCCCCTCTGCTCGGCAATCGGGGCAGCGTACAACAGAATTAAAAATACAACAAATAAAACCATTTCTACCTACCACCTCTTACCCACCCACCCCTTAAAACTGAATTAAGCTGTCATAAGTTAAAAAACAGCCGAGATAAGATAGAATACAGCAGGTCACCTTCACAATGTCACAATATCAACATTACAATATTTCAATGTATCAATATTAATATTCAATATATCAATCATCAGTATTCAAGATTACAAGCCGGGCGGTTATTCCGGGAAGGCCTGCCAGAAAAGATCCGTCTTTACTGCCTTTTTAAAGGCAGTAAGAGTGGAAATAAGACGGATCTCGTCTGGCAGGCCATTCCACAGTCTGGGGGCGGTTGCAGAAAAGGCCCCCCAGGAGGTCTGCGAAAGCCTGGTCTTTATTGGTTGCAGCAAATTCCTCCCGGAGGACCGTAGAGCGCGGGGGGGATCATATGGGGAGAGGCGGTCCCTAAGATAAGATGGACATAAGCCATGTAGGGTTTAAAGGTTAAAACCAACACCTTGTACTGTTCCCGGAAACTAATTGGCAGCCAGTGGAGGGATTTGAGCACAGGTGATGTGCTCCCTCCTCGATGTTCCAGTAATTAGTCTGGCTGCCATGTTTTGTACTAATTGCAGTTTCCGGGTTAGGCACAAGGGTAGCCCCATG
>JAIPUX010001232.1:115195692-115213221 GCA_020142125.1 Phrynosoma platyrhinos | reverse complement strand
CTCAAAAACTGAGCTTAAATGTGGCATTCCACAGGGTGCCATCCTGTCTCTGATGTTGTTTAATATCTATATGAAGCCGCTGGGGAGATCATCAGGAGACATGGGGTGGGGTGTTATCAATGACACCCAAATATCTTTCTCCATGTCTCAGTCAGTTGCCATGATGGCAAATGGCAGTTCTCCCCTCAATCAATGTCTCGAGGCAGTAATGGACTGGATGAGGAAAAACTGACTCAAGTTGAATCCAGACAAAATGGAGATATTTACAGTAGGGGCCCCAAAACCAGGTATTGGGTTGCAAGCTCCAGTCCTGGACAGGGTTACGCTCTCTGCTAAGGACTGTGTTTGCAATCTGGGGGTGCTCCTGGACTTGTCGCTTCACCTGACAGATCAGGTGAGTGCAACAGTCAGAAGCGCCTGTTACCAGCTTTGGCTGATACGCCAGCTGCACCCTTTCCTGGAAGTAAGGGACCTAGAAACTATAGTGCATGCACTGGTAACCTAAGACTTGACTTCTGCAATGCACTCTACATGGGGCTACCCTTATACTTAACTCAGAAACTGCAACTAGTACAAAAGATGGCAGCCAGGTTGATCACTGGAACATCAAGGAGTGATCATATTATGCCCGTTTTGAAATCTCTCCACTGGCTGCCTATTCGTTTCTGAGGTGTTGGTGATGATCTTTAAAGCCCTACATGGCCTGGGTCCAACTTACCTAGGGGATAGCCTTCTTCCATATAATCCGCCCTGCACCCTCAAGTCCTCTGGGAGGAAGTTGCTCCAACTGATAAAAACCAGACTAGCAGCAACCTCCGAGAGTACATTCTCTGCCACCGCTCCCAAACTGTGGAATGCCTTGCCAGAAGAGATCCTTCAGATAACCAGCTTAGATGGCTTTAAAAAAGCCATCAAGATGGATCTCTTCTAGCAGGCCTATCTGGAATAGATCACTCCATCTGCCTAGTATCCCTCCTGTCAGACATCCTTCTTACATCTTCACTGCACCCCAGAGTGCCTATTTTTTTAATCTTATGTTTTAATTTATATCTTTAGTTAATATATTTTTAATGGGGGATTATCATTATTTGTCAATATTGTTTTATTGTTCATTTTGGGGTAGTTTTATTTAATCTAATTTTAGATGTAAACTGCTTTGATTGTCATGGCAAAAGGCAGGGTATAAAAATATTATTATTATTATTATTATTATCTAGATCTTTAGATCTATACTCTTATTGATGCAGCCTAGAATCACATTGACTTTTTTAGGTACCACATCACACTGCTAACTCATGTTCAGCTTGTAGTCTACTATGGCCTGAAACAGATGGGCCAAATAAAGCGGCTTCTGGCCGCTTTGGGGGGATGGCATTTACATGATGCATGCCCCCCAAAGCTGCTGATCCTTCCAGACTATCTACTTCAGCCCTAAGACTCCTAGATTCCTTTGATATAAAGCTATGGGTCACCAATTCCATGTATATGTATTTCATTTTTTCTGCCTAAGTGTAGCACCTTACATTCTCCGTATTGAAATTCATTTCATTAGTTTTAGCTCTGCTCATTTATCTGTTAAGAACATTTTCAATTCTGCTCCTGTTCTTTGGAGTATTAGCTACAACTTCTAATTTGGTGTCATCTGCAGATCTGATAAGTGTACACTCTATTCCATCATCCAATTTATTGATAAAGATATTGAATAGCACTGGGCCCAGCATCATCTAGCACCCCACTAGTAACTTCCTCCAGAGTGTAGAGGAACCATTGGTGATCACTCTTTGGGTTTGGTCTGTCAACCAACTACAGGTCTAACTAACTTGTATTTATCATAGAATTCCTTTCTAAGTGCTTAAAGACTGGCTGTTTTATGATCTGTGCTAGAATCTTTCCTGATATTGATGTCAGACTGACTAGGCAGTGATTATTTGGGTTCCCCCTCCCCTTTTTTTTTTTTTTAAGATGGAGACATTTGGCATTCTCCAGATTGCTAGAACATCTCATTCTCAATTCTCAAAGAAGGTGTTTCTCCCAGTTCTTTTTATACCATTGGGTGTATTTCATCTGGCCTGGAGACCAGCATTCATTTAGAGTAGCCAGATATTTCTCTTTACCTCTTCTATGCTGGATTTCCCCTACTGCATCACCTGCTTCATTTCCCCCATGTGGAGCACTGTCTTCCTTTTGGGAGAAGATTGAGGCAAAGAAGATGATGAGTAGTTCTCTTTTCTCTGTCCCATTAGCATTTTGCCATCTTTTCCACATGGGAATTCTACTATTACTTTGTTCTTCCTTCTGCTAGAGGAATAACCAAAAAAAGCCATTGTTAATTGTTTTTAATCTTTATAGCAAGCCTGAACTCATTCTGCATTTTAGCTTTTCTGATTTTCATCCTATACATGCTGGCTATTCATCAAGCTCTCTATAGCTCTGCTATTTTCTCCAGCAGCTAATGAACTCCTGCCCTCAAGAATATTATCTCTCTCCCCCCCACATAACTCACTTTAAAGTCCTCCTGATGTGAGATGTGAAATTCTTAGCAAAAGTATTCCTGCCAACTGCTGTGAGATGCAACCTATCACTTGCCAGAAGTCCATCTTCATGAAACTGCAGACCATGGTCAAAAAAGCGAAATTATTTTCTGAGGAGCCATTTGTTCACCTCTATTCTTCTTCTCTCTCTTCCTGAGCTGTGCCCTTCAACCAGGAGGAGAGAAGAAATGACAATCTATGCTACAAGGTCTTTCAGCTTGTTACCCAAAGCTTTGTAATCTCTTGTGATATCCTGAAATGGCATTCATTTCCACAAGGACCAAAAGGGGCAATAGTCAGTGGGCTTAATAAGCTTTGTCTCTGTTACATCATGGGGTTTTTTTTTGGGGTGTGTGTGTGGTTTTTTTTTTTTTTTTTTTTTTGTCTCAGGGAGACAGCACACTTCTTGAGACATCATATCAAGCCTGAAAACCACTGCATTTGTTTCCCTCACCAGGGATTCCCCTACCATCTCCACATGTCTCCTCTGAGGATTGGCAGTGTCCATTCCATGTACTGAATCTTCTGAGGACTCCCGCATATCTGAAGGCTGACATTGTTCTTCTTGTTGTGGTTTCTCATTGTCAAACATAAGGGCAAAAACTTCAATTCTGTAACTCCAAACTCACAGACTGACCCCTGGTCCTCCTGTTTGTCACATTCCTCCAAATGTCTGAAAACTGATCTCCTCCTCAGACATATTCCCGGTGTGTTCTTCATCCAGGACAGTCTGTTCAAGAAAACCTCATGCTCCCTAATATGCTAAAGAGTCAATACATGGGCTTCATATTGCTAGACTTTCTCTCCCAACAGGACAACCAACTTACTGCAGGTGTAGGTACCCACATCCTCTGGCAAGAACATAAACATACTACAGCTGTTTCAAGTGATGGTAGCAGCTCCCTCACCATTCATATTCAGTAGTCTTGAATAGGCACTGGAACAGAACGCTGGGTCTCCCCCTCAAAACTCTTTTTCTAAACACCAGTGTAAAACACTTGTTGGCCTTCCTGTTCACTGAGCCCTAGGAGATAGGACTACAGCTATACAAAGAGCTAGTGGCTGGTGGTTCCTCTCCTACCAAGTCTCTAACACATTTCCTTTCAGCAGATGCTCCCCCCCCCCCCGACCATGTGTTCAGGCAGAGGACTTGATCCTAAACACCAATGAACATTGGAACATAATGAGCACACAAGCAAACCTCCACTCAGCTCAGTTAAAGTGGTCTCAAGCTGGATTATTTCTGGCAGTCTGTAAAGGCCCTAAACTTCCCAAAAGATTCTCCGGGACAGGGAAAGTTTAACCCAACTTGCTCAATTTGCTCTTACACCACACCCATGCAGTGCTATGGCTGTTTATCAAGCTCCTGTTCCTGGTATGCTGGTGTATGACCATAATTAATAACTAATTGTGGTATGCACTTCAACCCATGCCTACTGGCTGAAAACACAAACACAAAATACTCCCAAGCAAATTGGTATGTTTGCTGTTAGGGTGCTTTCTCATGGTATAAAATAAAATAAAGGTAAAGGTATTCCCCATTTACAAGATTGTCAAGTCATGTATGACCATAGGGGGCAGTGCTCATCTCAGTTAATAAGCTGAAGAGCTAGCATTGTCAGAGACTACTCTGTAATCATTGGCCAGTGCAATTTTTGCTTAGAATTCATGCATAGAGTAATTTGTTTGAATTCTAATTTTAATCCCTTTGTTTTATTCTCCATTATAACTTTCAAGCACCAAAACAGTGCTCCATTCAGTACATCACAGATACTTCCTAGAGCAAGGACACAAATCAAGCTTCAAGTATTCTGGCAGAGAAATGGCATATGACGTTATCACACGGGGCCCAATCCAAACAGATTCCAAATGAAATCCCAACCTAATACATATTATTTTCCTGTGTTTCCACATGACATTGCACAGAACTCCGACAGAACCCCGACAGAAAGTGAAAGAACTGAGATCTTTTGAATTTCAGTTTCTTGAGGAATTGCAATTGTGCGACGGGAATCATTTCGCATTTACCGTAAGTCTGATAACCAAATACGTATTGTGGTGCATTTCGCCTTCATTACCCTATGCGGGGTGGGGCCTGCACTCCAAGGAGGACCTCCTCAGAGAGCTGGCTCTCCGAGGAGGACCTCCTCGGAGCGCCGACCCAACGCGGGGCTGGCACTCCAAGGAGGGCCTCCTCAGAGCGCTGGCTCTCCAAGGAGGACCTCCTCAGAGTGCCAACCCTACACGGGGCCAGCGCTCCGAGGAGGACCTCTTCAGAGAGCTGGCTCTCCAAGGAGGACCTCCTCAGAGCCCCAGCTCTCCAAGGGGGACCTCCTCGGAGTGCCGACCCTGCGCGGGGCCTGCGCTCCAAGGAGGACCTCCTCGGAGCACCGGCTCTCCAAGGGGGACCTCCTTGGAGCACCGACCTGACACCGGGCCGGCGCTCCAAGCAGGACCTCCTCGGAGTGCTGGCTCTCCAAAGAGGACCTCCTTGGAGCACTGGCTCTCCAAGGAGGACCTCCTCGGAGCACTGGCTCTCCAAGGAGGACCTCCTCGGAGAATGCTGCAGCGGGAGGTCCTCCTCAGATCGCCGGCCATGCGGAGGGCCGGCTGCACCGAGGACGACTTGGGAAGGGGTGACAGCCGCGGCAAGTGACAGCCGCAGCTGTATTGCGCATGTGCTAGAAGAGCATTTCTAGTACATGTATGGGATTTTCTCGCTTGTGTGAGAACGGCAAATACGGTTTCCAGGAGAGCTTTCCTTAATTGCGAAATGATGCTACTTTCATCTGATAGCCATTTCCATAATGTAGGGTTTATTTCGGTTTATTTCTGGATTGATTCTTTTTCACTTTCTTTTTGCTTTGTGGCTCGCGTGTGATAACGTCCATAGATTTGACATCTTATGTAAGCCAACTGCCTTGTTTGGATTACATTGCCTTGGGTATGATTCTAAAAAGAACAGAAAACATCCTCCAAATATCATGTAATGAAGTGAATTTTAAATATTTTTTGTGTTTTAATGGAAGATATTAGTTAAAAATTGGAATCGCTGATAGATATGGACTTGACCTACTTTGAATCAGAGAGTTTTACAGCTCACGACATGTTGAAGCTCATCTTTTTATTTTCCCCAAACAGAAAGTTATTTGTTTTTTTTCCCCCATTAACCTCATGAAACATAAACAGGGTAGCCAACAGGTCACAATAGCTTGCTGAGTTGTGCAGCCATCTTTTATTAGGGAGAAATGAGAAGTTCAAAGAGGGTACATTTCTTTCTATACCAAAAAATATTTTCAAAGCAATAGAAAAGTAAGAAAATGTATGCATTGCTGCTGATTATCATGCCTGAAAATGAATGTTACCAAGGTGATTAAGTGACAGTAAACACAAGAGAATGACTATTGTCAGAAAACACTTTTTATCTGCCACTGTTTTGAGTCACAAGCACTTTTTTATGACATGGCAATTCATTTAGGCCCTAAGAAACTAGGAACAAGCATAGTTGGACATTCCCCAACAAAACCTATCTTTCCCCACCTTTCTTGGCTTATCCATTTGCCAGGCTATGACACAAACCCTGACAGAGATTATTGAATACTCTGCTAGTGACATTGGCTGCCAAGATAACTCAATTTAAGGAATGGACTGGTTTTGACTTTAACATTCAGGGATTAGAAGTTGTATGATTCCCTCATTGCTTAAGATAATCATTTGTAGGCCTATTAAAAAAATCCATTCCCCAAAAATTTTAGGACTGCAGCTGAAAAGAACAAGATGTTCTCTGCATTATTTTATTGATTTCTTCGTTTATTTATTGCACTTTAGACAGCCCCCATAATCAGAGTTCTTTGGATGCATCATATCTACAATGCATCATGTGTACAATACATCACCTTTTGTCTCATCAGATACTCTGATGTGAAATACAGAATCCATCTGCTTTTTAAAATATATAAATGTTGGGACAGAGTCCCAAGGAAAATGTACAATGTGGGATATAATAGTGACTGGGCAATAAAGGGTCACTGACAGCCATGATGACAAAGCATCTTTCCATCTGGTGCTGAGTCATGGGAAGTGACATCAGAAGATGGTCACCAAGTGCAGTAAAGCACTGCAAAAGGCTGCAAACCTGAAAAGTCACCCTGGTTGAGTGACAGGTGTCATTGTGACTCAAGAGGAAGAGGCAGGGTCAAAAAGCCACTTGAGGCACCTCCTTATATAAGGGAGGTGCCTCAAATCACAGTGTGGATGGACTGTGGATTGTAGTTCGTTTTTGTGATGGTGGACGGTGGACGGTGTTGTATGATAGCTTTGTATATAGTGGAACTTAGATTAAAAGCCTCATTTGTGAGACATCTGTCTGCAATGTCTCTTCACTCTTCTGGACGGGGAGAGGTGCTTCTCCAGCTCACAAGCTGCTGCCTGCATCCCAGAAGGTGGTGATCCTGGTGCCAAACGTTGACATAGTGCACCACGCACTGAGTAACTACGCTAACAATAGAACCCATTTTTTTCATAGGAGGTGGAGTGTTCTTTATGCTGGGATATTTATTAGAAAGTAATGTCTAATTCAGTGATGCTTTTATTGCTAGTTCTTCTGTTGTTTTTACTGGTATGCAAACTCATTTATGAGCTACCTCAAATGGTAAGGGCATAATATAAATATTTTAAATACCTATTTATATATATAAAATATAATATTGTGAGCTAAAAGTTACACAATCAATGGACTCCCTGCAACCCCCAAGTCTGTTTTTTCAGGCTCAGAGTCCTCCAGGATGCCCACCAATGCAGAGCTCCTCCACACTATCACCCCAAAAAGTAAAAGTGCCATTCCAGGAAACGTCAGCAACAGTAGTTCTTTTTTTAAGCAAGGTGCAGACCTTCTGTCCCTCCCTTTAAAATAATTTTTCTTTCAAAACTTTAAAAAACAGAAGTGGATTTCTGGGCACTGGGTTCCTTTTTTTTTTTAAGGGAGTTTTCCCAAGAAGGAGTTGAGTGGATCTCAGTAATGGATCATTGACCCTTCAGCTCACTCTCTGTTTTAGAGACATAGAAAACTTCTATGACTGCATCCCACTGTACAGTACAATCTGCATAGCTGTGGGGCTGGTAACCATGGTTTTACTTACCCATATCTGGGGAAAAAGGGTCTATATAGGCATCTGGAAGTCCTCCAGTGTAACTCTATGGTCAAATTCTACCAAAAAATGTAGCATTCGTCACTATCTGTGTTTTTTGCTAAACACAGTAAGGCTGGGAATGTATTCCCCACAGATACAGGAGTTGTATCTTATGTGGAAAAGCTGCCAGGAGGAAGGAAGGGATGAAACTAATGGATATGCATGTTTGACCTAGATGTATGGAAGGGCAGTAAAGGTGCAATAGGGGACAGGATTATGCCCCAAGAATTTGTCCTCATTCATTGCCTCATTTTATATGTCCCACTTATCATATGAGAAAAGAGATTACCAATGCTAGGTATAAGTGGGAAATGGCCTAATTATTCTCACTTTCTACTGTAGAACATTGACTGATTTTTGCACTTAATTTAGCCATATGCAAGAAAACATTTTACTGGGTAAAGATGATTCAAAAATAATCATTTGGATTCTTAATTACCTGAGCAAGCACATAAAAGCTGCTCCCTTGACTCGATTTGTGGAACAAGCAGAGTCTTTCTGGCTTTGAACATTTAGTGCATATACTTTGATGCCTAGCAATTATGTATTTAAAAGATGTCAATTAAAAACAAAAAAGAACATGAGTTATAGTTAATCATTGGGGGGGGGGGGAATTTTACTACAAAGATCCATCCAGCATTTCAATGGAAGGTGTCTTCTGTATAATTCCATGTGGTTTAGTACTTGTAAATGTCTTATAGATTCCTAAAGGAATGTGTATCATTACTGTTGGGAGAAGGGAAAAAATCTGGATATGTGTACCTAAGAATCAAAGGTATGACTCTTTTAAAATTAAAAACAAAAAATTCTAAACACTTGCCATGGTAAGTGTTACTCATAATACATAGCTGTTAAAAAGCCATTAAAGCTTGTTTTTGCCATAGCAACCTGTGGCTATTTATTTATTTCGGGTGTGAAACCTATCCTGAACATAGTATGGTACTGAAGCAGGGAGGCTGTTAAGATATTACAAGTTCTGTCCATGAAACATGACTACTAAATAACTACTACTACTACTACAACCCACTTAAAAAAAACCCACCCAGATAATGCTTTGAAGGCACCTCTCCAGGTGCTTACTTTGTTTGGTTATTCCATTTAGACTCACAAGCAGTTAAGTCAGCATTTACCCCATGACTCCATTCCACTCCTCATAACAGTGTCGGCAACTATCCCCTCACTCATTTAACATACTTCATGACATAATTAGATTTGAGACTGCATCACCTCATTCCTATCTTTGACACTCTAACATTACATCACACTGAGGGGAAAATGAAAGCAGAAAGAACATGGAAATGGCAAGCAAGACAGTAGAATCTCCAGAATTCTTGTATTTTATCCAACCACCTAGTCTTCATAAGATTAATAATCTCCCATGCCAGACCTTAAAAGCCATGAGTCTAATGTTCTGCTATCAGCATTCCTTTGTTTTACTATCTCCTTTCAGATCCTAAGACAAGCTGGAGAAAGATCATTTTGCAACCCCAAGAGTCCTTACTCCAATACCCACAAGTCTCTCCCCCCCCCCCATGATCAATAGCCCTCACAAATTCTCAAAGGTGATAGTGGGCATTTTGCTGCATGTATAGGCCGTTTCCCTGTGTCTATTGTTTTAGGACAGATAGGACATTCTTTTTTCTCCAAACTGGAAGTAATCATGCAGGTGATGAGATTGCAAAAAGTGTTCCAGAGGCTTTAGGCAAACTACTGACAATTTGGAGGCAAAATAACCACATTTCAGGGGAAAGAACTGGTAATACCACTTCAGAATATTCCCTGCCTAAGAAAATGCTGTGAAATTCATAAGGTTGCCATAAGCCTATAGAAGATTTCAAGGCACATACACATAGATAACCATATTCCATCCTCCTTTTTTTTTCAAGATGAAGACAAAAATCAGGTTTGTAATATCCCAGGCTGCTGGCAGTTGACCATCCATGTACTAAACACTGCCTCAGCTTTTGCTGTAGTAACTAATTTCTTAGCACTCAAACTGTTCTTTATTCTAGAAGCAGAGATGTCGATGCAGGAGGCAGAATGTGGGCATTAGCCTTCAAATAAGAATTTTGATACACAATGACATTTTCCATTAGGCTAAAGATTGCTAACACTACATTTAAAACTACAGTTTCAGCAGCCAAAAAAAAATTATGCAAACAAAAATGCCAAAGGAATGTAGCATAGCAAATATAAGCCATATAAGCAAATATGTGCATACAGGGTTAATATAAAATGCTTAGATTCTACTTTGGGAGAAAAGTGGCATACAAATGAAATGAATAAATGAAATACAAGAGTTCTTAAGTTCAAACAGGTAAGGAAAGATTTTGAATATCTCAGCAGTTCTAAAAATCTGGGCACTTATTTGGAGTGGAAACATCTATTTTGTCTTCCTCTTCCATAGATAACCCCCCCCCCAAGTAATAGTCTTCAAATAAAAAGGTGTAGGAGAAAATATAATCAGAGTCTTTGCATACTGAAAGGTGGAACAGGATGAACTACATATTGAGTCACATATTGAAACTGGATTCCCCCATCACTTTTCCTTTTATAGGGTTAGTCTCCCTTGTCTGGGATTACAAAATCCAGAAATGTCCACATGGGTAGCTGAGATATTGACACTTTTGCTTTCTGATGGTTCAGTTTACACAAACATTGTTTTATGTACGACATTAATATATTGTGTAGAAAATTACCTTCAGCCTATGTGTATAAGGTGTATATGAAACATAAATGGATTTCATGTTTAGATAATGAGAAATAAGATTTCGCATTATGTTGAATCAAATTTTCTGAAAACCTCTGAAATCCAATCAGGGAATCACTGGGGGGATGTGGACTGTACAAAGTGACACCCTGGGGGAGGATGACACCATTGCTCCTCATACATTTTCCTTTTTGAAGAAATGGGCTGTGACATTTACCTGCATCCCTTTAAAATGCTGAAGAGATGGTGTGAGTGGGACAAGGATCAGTGGGAAGAGAAAGAAAAGGACCCAGTTTTTTTTAAAAAATGTATTTATTTTGTTTAAAAAATAAATACATATTAAATTGTTTTTATTATTTGACAATTTTTCTTTTAAAACATCACATCTTAACAAACTTTTACTTTAATCACATTAAACAATGTACATGTAAATCTATTTAGGCTGTGTGTATGATACTGTAATTTAAAGAAATAATTTTTAATTTTTCTAGGTGCTTTTGTCAGAATTATTGCTATTATATTCAGTGATAAACAGGAATGATGATTTATGAGTAACATGTACCAAAAACATCACTAGGGATTCTGTATGGTATGCCATGGGAGGAGATCAACGTGGGGGTGATACCATGAATTACCTCACTAGATTACACCAACCCTAGTGATGCCACTGAATCCAATACCCTTCTGGTCTCAAGCACTGCAGATTAATAATAATAATAATAATAATAATAATAATAATAATAATAATAATAATAATAATAATAATAATAATAATAATAATAATAATAATTTGTATCCTGCCTCTCCCTGTTGAGGACAGAGGCAGGTAACAGCAAAAATTAAAACAGATAAATGAGATTCAACCTGTATTAAAAGCAACTGCATGAATATGTGCATCCAGGGTTAATTTGTACAAAAGCTACAAAATGGAGGAAAATGATGTTTAAACATGAGGCAGATCTGCCCATCAAAGCCCCTATTTGTTGCAGGGGGTGAGGACAGGAAATACTCATGTTGCAATTGTCTTATTTTCTCTCCATAGCCAAAAGAGTGGGGAGAGAAATAAAAGGATGTTAACCTAGAGAAACAATGCACAAGAAAGATTCAAACTAGATGACTCAGATTATGGGCAAGCAAGCAGGTTAAGTAATACTGTTCAAAGGAACTGAAGACAGTTGATTCAAAAGCTGGGCTCATCCAGACGGGGTAACTTTGACAGCTGTGTAATGTGTTGATGTAGTTTCCTGGGTTTGGAATGGTGGGGTGGTGGGGGGCTTGCTGTTGCTGTAGTTGTAGTTGTGTGCCTTCAAGTGTTTCAGACTTATGGCAACCCTAAGGCAACTCTAGCATGGGGTTTTCTTGGCATGATTTTTTAAAAAGAAGATGAAAGTGCCATGCCTGTTGTCATGGACTGTCAATGTTGTCCTGAGTTCTGTCAATTTCTGGAACCAGCTGCAACATTTATTTCCACTGTTGAGGAGGTCTCTTTTTAAATTCTGATATACAAATATATTTTAGTGTTTCGTATATCAGAATAATATGTTCATCTTCAGTTTTCTTTTCTTTTTTATAGTTAGAGTGGACCAGTGAAATGGCACTTCTCAATATAACGCTGTAGCTCATCTTAAAAACAGAGATAGGAAAGAGAAAAATACCTTTCAAACCATATTGCAACCTCACTAAACCATGCCCCATTTTTTTTTTTAAAAAACCTTCTGGAAAAGCTGTAGTGCAGATCAAAACAATTGCTATAAAGAGCCCCTGAAAAGAATGACACTAGTAGATATGAAGGTAACAACAAATGGCAAAACCTTAAAAGGTATAATGTGAGAAGTCATGCTTCTTTAGTCTAGTACACAAGAGGTCACTTCTTAATTTCATAAGTAATCACATAAATAAAGATCCACACAAGTGATTTTACTGAAAATAAATGATACTGGAAGATCCTGCCACAGGTCTGCCACATCACATGCATTTTGGCTCTTCATTTGGAAATTAATAGCCCATCAAAGTTCATCAATGTTTTGTTAGCATTGGATTGGAACATCTGGTTACTGGACATCAGAGTTTTGCTTTGGTTTTGATCTAGGGTATAAAGTACCCAAGTTTTTTTTTATTCTTGTCACACTATTGTAAGATTAGAAAGTCTAGACATATTCTAGCTTCTATGACAGCCTTATATATGCCCTTCATGCAGGGTTCTTGTGAGAAATGCTTGGAGCATTAAATAAGACATTTTTCAGCACATAAAAATAATCTCCATTGTGAGAGACAGAGGAGACAATAATGACATTTTTTTTCCCTTCTGGTGTATGGTTCGTTTTTTTGTCCCTGAAGAAAAGCATCTGAAATTGCTATTGTTTTGATTCACCCTTTCCCCTTTCTGACATCTGCAAACTACATTTCCCCTGCAGCTACACATTATCAACACATTTCCGTAGAGGGCAGCTGTGTTTTGGAGAGGTTGTCCATATGACATTTACCTTTTGCTTTTAGATAGGCAGTCACTTATTTTTAATATCCAGTGTTGTGGCAGAGTTTGCCCACCTCTCTCTATAATACATAATTGTGATGACTGAGGCATACAAAGAATTTTGTAAAAGCACTGTGAAGTCAAACCTATTGCTCCCTGCATAAACTATTAGGTATAAAAGCAACTGTGTGTCATTAAGCATCCATTGCAAGGTGGTCCAGGGAAGGAGAAAGGACAGAAGGTGGCTGAAAGGCAACGAGCCAAACAGGAGAAACGTATTGATGGTATGGAGTATAATTTAAAAGGAAGGAAAAACACTGGAAAGAAAAATGGTCTCTGTGTTGCATTTCCATTCTCTGAGCTGACATAATGTCTGAATGCATAATGCATGAGTAATGAGTTCTGTACTAATGCAGCAAGAGAATATTTGCATTGCATGCTCCATCCCACCTGGGCCTGATCCAAGCTAAAATAAAAGAAGTAATAGAACATCATTCTGTCTAAAGGTTTTGAAGATGGCAGTATTTCATCTCCCCCTCACCCAGTTGCCTATTGGTAGTAGATATAGTGGGCTCACAAAAACACATCTAATACTTAAGGTACTGTTATTAATTGTATATATGGAGAAGACTATTCAACATCAGGAGAAAGTGCATGAACAGACATTAGAATGCAAAATTTTGGCAATCTGCAGTACATAGCAATTCTAGTGTGAGGAAAAGATAGTGGAACTGAAGCCAAAATGACCAGATTATATATTTAAAAGGACAGACACACTAATATAGATTTCTCAAACTCTTTGTATGCCTGTCAAAAAAAATCTGTTACGGTGATTTTAGGTATTTTGCTTCATGGTTGGCAGATTTTATACATTTCTCAGTGTATTTCTAAGCTGCTTAGGCTCTACAGCAGACAGCTTAAAATGAGTACCTCACTTAGTTGTGAATCTAGAATTTGAAATAATTTTCTTCAGCTTCCCTCCCCCCCCCCCAGTTTGCCTTCTAATATACATTCAGTTCTGAGGCTGCCTCCCTTGGTTTATAAAGTTTTCAGGTCTCAGGACACCACATTGTTGTAGTTCCCCAGGAAGCGAGATTAATCTGAGTAAGTAGCACTGGAGAAAAATAAAGCTTCATTTTAGTATTTGGACACCTATTTCCATGCTTTCCCAGACAGGCTTTCTGACTCAGCACAAACAGGTTTGTGTGATGTGATTGTAAAATGTTAGTGTGTGGGGGGAATTAAAGGAGTGAATCAAGGGCATTAGGAAAATAAAAAGATAGGGTAGGTAGATCTCAGGACCTAGATAATCTTCAATCTTCAAGATAGGGTAGAGGGATTTCACTGCTCTGCCTTGAAAGATATGCATATATAAATTTTCCTAATTTTAAGACTTTTTAATTTAATGATCATACTCTCGTCAATTTAAGTTGATGCATAATATATCATGAATAATGGTGTCACTAAAGGCTTCTTGTAACACCACCCTTGTAATGTCACTAGGGCCTGCAAGCTGTGACATCACAAGGGACCATCCCTAAGTCTCAGGTTTTGGCTCTGAAATCTCAGAGCCTAGCATAGTCTTGACCTGGCAACCTTAGTGTGTGCTTGTACTTGGGCCTGTTGTTCCACTTGGGACACATACCCTCCAACAGTCTGATCTGATAGAGATGGTCCTGATTAACACTCTGTCATCTCACCTTTTCAGCTATTTTTCTGTCTTTCTCCCACTTTTACCCTTTCTGCTTAGATTATTTCAATTGTTGCAAACCGAGTTCAAAATACAAAAATATGCAAAGGAGGGAGAGAAGAGAAGAAAACTGCAATCTTGCTCTTCTTTGTTGAGTGAGCAAAAACAAAACAAAAACTGCTGCAGATTTTCCTAGCTTATGTGCATTACCTCATTAATAACTCTTGCCATCCTGACTACACTCTGGTGTTTCTCTATATGTCCCAATTTTTATCTCTGAAACGTTGGGGGGGGGGGTATGGGAATAAGACAGTGAGTACAACACCAGCATCACAGCTCTTTTTGTTCTACAAGTCTGGCAGCAGAGGGCCTAAGTAGATGGCACTTTGCGCCATCTTCGAAGCAAGGAAGGGGAGGGGCAGCCTCATGCTGGGCGTTCCAACCCCTTCCCGAACATGTCATCGGAGCACCCATTGCTCCACATGACTGGTGCTCTGACGATGCACTTCCACCACAGCGTCTGCACATGCAGTGTCTGCACAAAGCCTCTTGCGGTGCACCTTCAGCATCTTGTGGAAGGAGTGCTATTTTATCACTCCTTCCAGGGCCTGAGAAGCTTCGTATTGGGGCCGACTAGTGCGGCTACCTTGGCCCCAATCTGCAGCTTCCCGGGGCGGCCCACGGCGGCCCGTCTGCTTAGGCCCAGATCAGGGCTTGGAAAAACTGCCTGACATGTTTGATTCAGATAAGGTCATGCATGTGCAAGTCCTAGCAGGAATGGCAGAAAATGCTGCAGCTACTGAGCTGGTCCCTTCCGACTGTGGTCTCTTCCAGTTCTCTGATTCTACAATTTGCTGCTTGTTCAGCTGCTAAAAAAGTGCTTTGTTGTTTTCTTGACCATGGTTACAATATTATTTTCTCAGTCAGGCTTTATCCAAATTTTGAGCCCATTTACTCAGACTAGACTAGCCTCATTCTCATTTCTACTATCTGCCCTACCTCCCAATCCTTGCTTGCTTTGCTCCCTTTCTAAAGTCACAATTCTCTTCTCTCCCTCCTACATGAATCATATTGGGGGGAAGCAGACGGAGGCTCCGGAGATGTCGCCGGACGGAGCGCTGCCGGAACGCAGCCTCCGCACCGCGGTGCTCCTGTGGCATCCCTGGAAGGAGCGCTAAATCAGTGCTCCTTCCACAAGACAGGGAAAGTGGGCCCTAAAAGTGTAGGGTGCACTTTCCCTGCCTTTTCCGCCACAGTGCATGCGGACGCTGCAGCGGGAGGTTGTCCCCGAAGCGCCGGCCGTGTGGATGGCCGGCGGCTCTGAGGACAACCTCAGGAAGAGGAAGGGGTGCCCCGCGTGCAGCTGCCCCTCCTCTTCCTGGCCTCGAAGACGACTCAATTAGTCATCTGCCAAGGCCCATTGCTGCATTGTTTGCGCAGATAGATTCATGTTATTTTGTATTCCCAGACAGAACTTCACCTTTGTCTTATCCACTGAAGCATCCATTGAATCCTTCTAGTATTTGTGGTCATTGCCATACTCTCCTAGTGTTCTGTGCCTTGCAGGAGCTGTGATCTCTGTATGACTTACAAACTCAGTTTAATGTTTAGTGGTCCATTGGTAAACTTTGGTTGCTGTGCTGAAATGGTTATAAAGTAAGTGCAACTATCTTTATAGCCACACTTTGTTTTAGCTTTTTAGTTATTTCACTATCTTGCCACCTTTGACAGTTTCCTTGTCTCTATCTGTGTTTGTTATTTCCCTCTCAAAGGTGACAGCCTTAGGAGAAGCTCTTTTTAAAAATCTCTCCATGCTAAAGTCTAATTTTGCAACCAAATTGTTCTGGCTCTAGGGTCTCTAATAAGTTTCACCCAGCTACATTGTCTCCCCAGCACAGCCATCTTAGGGGCTAAGCAGACAGGCAGCCATGGGCCGCTCTGGGAAGCTGCGCTACGGGACCGAGGCATCCCCATGCCTTGATCCTGCAGTACAGCTTCACCACCCCTGAAAGGAGTGCTAAATCAGTGCTCCTTTCACAAGTCACCAAAAGTGCGCCGCAAAAGGCTATTTCTGAATAATATGGGCTGGGGGCAAAGTTTCTATTTTGAATTCATAACAAAAAGGTGGAAGATCAGAAAGTAGCCTTTGACTTTTGTGAATTTTCAGATATCTGTGACCAACAAGATAGTAAGAGGCTTTCTGTTTCTCTTTCTTTAAAACAATATAACCATAGCTACCTTATATACAGTTTGGGTCCAGAATGTCTGAAGGACTTTGGACCTTTGCAGACTGCTAGAAATAGTGCAAATTGAGTCCACGTTGGAACTAAGCAGACAGAAGGGGAGGGGCAGCCACACGCTGGGCACCCCAACCCCTTCCCGAAGATGTTGTCGGAGCAGCCGGCCCTCCACACGGGCTTGCGCTCCGAGGATGCCTTTCTGCTGCAGCGTCCACACACGCTGCAGGAGAAGAGGTGCCGAAGGTGCGCCGGCAGCCTTTTGCAGCGCACCTTCGGCAATTTGTGGAAGGAGTGCTATTTTAGCGCTCCTTCCTGGTGCAGCGAAGCTGCGCCTCGGGACCGAGGAATGCAGATGCCTCGGCTCCGATCTACAGCTTCTGGGGTGGCTCCATGCTGCCCGTCTGCTTAGCCCCTTTAAGGGTTAGGGAATCATGGGAACTGTATTTTATTGTGGTACCACAGCTCTCTGACAGAGAAGGTTCAATGTCTCAGAAAAAAACAATTCCCATGATTCCCTAGCACTAACCCTAACCCTTAAAGTGGACTCAATTTGCACTATTTCTGGCAGTCTGCAAAGGCCCTTTATCTCCCTGCATGTGCCTGCTCAGGCTCTAAATCAGGGGTAGGCAACCCAAGGCCTGGGGGCCTGATGCGGCCCCTGAGGCCTTTGGACCGGCCCTAGGCCGGTCCTGCCGC
>JAIPUX010001232.1:115160166-115172125 GCA_020142125.1 Phrynosoma platyrhinos | reverse complement strand
GCTCTATGGAGAAAAAAAAACATAATACAGGAACAAGAAGAAATAAAATAATGCTGGAGGCAATACACAGAAGAGTTATAGAAAAGAGTTGAGGGAATGAATGATATTTGGAATGGGGATATGAAGATGAATCTCAAATTCTAAGAAGTGAAGTGGAATCTGCAATAAAGGAAATGGGGAAAAAATAAAACACCAGGAACAGATGATATCCCAATTGAACTGCTACAGCGCCTACAGACAGATGCAACTTTAATGTTAACTGAAATATGCCAACAAATTTGGAAAACAAAGTGGTGGCCAACAGACTTGCCCTACCTACCATCACCCAAAGCCTTGAAAGGCAATGGAAGACTCAGGTGGAGGGAGACTGCTTTGCTCTACCCACCATCACCCCAAAGCCTTGAAAGGCAATGGAGAATTCAGGTGGAGGGAGACTGCCTTGATCCACCACCATCACCCCAAGGCCTTGAAAGGCAATGGAGGATGCAGGTGGAGGGAGACTGCCTTGCTCCACCTACCATCATCCAAAGCCTTAAAAGGCAGTGGAGGTCTCAGGTGGAGGACTGTCTCACATACAGCTCCTAATGCCCTCAGAGCATCTGAGGCTGCTGTTGCGTGACAACAGGGACAATCACATGTATGATCTGGGAATGGAAATTGAGGTTGTGCAGGGAAAGGAAGGTATGGTGGGAACAGAGTGAAGGTGTGTTACAAAGGAACGCAGAATCAATGTTTAAAAGCTATCCCACCTTCAGTTCACTGTTTCCTGAAATGGATTGGAGAGTGTACCAACCATTCTACAGAGTGTTACCTTGCTCCTCTGCATTGCTCCTCTGCAATGTCAGTTAAAAATTAGACCCAGATCATTTATGATCTCCTCTTAGATGAGGATGCCATCCTGGCCTGCCTTACAGAGACCTGGCTGGGAGATGATAGCGCTATATCTTGGGTGCAAGCACTTCCACCCTGGTACTTTGTCAGTTAGCAGGTAAGGGGAAGTGGACAAGGGGGGTGGAGTAGCCTTGGTTCATATGAACAATCTCACCTTGACCAGGATACCTATCCAGAAAACAGTCCACTTAGAATTTATGTACCTGAGCCTGAGGACTAAGGATAATTTGAGGATTCTGTTAGTATAAAATTCACCCCTTTGTCTAATAGACTCCCTAACCAAGTTGACACAGATGGTCTCTGAGTAGTTGTTAGAGTCACGCAAACTTCTAGTTTTGGGCGACTTCAACATTCCACTTGAGACCAGTTTGTCAAATCTTACAGGTACGGCTTGGAAGTTCATGGAGTCCATGACAAATATGGGCCTATCCCAACTGGTCATTGGGCCTACTCATTGTGTGGGTCATATCCTAGATGCGGTCTTCAGTATGGAAGAGGAATATCCATTGGTGGAGGTAATTAAAACCTCTGCATTGTCATGGACAGACCATTTCCTGATCAAGGTTGAACTAAGAACCACTGTCCACCCCATCAGGGGTGGAGGGCCCATTAGAATGGCCCGCCCTCAAAGGCTAATGGAACCAATTGGATTCCAGAAAGCCTTAAAGGGTTTAATGATTGGTAACACTGGTGATTCTGTTGAAGCTTTGATTAATATCTGAAACACTGATCTTACCAAGGCTATCAACATGATTGCTCCCAAGCGTCCTTTCTAACCCACTTCAAATTGCCAACTGTGGTATACTGAAGAGATCAGGAAGATGAAGCGGGTTGAACAACAAGAATGTGTTTTGCAGAAAGCTCAATTCTTATTTGACAGAACTCATTATAGGAAATTCCTTTGTTCCTATAGAGAGGCAATGTGTGCAGTGAGGAAATCTTTCTTCTCTGCATGTATTGCATCTGCAGAGTCCCATTCAGCAGAGCTGTTTAGGGTGGTAAGGGAATTGGCACAGGTTCTGCCTGTGCAAAACCCATTACTTAACCCAACAACAGCCTGCTGTGATGCATTTAACAACTTCTTTCCAGATAAAATCTCTCAGACAAGAGCCGACCTGGATGCTGGGGTTGTAGCAGAATCAATTGTTGGGGTGTCCAGAAACTCCGTTAATGAGATTATACTGGATCAGTTTGAATCTGTAAGTACTGATGACGTGGTCAAGCTCCTTGTTAGAGTGAGGAAAACAACTTGCTCTCTTGATCCTTGGTTGTCCAGGGAAGTGATGCCTTGAGGGTGTTTCTGAGGGACATCATCAATACCTCCTTTAGGGAAGGTCATGTTCCATCTTGTTTGAAGGAAGCGGTGGTCAGACAGCTTCTGAAAAAATCTTCCCTTGATCCTCTGGACATGATCAGCTATAGGCCAGTCTCTTTCCTACTTTTTTTTGAGCAAAGTGATTGAGAGGGTTCTTGCTCTTCAGTTCCAAGATGTCTTGGAGGAAACCAATTATCTAGATCCATTTCAAACTGGCTTTAGGAGGACGCCTGGTGTGTGTGCCCCCCTCCAACCCTAGGCTTTTTAACTCGACCAGGGGATGATGGGCAGGGGAGTGTTGGCCCACAGCAGCACCTGATGGTCACTGATTTAAAGTGGCCGTGGCTGGGCTGCTGATCTTTAACAAGCAGCCGGCACTGCAGCTGCTTTATATCAGTGACCAGAACAAATTTAAGGGTTCTCATTTATTTAGTGTTCTAGTCACTAGAATCCAGAGAGTTAAAATGTTAAATTAAGTTAATTTTGTTGTAACTGTATTTTATTTTGATGCCATGTTTAAATACAATTAAATTAAAATTGTTTATATTTGAGATTGTTTTGATTTAATAATCAATGTGACGCCACAACCCCCCCCCCCCAGTGGGCCGCGGAAAAATTATCAAACATTGACTGGTCCATGGCAATAAAAAGGTTGGGGACCACTGGTATAGATCATGGAAAACTATGGAATGGACTCAAAGACATGGGAGTGCCACTACATCTGATATTCCTGATGAGTAATCTGTACCAAGGATGAGAGGCCACTGTCAGAACAGAATTCGGGGGAACAGATTGGTTCCCAGTAGGCAAAGGGGTCAGGCAAGGCTTCATCCTATCATCCTACTTGTTTAACCTATATGCTGCAAACATAAGAAAAGCAGATTTTAGATACAGGAAAAGGAGTAGTTAAGATAGGAGGATGCAACATTAACAACCTAAGATATGCAGATGACATCATAATATTAGCAGAAGACATTCAGGAATTGGAACAGTTAATAAGAAAGGTCAAAGATAAAAGTGCAAAGGCAAGTCTGATACTGAACATGAAGAAAACAAAAATAATGACCACAGAAGAAATACACAAATTCAATCTAGACAATGAGGAAATTGAAATAGTTGAAGAATTCCCATTTCTAGGACCAAACATTGACCAGAATGGAGACTGCAGTCAAGAAACAAGAAGAAGGTTAAAAATGGGAAGGCAGCTATGAAAGAACTAGAAAAGATACTGAAGAACAACGGCATACAACTGAGCACTCAGTTGTAAGTCAGAATCATTCATGCCATTGTATTCCCAATTACCATGTATGGATGCAAGACCTGGACAGAGAAAGAAGAAGACAGAAAGAAAATCAACTAATACAAATGTGGTGCTGGAGAAGAGTACTTAGGATACCATAGGCAGCCAAGAAAACAAACAAATGAGTTCTTGAACAGATCAGACCAGGACTCTCCTTGGAAGCAAAGATGATCAAGTTGAGACTATTGTATTTTGGCCACATAATGAGAAGGTATGGATCACTAGAAAAAACAATAATGCTAGGAAAGGTAGAGGGTAGAAGAAAGAGAGGAAAACCACAAACCAAATGGATAGACTCAATCAGAGGGGTTATGGAAAAGGGCTTGCAGGATCTGGGCAAGGCAGTGGAAGATAGGGATTCTTGGAGATGTCTCATCCACAGGGTCACCATGAGTTGGAACTGACTCAAGGGCAGCTAACAACAAACATGCTTTCCAGAGTATGTTTGTGCTGATGAATACAGCTGCTCCTGAACCATGTTAGATTATGACAATTGACAAAGTGAATGAAGTATTCTCTTGTGCCAGAAATGTGGATCTTATATACTTCTTATGCTATAAAGCTTAAGCACTTGATCAGGCTGCTATGAGAACATGGCATAAGATGTATTATATTTGTGAACCAGATGGATAGACTCAATCAGGGGGAGTTATAGGTAATGGCTTACAGCATCTGGGCAAGGCAGTGGAAGATAAGGATTCTTGGAGATGTCTCATTCACAGGGTCAGAACCAACTTAAGGGCAGCTATCAGCAATAACAAAGCATAAGAAGAAACATCTACTAGGCAAAAAAAAATCATAGTGCCTGTACAGACTGGCCACAAGGGCTGGTCTAAGGGTGGAATCAGGGAATGGTGACCGCATGCTGGTCATCCCAACTCTGCCCCCACATCATCCTCATGCCACCTGCCCAAAGTGCTGGATTGGGGTCATGGCGTGCGGTTACTGCAGCCCCGATCCAGCACTCCCAGGGCAGCATGGAGCCGCCCCTTAGGGGCCATCTGTAGAGCCCCATAGATGTGGCTTTAGTTTCTTAATGCATATTTTTACCCAAACAACAAAATATTAAAATGCATCTGCAAGGCAAATTGATGATGAAAGATGGTAAATGGCATTTAAAATATAACTTGATGAGAAGAAGCATTTTTATGGATAGTAAGAGAAAAGTAGCAGAGATACATGAAAAAGATTCTGAAGAACCAAGCTGCAAATTGTAAATATGCATCTTATAAACTTGAATAAAATAATGTGTCAGCTCTATGAACAGCTTATTTTGTAAGGAGTACTGTATGCACAATGTCTGTATAACAAATCATCTAAATCAATGTTATACATTGTCTTTTTGCAATTATTTTCTTCACTATTTGTCCACAGCAAGAAGTAAATTGTAAGCAGTTTTGAAGTGTTATTTTGTTATAATTATACCTTCCTTTTGCAACAAAATCATGATTTATGCTTCTGGCTAGATGCTTCAGGGTTATTTTGTGGCATTTATTATGTCATGGAAAAAATAATTGAGGAAAAAACAAGTACACAGAAGGTAGGCTGGTGCAAGTGTGTGCAGTGCAGCCTGAAATTAATGTGGTCATCTAAAGATTTATATGAGCACTTAAAGCATTTTATGATCACATTAGGTCAATTTACTACCATGTGGGTACAGTGTACCTCTGCATGAAAATTTAATTTTGACCTCTGCCTCCATTCTAGGAATTGTATCTTAAGTAGAGACAGCTGGTCATGTTTACAAGATCCATGGATGCCATTGGAGAACTCGCATTTTAGGACTCAAGAAGGTTAAAAGTGCTAGAATATTTGGTACCACTAAGTAGCTTCTGAGAGAACTGTTGACAATGCAGTTATTCAACTGGTACTTGGTATGCAGTTTCGTATGATGGTACTGTAAAAACCCAGTTTTCTTGCATATGTTCTTTTTTAAAAAAAACCCATTTGTTCTCTTAGCTTTTAGCTATATGACACCTTCCAGGTTAACAGACAGATAAGACATTTCAGATAATTTAGATGTGTGTTTCAAAAAAAAAAAAATTGACATTCTGTATCCATGAATTCTTCATCCATGGATTCAGTCATCCATAGCTTGAAAACATTTTTAAAAGTTATAAATTCCAAAAAAACCAACATTAATTTTGCCATTTTTAAAATAAGGGACACTATTCCACTATGCCACTGTATTTAATGGGACTTGAGTATACACAGATTTTGGTATCCGTGGGAGGTTCTGGAAACTCCAGTGGATGCCAAGAGCCCACTGTAATATAAATCCTTCTCCTCCTCCTCTTGTCAATGTCTTTATTTATATCCCACTTTCCCCAAAAAATTGGTATTCAAAGCAGCCAATTTGCAAGCTTCTTAGAAATAGTCATCTCCCCAAATTGGAATGTTGGTGGAATTGTTGGAATATTTATGTTAGATAAGAAAACATGATGATGATGATCATCATCATCATCATTGTCAAAGAATGTAAGAGATAGTAGTGTATTTCATGAGCACAAGGTGAACAACAGCCACTCCCACCACACCTGGTCTAGTTGAGAAACAAAGCAGGCTTAGACTTGAAGCACATGAGCCAAATAAAGTGGCTTCTGGCCACTTTGAGGGCATGGCATTTAGATGACGCATGCTCCCAAAGTGGCTGGAAGCCATGCCAAGGCAGTGCCAAGCTGGGAAAAGCCAGACGAGAAAGGAGTCAAAAGACTTGGGTGACCTACTTCAGGAAAGCAGAGTGTGGTCACTGCAGTCCCAGCCCAGTTGGGGTTGGAGATGATGCCTCTGTCTGGTCCTTCCAAACTATCTGTTCTGGGCCTTAGGGGGACTGCAGATGGGTGGCTCTCGGCCGCCCCAGGAAGCAGCAGATCGGGGCCACAGCAACCCCAAGCTGCAGCCCCGATCCTCCCTTTTGTCACTCCGAAAAGAACAGCAAAATGCTGCTTCTTTTAGGGGTGGCAAAAGACCACCCTAAGAGCTGGCACATGGCTCTTCAGTGCCCTTTTGGGAGTAGTCCTGATGCCGCGTGCCATACATAACAGCGTGCGGCATCAGGATGGTGTCAGCAGGGAGTTGGGGTGGCCGAAGTGTGGCTGACCTGCCCCAACTCTGCCTCCAGGCCAGCCCTTTGGGCTGATCTGCAGAGGCCCTAAGTCTTCTTTGTAAAAACATATGAGGTAGCTTTGCTTATAAATACTAAAGGTTTCATAACAGCTCATGGTGAGATGCTCTGTAATATGTGCTCTTCAAATGAGAAGAGGAGTGAAAGAACAGAAGACAATAAAATGAAGAATTAACAAACTCAGACTAACTGAAGACCATCTGATGCAGGAGGAGAGAGGGTGTGGCAAAGTCCATAAACAGAAAATGAAGTGAATACATGCAATGCCTAACTCTCAGAAAGGCATGCAAACTAACAAAACAATTGCTCTACACTCTTAAAATGGGGCTAAGTCATTTTAACTGCTCTGGCTACCTCCTGTTGCATTCTGGAACTTGTAGTTTAGGAAGAGGCATTTAGAATATTCAGCCAGCTGAGCCTTTAAGCCTCACAGAACTACAAACCCCAAAATGCAGCAGGAGGCAGTCAGAGCTCTTAAAGTGATCTAGCCCTGTTTTAAGAGTGTGGTGTGATAAGCTCGTAAGTATAGGCATGTTAATGTTGCTTTATGTAACAATTTATATTCCACAATTTTTCCCCAAACTGGGAGTCAAGATACCTCGGTCTTGATTACTGAACATTTGTTGAATTCAGGCTTCATGTTGATGATAGTAATGAAACATTTTCTCTCAGCAAAGGTTCTCTTAGGCCAGATAAAAAAAAATAGAAAAGTCCAGACTGCAGTTTAAATGTCAGTCCAAAGTGAATTCACTGTTCCAGAGAATACTCACCTTTTTTTTCACCTTTTTACAATAACCAAACACTTGACCAAACATAATTGAGTAAAACCTCATTTTCCCTATGTTTCCTTTGCACTGTAGACCTAACTCAGCATTTAAATCTCAGCTTATTCTTGTTAATGGCTAAAGAAATAGAACAGAATATGACTAGAGACTATAATTTTAATGTCAGGTGAGGCTTTAGCTCAAATTTGTTTTATTACATTTAGGAAGATCTATGATTTCTGTCTCAGATTTTCTTCAATATCTACACTATATTGTAAACCAGGTTTCAGAGATTTCTCTGATGGATGTCTTTTCAAAACAAACTGAGCTTGTGCTGATACAGCTTCATGAAGATGAAACTATTCTTTACAAACAGAAACAATGGAAGAAAGAAAAGAGTTTGCAAGTACCCAACTGCAACATCCATTGTTGTTTTGGTTTTTATTTGTTGTAAGGAAAGAAGGAAATCTTATCAGTGGCAATTCACTCCTAAAATGAGACATTTGGCCTTTCTTTAGTGAAAAAGAGGCTAAACAAATGGGCGGCCATGGGCCGCCCCGGGAAACTGCGCTGCGGGGCCAAGGTATCCCCACACCTCGGGCCTGCGGCGCAGCTTCACTGCCCCTGGAAGGAGCACTAAAATAGCGCTCCTTCCACAAGTCACCAAAGGCGCACCACAAAAGGCTGGCAGTACACCTTCTGCAACTCTTCCACCGCAGCGTTTGCGAACGCTGCGGCAGGAAGTCATCATTGAAGCCCCGGCCATGCGGAGGGGCCGGCGCTCCGACAATGACTTCAGGAAGTGGTTGGGGCGCCCACTGTGCAGCTGCCCCTCCCCTTCCTTGCCCCCAAGACGGCCCTTTTAGCCATCTGCTTCCCCTCAAAGTGATCTCCACTTGGGGGTAGCCTGTAGCCTGCAATAGACCCTGGGGCAGAGTAATTGGCCAGCAGCTCTGTTGAACATTTTTAAACAACCTTTCTTTCAAACAACTGTTTGAATTTCATGACATGACCTCTGAATATATCACTTATTCTTTAGCTCCCCAATAACTCCAGCTTTCTGCATCATAGGAGAGGTGAGACATTGGGGCCTCCTCCATCAGTCCAACTAGAACTAGCTGATTGACAAACCACCCTGAACACTTCACATTCAATCCCATCTGATTTCAGATAGTAAGGAAGGTCAAGTCTAATTAGTACTTGGATGAGACACTGGTTACCAAGTATATACAGGTAGGGCTAAGGAAGAATTCTGTATGACACCATGAAAAGCTTCTGTCAGTCAGATTTGCCATGTGTTGAGCTAGATGGATGGAACAGTCAGTCCTCAGTATCCATGGATTCTTCGTCCATGGATTCAGCCATTCATGATTGAAAATATTTCTTTAAAAAATTCAAAAAGTGAATCTTGATTTTTCCATTTTATCTGAGGGACATATTTTACTACACCATTGTATATAGTGGGACTTGAGCATCCACAGATTTTTGTAACTACAGAAAGTCCTGTAGCCAAACCCTGGCAGATACCAAAGGGCCATTGTATATAGCAGCTTCCTATGTGAGTATACCATCGGGTCCTTCTTAGCAAGGTTCTGCCCCATGCCCAGAGCTGAGTTACCTGAATACAAACTACTTTTGCACTTTGGATACACTTTGCAGCAACTAAAGTAGGCTGGAGACAAAGGGGGAAAGAGAGATACTGGGACATTTTAAAAGCAGCTGAAAAAATGGGGTGACAGAGGGACAGTGTGTAGTGAGTATGCTACTTTTTTCACACCTTTGGATTGGATATAACAATAAAATGTGTAAACAATCCTCTAACACTGTTTCTTTTGTTACTGATATAAATACATCAGGTACAACCCCCCCCCCACAATTTTTGTACCAGTGCTGCCCCTGAATAAATAGTAGTGCTTGTTTGTAAAATTATGAATTAATCGAATTTTCTGATAGTAGCTAAACTTGGGTTTGTATACTCCTCTTCCTACAGAAATTCCATTACCATGTGCTTATCACTTCATCCTTCTTAGCTACTATCTGCATGCTAATATGAGAATACTTTTTTTTACTGTGTTTTGTTCTATCCTTGTTTGTTGAGTTTTCCATAGTTTGTCTGAGTATTTCATGACCTATTTATCACTCATTCAGCTCCGCCATGGTGGAAATTTTAGAAAATGTCTTTGTTGTCTAACCTAAAAAGCTTGTGCCATTTGGGAGTTACACAGAATGTAGCCTTGAATTTATTTGTATTTTATACAGATTTATTTAAAATCACAATCACATTTCCTATTTGATAAGAGAGGAATAGCAATAGATATGAAATAAAAATATTTTGCAAAGAGAAAGAGGAGTAGTTGGAGTTGGAATGGATAGTCCTTGTAGTCTCTTCTAACTCTATGATTCTATGATAAAAAGAGAAAGAAAGAAAGAAAGAAAGAAAGAAAGAAAGAAAGAAAGAAAGAAAGAAAGAAAGAACTATACAGGGGAAAATAAATTCAAGAGAACCCCAATTTTAAAGTCTCTATCTTCTTTCTTGATAAACACATAAGCATGATCATAATGTGTTGTTGTTGTTTGCTGTCATATTGACTTCAAATGGTGACCCTCTGAATGAGAAACCTTGTGATAGAGGGATAATGGTGGTCTTGGTGTGGAGAGACTTCCTGTAGTTCCATTGTAATGAACACCTCACTACATGGTGAAGGTTAAATTCACTGAGGCTCAGAACATCTGTAGAGGTGAGGGGCTCATGAGAATGGTGCATCCCAGGAGAGTAGTGGGTCTTGGTGGCTTCTGGGGATTTTTCGGTTACTTCAGCAGGGAATTCTGTTGAATATTTTGGTCTGGAAAGGGCCAAAGTAGTGGACATTATCACTCCACACACTTATAGATTAGAACCAAACCAGAATCCTGGTTTTCCAGGGTTTAGGCCATCAAATGGCTGAGACAGAGATCAAAACAACATGGCAGAAGACTGACCCCCCCCCCAAGCAGACGGCTAATTGGGCCATCTTGGGGGCAGGGAAGGGAAGAGGCAGCTGCATGATCAGCACCCCAACCCCTTCCCGAGGTTGTCTTCGGAGTAGCCGACCCTCCGCACGGCCGGCGCTCTGAGGAGGACCTCCTGCCGCAGCGTTCGCACACACTGTGGTGAAAGTGCGCTGCAGCCTTTTGTGGCACACTTTTGGTGACTTGTGTAAGGAGTGCTAATTTAGCGCTCCTTTCAGGGGCGGCGAAGCTGCACTGCAGGACCGAGGCATAGGGATGCCTCGGTCCCGTGGCGCAGCTTCCTGGGGCGGCCCATGGCCGCCCCTCTGCTTTCCCCCTAAGACTCAGTCTTCTTATTTGAAGGACCTATTCCTTTCCACCACCATTGTGTCTGTAAGGAGCTAAGCAGCGGGGGGAGGGCATGAGGGTGCTCTAGGAGATCCTGAATGAAAGTGATTTTCTGTATCTGTTTCAATCTGTTTTTGTCTTGTTTATGCAACAGATTTGGTGTTGGCTGTCTTGGGGACACCCTTGCTGGAAACTGGATGGGAGATAATGTCCCCTTTTACTATTCTGGACCTTTGACACCACTGACCATGGTATCCTTCTGGGCTATCACTCTACAATGGAAGCTGGGAACATGGTTTTATAGGAGAGAGCCAGCCTAGAGGATGCTGCTACAAGATCTCTGACTCCTTAGCTACTAGCCAATGAATTCCTCCAGGGCTCTATTCTTTTCCCCATGCTACTCAATTTCTACATGAATCCTCTGAGAGAAGTTTAGAGTTCAATACCATCATCATGCTTATGACACTCAATTGTATTTTTCCTTTTTGCTAAATTCTAGGTAAGCTGTTTCAGTTCTGCACTAGTATCTGACATTGATAATGGATTAGATCGGGTGAACAACTAAAGCTTAATACAGACAAGCAGAAGCTCTTGGTAATTCACAAGCTAGAACATAGATTCAATCTGTGCTGGAGCAAGTTACACTGTAAAATAAAGATACAAGTTTGCAGTTTGGGTGTTCTCCTTTACTCATTTTTAAGTCTCAGACGTCAGCCATGGTCAGGAGTGTTTTTCAGACTTATAACTGGTGAGTCAACTGTGACCATTCCTCAAGATATCTTACCTGGTCATGGTGACACATGCCTAAGTTACATCTCATTTGAATTACTGTAGCACCCTCTATATGGGGCTGTAATTGAGAAGTATTCAGAAACTTCATTTGGTATGAAGAACCTGGCCAGATTTTTAACTGGGGCTAGTTACAGAAGCACATAAATTCCTTGCTACAACAGCTCCACTGATCTCCAATTAGTTCTGGGTACAATTTAAAGTAATGGTTATGACCTGTAAAGCTTAGGACCAGGCTTTAAAAAGATTGCTTAATGACAGAAGTGGGAAAGACCTTCAGCTATCATTCTGACTGGTAGTTTTCATGGACAGAGCAGACAGTAATGGGAAACATTGGTGGGTATCAAACTGTTCTGAGTAGTGGCCTAGTATTCAGGCTAGATGGTCATTATACTGTCAGGGATGATGGGAGTTGTAGCTCTTTACCTCTGGCTCTAACT
>JAIPUX010001232.1:115139283-115155064 GCA_020142125.1 Phrynosoma platyrhinos | reverse complement strand
ATTGACTTGCAAATGCCACTCAACAAAGCCCCAACCTCTGAGTCACCGAGTCGCCGACAATATTGTTTGTTTTTTTAGAAAATCCTAATGTAAACATAAAAAAATTAATAGAAACAATCCAGGATTTTGGAGAAGTAGCAGGATTCCATATAAACAAAGAAAAAACAGTAATCTTGACTAAAAATATGGATCTGAAAGAAGAAGAGGAGCTAAGAGAAAATTCAGGATTTAGGACAGAGAGCAAGGTAAAATATTTAGGGATATATCTCACTAAAAGAAATGTTGACCTGTATAAAAACAATTATTTAAAGACGTGGGAGGAAATCTCAAAAGATTTGATAAGATGGAGTAAAAAAAAATCCTTTCTGGGGAGAATTGAAACAATAAATATATTGCCTAAACTAATATTCTTATTTCAAAATCTCCCAATACTTAATAATGATAATTACCTGGATAAATGGCAGAAAGAACTATCAAAATTTATGGAAGGGAAACAACCCAGGATTAGTTGGAAACTCCTAACAGAGGAAAAGATCAAAGAAGGTTGTGGGTTACCCAACCTAAAACTCTACTACCAGGTGGCCTGTCTCAATTGGTTAGAGAGCTGGATGGCATTAGAACATGAGAGAATGTTAGAATTAGAAAGTGTAAAAATGGAGTTTGGATTCTATGCTTTCCTTTGGTTCGATAAAGCAAAAAATAATAAAGACTTCTGCCATCACTTTATACGAAATGCACTCTTCAAAATCTGGAAGAAGATTAAAAGACAATTCTATAATCAGATTCCCAGCTGGTCATCACCTCAGGAAGCATTACATAAAAGATCAAGAAATGAAGACAGTGCTTGGTTGCTATATAAAGACTTAATAAATTGGGAGGGACCAGATAAAGGTAAATTTAAAACCATGGAGCAATTGGAAAAAGAAATAAAGAGAAATTGGTTCCTATATAAGCAATTAAAAGAAATATATAGTTTGGATAAAAGAAACCAGGGAATCAGAAATGAAAAATCTGAAATAGATATTATTTGTTGGGACAAAAAAAGGGGGCATATTACCAAATACTATAAGCTATTAAAAGAGAGAGATCTTGAACAGGAGAAAATCAAACACTCAATTATTAGATGGGCCCAAGACATTGGTAAACCAATAGAGTTGGACACATGGGAGAAAGCTTGGAGGGATACTAAAGGCTTTACTTGTCAGGATCATAAGGAAAATCATATGAAGATGGTTTATCAGTGGTATTTATCCCCAGAAAAAATAAACAAATTGTAAAAGCCACTGAGAGGTCCAGTAGCACTAGCAGAGTCACATTACCCCTTTCGATGCCCAGACAGAAGTCATCAGCTAAGGTGACCATGGCTGTCTCAACTCCATATCCTGTCCTAATATCCTGATGGATTGCTCCATCAGCTGTTTCATGGTGAACAGGGGAACAGACCTCTGTTGTTTGCAGTGGCTGTTGCCTGGTAAGTGAGGACTGAGGAGGATAGGCTAGAAGACACAATATAGATAGGTAACTATGGTGGCTATGCATTTAGTGAATTCTGGTCATAATGTGATAACAACTGCTGAATAATAATTTCAACTGCATATTCTTGTTTGAAATGAAAGTTGTTCAATATACTTACTGCATGTTTTATCTTAACCTTTTTACACTAAGAGACAAACAGCAATTTTAAGAGCATTAATACAATAAAACATTCTGTAGCTTTCGTCACAAGATGAGCCTAGGCTAGCTCTGTAATCACATGCTTACGGCCAGATCATTGGCAAATGTAAATACATTTTGTTATTCGAAAGTTGACAGGGCTTGCACAGTCTATGGATAGCTGGGAAACATGCCCTTGAATCAAATTCACATAAACAGATGAGATTACTGTTTGGAAAATGTTCAGCTGTTGAAATGTTTGCAAAAAACAAAACCCAAACAATAATTTGGAGAACATTTCAGCACAATCCCAGTATTCTTAACTGCCATGATGACATTTTATTCCTTTTGAAGAACCTCAGGCAACAAACAATTGATATGCTTACATGATATTTGTCTGCTAGAAAGCTTCTAATCTAACATTTAATGAATCCAAATTTACATTGAATGAGTGCCTGCTAGAATTCTATGGGTCTATTTTTCTATAGTATTGGCCACAAAAAGGAAGCAAATAAAGTAAAACAAAAATAGCGTATTTGTATTGTTCATATGTTATCCACTTCAGCCAGCCGATTGCACTGCAGAGGGATGGGATAGAAATAATAATAATAATAATAATAATAATAATAATAATAATAATAATAATAATAATAATAATAATAATAATAATAATCTGCAATATAAGCAGTTCTCATCATTGCAAATTGGGGGGGGGGGGAAGAAACCCTGCCTGATCTTCCTTCTTAGCAGACCATTTTTGGGGGAAAGGCAGGGAGGCTTTAACTGGCAGAGCCTTCTGAATGCTCCTCCATTCCTTTAAACATTGCTAAAATAATTTTTGCAAACACCTTGATGCTGTCTGTTGTGTTCTTGGCACATTTTACTGGGAATGACAAGAAATTCCAGTTCTCATTGGATGATGGACTCCCAAGAGGATGCATATGGAAGGAAAGTGGATGGCTAGATATGGCATGTGTTTCTCAATAGGAATGGAAAGAATATCTGCCATTATTCATTTTGTGCCCCAAAAATGGTTTCTTAACACCTGGAAAGGTAAGTCAGGAAAAATAACACAGTGGTGAGATTTTTGCACAGTCTTCTCTTGGTACTTACATATTTCAAAGTGTTTTAGACCATTATTCTGCACATAAATAGTTGTGGGTTCTTTGCAAGGAAATTATGAGAGTTCTGTGTAAAGAGACAAGGGTTTTTTTGCACAAAAGAAACCACCTGTTTACTCATGTAATTTTTAAAATAAAGGATAGAGGTTTTTACACAGGAAAGTGCAATCTTACACACAATAATGATTTTTTTTTGGGGGGGGGGTGCAAGGTTGAGTCAAAAGTGTTACATGGCAGCCAAAAAGTCAATACAGTTCTAGTGAAGTAGTAACCATTTCTGCTTTAGTCAGATTTTTCCTGGAATACTGTATCCAGTTCTGGAACCATGATTCAAGAGGAGGATGACCAACCTCTTCAAAATGTTCTGCAAAATAATTCCAATGAAGAAAATCTTAGAGAATGGAGTAAGTTTAGCATAGACATCACTGAGAAGTGATGTAATAACTGTCTTTAAATCTCTGAAGGGGTGGCAAATAGAAGATGGAGTGGGTTTGTTTTCTGCTGCTCCAGAGACTGGAACACAAACCAAAGGATTCAAATTACAAAGGAAAATATTCTGCTGAATTTCTTTACTGTAAAGACTGTTGGATAGTGGAATTGACTGGATTGGGGGATGATGGACTCTCCATCTTTGGAGATCTTTAAACAAAGATAGGCTGGGTATCATTCAGGAGTGTTTTAGTTGTATATTCCTGCATGGGAGGGCATTGCATTAGATGGTCCCTAGAATCTATAATTGCTAGATTATTTTTAAACAACCCAGTAATCTTGCACACACAAAAATAGCCATTGTCTTTAAAAAAAAAAAAAAAGATTGCTATTCTTTGCACAAAACCCAGATACCTTGCACACAATCACACAAAATAAAGGAAAAAAACCCCACATCAACATTTTTGTGCAAGATTGCTTGCGGGGGGAGGGTTGCGCAAGAAAATGCAATCTTACAGCAAACCCTCCCTTGTAAGGCTATCTGGATACACTGTTGTCAAAGGACATTTGCCAGTGGCTCTGAGGCTGAGCAAATGGGACTTTCCAAAGGTCATCCAGTGGAGTTCCATGGCTGAGTGAAGATTCACAACCTGGTCTCTTGGAATCCTAGTCAAACACTCAAACCACTACACAACACTGTCTGTCTTAAAACCCTGGATTTAAAATATGGTTTAAGTGTTGTCTTGTGCTGTAGCTTATGTCCCTTCCTCATGCTTTGTCATGTATGTTGAGGTGATAAGGAGGTTGACATAAGACAAGGGTGATTTATATCACAGGCCAGCAGCTATTAAAATTCCAATGGTTTTTTTTTAATTACTAATGGCATAACATTTTTATTTTCTATGAGAAACTGGAAAGTAAAGAGATATTATCAGAAGAAGAAGAAGTAGAAGACAACTTGCATGGAAGAGAAGCTTTGAAAAGAGAAAGGAAACACTTTTTTAAAAAGTGAGTTTTCTGAAAGTAATGTCTACACATGTATTTTAAGTGCTTGGCTAAAGTAAAATAGCTAGAAACTATTTAACATTGTTAAAAAAAAACCATAGAAACTTTGTTTTGTTTTTCTGGTTTCAAATCTCATTAAAAATAATTACTGACACACCTGAATATACCTAGGTGCATACAAATAAATAGCTTATACCTTTCATTTAACACCTGTGTGATTTAAACTGCTTTTGCAAAAACTATTTTCTCATCAAAAAATGCTAGTTGAAGGCTGAAAATGTTATGGACCAATCAAAGGAATTGCTGTGCCAGCAAATAAGTGATTTGGAACACATAGAATTGCTAACATCACTTTCTGTTTTACTTATTCTGATGAAAGAGTTTTCCACAGTCTTAAAAAAGAGCAATTAAAACCAGTTCAGGTATTTCTAATCATGAAGCCATAGCCTCTCAAATTCAATTCTTGTTTAATGATTGAATTGGATGCCATTTCTTAATCTGCCCAAGGTTATTATTTTCTGGTGGAATTTTAATTCGATCCTCCTCAATATGTGTTGTCAATATTATTTATAGTTAAATTAAAAATCTTAATAGCAGAAACCCAGTGAGCATAGCAAACCTTGTTGTTAATGGTTGCACCGTCTTGCTAGAATGATGGCCTATTATGTAGGTTCAACATGCCATGGAAAAATGCCACCATTTGTAAGCTTTATCACAGGAAATTAATTAACAAAGCAATAGCAGACTCTTATCGAACACCTTTTATGAAGTCATGTGTAAGTGAGGTGGGCATTATTAATATAATTTAATTAAGAAATAAGTCATATGCTGAGTGCTACCTTCATATATCTTAAAATAATACTGTGAAAGTATTTCTTTCTTGAAAGTTACATTTCTGACAATGATCATTTACATTTGATTGTTTTTTGAACATATAGATTCTTACAAAAGGGAACACACTGTAGTTTATTCTTTTTAAATCCATGAAGTTTTGCTACATTTTAGAGATAATTCATTTATTCATTCATATTAAACATCTCTAGTCCATGTTTAATAATCTCAGAAATAATAGAAATAAGATTACTATAAAACAATCCAAACACAACTAAAAGAATATGAAATCATTTCAGCAATTCAATAATCAAAAGAGTCTTTTGAAAAGCATTAATCCATTATTCTCTTGCAATCATTTCCTCTGTTAAGTGAAAATCCTATCCACACGGGGGACCAATTTTGTATTGGGGCCAACTGTAATTTTAATATTGCAAGCAAAATTGCACTTTAAATCTTAGTATATATATTTTAATTGTACAGAGAATTGTACAATAAATTATACATTAAATATGATTAATTTGAACTTTCCCAAATTTTTCATGAATCTGGTGAGGTGCTAATGTAGGACTTGACTGCAGTACTCCCCTGACTGTGCTCCTCAGTATTTCTGCAACATTTAGTGCAACCTTAAAGCTCTAAATAAAAAATGCAAATTAGAAGCAGATGAAATATAGAAATTATACTACAAAGCATTGCCCCCTACATACACAAGCAAAAATACCACTGTCTTATTCAAGGTGAAAAGGTCTGCTCCTTAGAGCTGGCAACTGCAACCTGTCTCCAGCTCCAGATCTCCTCCTGAACAAAACCAGCAAATACATCCCTTTCCTTAAGGTTTCATCTCCCATTGGACATAACTAATAATGGGTTTACATGGTCAGCATGCTGCTGACATTGAACACCTAAACCTCAATCAGCTTCTCCCAATAGTTTCATGTAGATATTGAATAGCATGGGGAACATTACAGAACCTTGTGTCCTCTCTCCATATCTCCATGTACTTAATAGTGCTCACTACTTGCTTGGGAGATTCCCACAGACATCTTAGTGCTATTTGGTTAATTTTTCCTCTTCTCCAGCAAAGCAATTGCCCTATTATTTGGTCACTAGTCTTCCAATTAAATCACCTGGCCTTCCTGTCTTAGGGAGTGATGCAAACGGGCGGCCCTGGGCCACCCCGGGAAGCAGAGGATCAGTGCCACTGCTAGCACACACAGTGGCCCTGATTCTCCTGTTTGCCACCTCTTAAAAGAGTGACAAAATGCCACTCCTATTAGAGGTGGCAAAAGGCCGCCCCAAGAGCTGTAGTGCATGAGGACGCTATGCGCAGAGGACGTCTGGACACCATGTGCCATGCGTAAGGGCACATGACGTCAGGATGGCTTCAGGGAGGGGTGGGGTGGCCAACGTGTGGCTGCCCCTCCCCTTCCCTGCCTCCGACTCATTGCTTTGGGCCCGTGTGCAGAGGCCCTTAGCAGTGTGAATTGTTTATTGTAAACAATAAACCCATACCCTGAGAAGGTATATTAAAACCAAAATGAAAATCCTAATATAATGGGCCATCTCTTGATAAGGGTACAATTGCCCCCTTTTACGACCACTGGAAGTCTTCCAATTTTGTGGTGTGTGTATTCCCTTTCTATGGCCATGAATAGACTCAGAACTGTAAGCAGCCATTAGCCTAAGAGCAGCAGGTCATGTACCCAGGGTATCTGAATAACAGATCATATCGATAGTTTGGGAGCTCCAAGGGAAGAATTCATATTTCTAACACAGAAAGGCCAGGTGACTTACAGCAGGATGTTTTGCACCTAAGCCAGAGAGGACCCATTTACAATCCCACTCCCACTTTTGAGACCTCTATCTCAAGTGATCTTTCTCATGCAGATTTGGCTCTTTGATGTCTTTGTCTCAGGCTATTTTTGCCCTATATAAGGACCCAAATTTCATTTGTTTCTTTGGATAGCTAGAATGCATGGCGACTCCATGTCACTTTGAATTCTGACTAGTTCTGACTCACTGCCATCCCACTCAGCACTTCCCAAAATATCTGTGTCCAATCAGACCATCCAAAATGGCTGTGTCAGACCATCCAGTTGGACCACTCGGAGTCACCACATTGATAATAAGTATCACTGTTAGTGGAGCCTCTTGATCTATTCCAATGTTCAACCCTTTATTCCTTAGCTCTTGTGTCTGTGTGTCTGTGTGTGTATCAACATGTGTTTCCCCTGAATAAAATTAATAGAAGGAATTCTGCTTCTGTGAATTCGCTATTCCATCACCTTGATATATAGGTGTGAATGATTCCAAGGGACTGCAGACTGGGCCAGCCAGAAAAATCAGCAGTTGCAGAATATGTTATAAACCATCCTGGGCATAAAATGCTATTTGAAAACACTGAAATGCTGGACCATGCCAACAACTATCAAGTCAGAATACACAAGGAAGCCATTGACATCCACAAACACCTGGACAACTTCAACAGGAAAGAAGAAACCCTGAAAGTAAACAAAGTTTGGCTACCAGTCCTGAAAAACACCAAATAAAGACTCAGCACATGCAAATGAACTTCACCCAGGGCCAGAGGGTTTCCCAGCAGACAATGGATCATTAATTAAACAGGCACTAATCCTCTTTGCAATTTCTACCAACCTGAGGTTTTGCCATTGGATACAGAACAAAACACAGATTAACATGTAAATAAATCCAACAAGGGATCAATATATCCCACACACCTCCATGCCACCATTCTCTGAAGATGTCAGCCACAAATCACAAATAGAGAAGCATGAGGTGGATTTGGGGAGGATTCCATGAAGTTTAGTGTTCAGGGTCAGATAGAGACTAATGATTTCCATTAGAGTTGGATATTGGAGCTAGCACAAAATATGTCTTAAAAAAGATTTACTTAAGATGGGGCCACTACAGACAGCCCTTTGGGCCATCCTGGAGGCAGGGATGGGAAGAAGCAGCCACACAGCAGCTGTCAGGACGTCCTTCTGGTGCAGCAACTTGATGCACTGTGCCAGAAGGGGCGCAGAAAAGCCGCATGGCATCCTTTTTGCCGGCTCTGAAAGGACTGGCATTTTGCCGCTCCTTTCAGGTCCAGGAAAAGGATGGATTGGGGCCGAGGTGTGGGGCAGCCTCAGCCCCAATCCTCCACTTCCCAGGGTCGCCCATCTGCATCCCCCCCCCCATGGACAGCTTTTTTAAAACAATGTAGTAGAGAAACCTTGCTACTATTTTGGCAAAGGCCCTAAAAGGCCCTAAAAACCAGAAAACCAGAAGTTCATTTGCAAGACACGTTATTATTTTCTAGTCCTTTTTTTTTTAATCTTACAATAGTGATTTGTTATATTTTTCAAGAGAGTCATTGTGTTGTAGAGGTTTGAGTGCTGGACTAGGACTCCAGGAGACCAGGGTTTGAATGCTGCTTGGCCATAGAAACCCATGGGGTGCCCTTGAGCAAGTCACATTCTCTAGCCTCAGAAGAAGGGAATAGAAAAAAACAAAAACAAAAAAAGAACCTTTGAATAATTCTTGCAAATAAAACCCTGTTATAGGGTTCCCTGTGGGTTGCCAGAAGACAGAAACATTTTGAAGGGATACAACAATACTTTATAAAGAATACTTATAAAAAGACTGATATATGGGATGTTCGGTTTTGTTGTGTTAAAGAACACAACAAGTCTTTATCTCCCTGTTTCTGTTCATTGTTTCTTTTCTGACCCAATTGCTTGCAAAACAAAGTATTAGGCTTGAGCTGTGCAAGAACTATGCAGAGTATTGAAAAGCTTCTCTGGGCACTGTGAAGTAGGAATGGGAATCAAGACTAAAAAAATGTAACTGCTGCTACACTTTTGCACTGAAGAGAGCACTGCAGTGTAGTTGCTGAGTTTCTTGATCCACTTGAATATATATTGTTTGTGAGCAGGATCTTTTAATTATATATGTAATTACACATGGATGAATTCACATATTATTTCTCTTTTATAATAGTCGGCCCTCATAATTTTTCAGTGATAATAATGGTTTAATTAAAGTTTTAGGATATATGTTCTTTTCCTTTTTCTGTGCAGCAACAGCACTATCTCCTTTACCCTATGGCTTGAAGTTGTGCAAATCTGTAAACATACAAGGTTTTTTAACACCTACTAAAAATGATCAAAATCAAAATGTTAAATCTTGTGACAGTTTTATTGTAACTGCTATCCTAGTTTGCATGTAAGTAAATCAGCTATATGCGTTAACCGGTATAATGTGTTTTTATTTAAAGGGCTGCACTAATAAAGTCTTCATACTAGTCAAGAAAGCTCCATAGTGAAATACATTGTATAAAATAATAGGCCCATCTCTTTTCCTATTGCATAGTTTAGAAAGTAACAGAATGTTTGAAGATTACTTTATCATTGAGCATCTGGTCTAAGCTAAAAAAAACAGGAGGACAGGGAACCTATACTCTAGGAAGAAAAGAAAATGTGTTGTGGCAGGCAAGCAGAGACACAAGTAAAAGTGATTCAGATGTGCAGCAGAGTGCCAGTTCTTGAAACTGAAAGTCAGCAAGGCTGACCTATTTCAGGTATAGAGAGACAGGCTGAAGAAAGCCACTGCTGTGATCATATGTGCAAAGGACATGCAATAATTAGAATTTAAAAGAATTTAAAGGAGACCTCCTTCCCCATGGTTCAATTGAACTAGTAAGGCTCAGTGAGGAAAGCAATCTGTCTAACTGCCTCTACAGACAGGCGGCTGTTGACCACCCTGAGAAGCCGAGGATTGGGACTGAGGTTGCCCCACTCCTTGGCCCCAATCCACTCTTTGGGTGGCCCTGGAATTCCTCAAACCACAGAAAGGGTGCTGGAAGAGGTGGCACATGCCTCGTCTATGTTTCTTCCATCACAGCGTGTCCGGATGATGTGACGGAAGGACATCATCAGAGTGCTCGCTGTGTCTTCATGAAGGGATTGGGGCACCTGCCATCCGGCTGCCCCTCCCCTTCTTTGGCTTGAAGACAGCACTTTGCACCATCTGCAAAGCCCCTAAGCCACACAAGGAGATTTGGCAAGTAGATATATGCAGAAGGACTCCAGAATACGCACTGATTCTTGGTTTCTGACTCAGCATTCAGCTTCAAACTCTTCTTACTAGTTTACCTTGGCTTAAGGTAAAGATTGATTGACTGAGTTTTGCATCACATTCTCTTTTCCTCAAACAAGCCTCTTGTGGTAAGGGTGGATGCTATTAATGGCACTGCAGGTCAGTAAAATGGTCATGCATCCACCTTCATAGTAATAGCAATAGCAAGTACATTTTTATACTGCTTATCAGTGAACTAAGCACTCCCTAAGCTGTTTACAATGTGTAAGCTAATTGCCTCCAACAAGCTGGGTACTCATTTTAGTGACCTTGGAAGAATGCAAGGTTGAGTCAACCTGGTGCCCCTGGGATTAAACTCACAACCTTGTGGCTGCAGTACAGGCATTTAACCACTGCGCCACCAGGACTCCTTTATAGCCTTTTATTTGAAGACTGCTTAGAGGGAGTGCAGATAAGCATCTCTGGGCCACCCCAGGAAGCAGCAGGTCATGGCTGCTACCCCATGCCATGGCCCTGATCCTCCTTTTTGCTGCCCTGAAAAGAGTGGCAAAATGCCACTCCTTTCAGGGGTGGCAAAAGGGCACCCTAAGAGCCAGCATATGGCTCTTTCTTAGCCCTTCCAGCACAGCGCTTCAGGACGCTGCACCAGGAGGACATCCTGATGCCGCGCGCCATGTGTAATAGCGTGTGGCATCAGGACGACGTCAGCATGGGGTTGGGGTGGCTGATGTGTGGCTGTCCTGCCCCATCTCTGCCTCCAGGCCAGCCCTTTGGGCCAGACTGCAGAGGCCCTTTCTCCATTTTCAAAGAAGAAAGATCAAGGAGCAGTCCTGTAGTTAGCATCTACCAATTAGACAAAACAGGTTACCTAGTCACAGTCTTTCCTACTATGGTGGGATTTATTTTTTCTTTTTTTAATGATGAAATCTTCATAAGTATTTATAAATAAGCATATGCAAGTTTATACAAATTGGTGTTTTTCATATTTTTTGATGATGTATTTCTTCCTCTTTGGCAATGCATAAGTGGACACTATGGTGCACCAGACTGAGTTGCTAGAAGGCATCATAGGAAGAGGATAAAATTTCCTGGCTGCCTTTCTGTTCCTCATGCAAATGCAACTACATAGTGTATCCATATGCCAATTTGTTATATACTGAAACTAATATCCTTTTAAAAGGCCAATTACAGTTCCCATTCACACCTAAATGAATATGCCTGTTCTGCCTTCCTGAAGAATTAGGTTCATGCCTGGAACTCTGAGAATACCTATGTGACCCACTTTCCCATCTTCCAGGTCCTTCCTTAAAAATTAGTTCTTTCATACAGCCCTTGTGTTAAGCCTATAACATGCATCCAGTTGTTAATTACAACTAAAATATAGCCATGGGATCAATAGGAACTTGATAAAAGAACACTTTAGCAGACTGTCTTGACCAGGGGTAGGCAACCTTTCCCCTTTAAGGGCCGAGGGACTTCAGCTCCTGGAGCTTTTGGCCAACATGGGACTATTGGCCAACATGGCTGAGGCTTCTGGGAGCTGAAGTCTCTCGGCCCTTAAAGGGGAAAGGTTGCTTACCCCGGTCTTTACTTTTTTAGTTGTGACTACTGATTGAGTTCTGTTCTTAGGTCTACTTTCCACACATACATCCCTGTAACACTTGTCTCTTTCCTTTGATTATCCCCTCTCCAGAATCTCCTTCAATGTTGATAGACTGACTGTTGACAGATATTGTTTTGTGTTTGGCTAGATCATTTCAACCTGATGAAAGATTGACTGTTGACAGATATTATTTTGTGTTTGGCTAGATCATTTCAACCTGATGAAAGAACACTAATGTTTTTAATAAGAATATTGCAAGTAATTTAACAGGTTTTCAGAAGGAATAAAGTATCCCATTCTCCTTTCACATTATATTTTAAAGCACAATATTCTACTTTAACTGCCACTGAAACATTCTATGGTATCCTGGAATTTGCTGTTTAGGGAGGGGCATTTAGTGTTCTCAGCTAGAAAGCTCTTGGGCCTCACTAAACTATTAACTGCAGAATTCCACAAGATCAGGGGTAAGCAACCTTTCCCCTTTAAGGGCCGAGGGATTTCAGCTCCCAGAAGCCTCAGCCATGTTGGGCAATAGCTCCTGGGATTCTGGGAGCTGAAGTCCCTCGGCCCTTAAAGGGGAAAGGTTGCCTACCCCTGCACAAGATGTTGCCATGACAGATGAAGTGGAATGAAGGTTGGATCTCCCTTATTTGGAATTCTAAAATGCTTTCTGATGGTTCAGTGTGCACAAATTTTGTTTCATGCACAAAATTATTAAAAAGTATTGTATCAAATTACCTTTAGGCTATTGTATCAAAGTATTGTATCAAATTACCTTTAGGCTATGTGTATGATGCGTATATGTCAGTTAACCAGTCATAATTTATTATGATCCATAGACTCAAAATTTATGCATTTAGACAAGATATACAAAAGTGAGAATTTGTGTGTGAGTATATGAAATATAAAAGAATGTTGTGTTTTTATTTGGGTCCCATCACCAAGATGGAATCTTGGAAATAATAATAATAATAATAATAATAATAATAATAATAATAATTTATTCTTATATCTCACCTTCTGCCATAGCAATCAAGGCAGCTCACATAATATAAAACTGAATTTAAATAAAACTTGCCCTACATTAAAGATTACTAACAATAATAACAATTACCCCCCCCATTTAAAAATATAAATTACAAAAGTAAAAACATGGATTAAAACAGCAAGCATTCTGGAACACCAATAAGTGTGTGGAGAGGATGTCTAGGGAGGAGGAAGGACAGGTTAGGTAGGGCGATCTATTCCGGGAAGGCCTGCCAGAAGAGATCCATTTTGATGGCTTTTTAAAATTATGTTATGTACACATATGCAAATGCAGGTATTCCAAGATCCATTTTTTTAAAATGTGAAATCCAGAACATTTGTGGTCCCAAGCATTTTGGATAAGAGTGCCTCAACTTGTACAGTGCTATAAAAATGTAGTGTAATAAGGATCTAGTGTGACCCTGGGAAGACTATTTTTTTTTAACTACAACTACCAGAATCTCCTTGCCAGTATGGCATATAAATTGTAGTCACATAAAGAAGCCTCTGTCATAGCTTCCTGCAAACAATCTATGAGCATAACTTGAATTCTGATCACCTTTTGATGAGCTGTCAGTATCCCTGCCTCCTTCCCCTTCTCCTAGTTTCCAGTCTATCTAGACCAAAAGAAGGAGAAAGTGAGGGAAGCAGTTTCTCCTTCTGAGTGTAATGAAACACATCCAGAGGGTATTTGTGTCAATTTTTATAAACAGTGTTTGTTTCCTACCAGTTCCTTTCTTGGGAACATAATATACCCTGTTGAAGAATTGAAACTATTTCCATGTAGTTGCCATCTCTTTCCCAGACATGTGCCAGACATATCCCTGCCTCCTTTCCCTTCTCCTAGTTTCCAGCCTATCTAGACCAGTTGTGCCAAATCAAGAAAGCTCTGTGATAGGTCATCTCTTATTGATAAATAAGTGAAATCAGCAGATACTCTGAAAAGAAGCCAGATACTAGTTCCAGTAAAATTAATAGTTGAAAGATGTCAGCAATCTGGCTGGAAGCTAGACATGTAAAAGCTGATCTCAGGCCAGGTAGAAACAAGCAATCTCATGATTGTTTTCAGTGGCTTCATGCATGCTACCTACACAGATATGAGTCTGGAAGCTATACTATATAATGATGGTAACAGAAAGAGTTATTTCTGGTTAAACAGATTATTTAGCTGTATAAAATATATTTTTATATTATATGATAGATAATAATGTATTAAATGTCTGTTTGTGAAGTGTAATTTCTTCAACAAATGTAGGTTGGAAATGCCCATTAAAAGAGATGTATAAATTCCACTACATAGAAGTTATGTGACCATACAATGTTATATCTATGTGAGATAATGATCCTCCCTAAGGAGCTTAGAAATGTTTATTACTGATGTAGGCTCATAAGTAAGTGTCCTAAGTGATTACATTTGCTTGTTCTTCCATTACAAAATTTCATGAAATCACAATTCATAAGGTATACTAAAGGAGAATGTTTATGTTAACTGGCCTGCTTGGACACTACCATTGTTCACAGCTTTAGAAAGCTCAGGTGAGCAAGACAGCAAACTGAAGGAAATTCTAGGTAGATACAGGTTAACTGACAAATGGCAGCAAACCTTCAAAGAGACAGGGATGGGAGAACCATGCCTGCTTCACCCTCAAGCAAAGAATGGAGCCACTGTAAAAGAATGCCACCAAGTCAGCCCACCCCAGCAAGTCAGCCCAGACACCATGGTTATCCCGTAGAACCAACAAAGAAGCACTCTCCCTGTCCAATTCCTGGTACAGGTCATCCTTCCCCTCTCCTAGTTTCCAGCCTATCTAGACCAATTGTGCTAAATCAAGAAAGTTTAGTGATCTCATAACCAGGCCTGAAGCCAGACTGAAATAGATGCAGATAAAAATCTTACCTAAAGACCTCATGAAGCTGAGGTGCCACCATGCACTCCACTACCTTGCCTGAAAATGGAATGTTGGAAACTGGCTCACAATTATCCAGAATAGTGGGATCCAGAAAATCAATCTCTCTCTCTCTCTTTTTTTTTCAGTAGAGGGCTTACAGTGAATGCCTCTAGACTCTTGTCTCTCTTTCAGGCATGTTGGGAGCTTGGTTTAGCCAGTCTCCCTCTGATCTGACAAATGAGTCAGCAGGGGCAAGAATCTAGAACACATGTGCTGGCTCTCACCTCTCCAAAGATTCAGTACTCAGGCTGCACAAATGAAAAAGAACCCATTGTCACTGGACAAGCAACTGTTATCATGAACAGGGGAATGATCAAAACTGTCACTTGGTGGGAATGCTCTGGGAGGTCATCCCAATGAAGATTTTCATGGCAATTGTCATAATTTTCCAAGCGCTTTAAAAACTAAACAATGTTATGATAGAACTGGTAGCCTCTGTTTTTCATTGCTTGAACTCTTTAGTCTTAATTATTATTCTTTAAACAAACTAGTCTCCTCAATATAAGAACACGTAATCACATAGAACTGACTTCAATTGAAGCACTTAGGTACTAAAAGTCAAGATCATGCTAAGTACTTGGCATGTTCATGGATACAGGAAGAGCTGGAAGCATTTAACTTCAAGTGCATGAACTGTTAGGTGCCCACATCTTGGTAAGCTGTTACTTTGCCTTTGCTCAAAAGCTCCTCTTCCTTCCCATCTCTCTTTCTCTCTGTAAATAATATTATTGTCCTTTTAAAACAGTGGCATAATACATTTTCTTTTACCTTTTTTATAATAATAACTACTTTTACATTGACATGCCATTACACTGACCTGATATATAATCCTTTTCCAACTTGGTGCCCTCTATGGACGTTATCACACGGGGGCCAGTTAAAGCAGATACAAACTGGAAAAGAACAATCCCACAAAGAAAGCAAAAAAGAGCTTAATTGTGGAATTGTTATATGTGAAAAAAATACGTTATTACCTTTCAGACTCCTCCCCAGAGGCTTCACCTTCCCAGCTGCCTCCTCCTTGGCTGCCCCCACCCCCTCCTGCTCCTGTGGCAGCTGTC
>JAIPUX010001232.1:115122810-115132473 GCA_020142125.1 Phrynosoma platyrhinos | reverse complement strand
ATTTGTAACTGTAACCAATTCTAACAAGTGTAGCAAGACCAAGTGAAATATTGTTACTTGCATTGCAAATAAAGTTTTGTTGTTACTTTATGAAACACTTGTCTACAGTGTGAATGAATATCCACACTACTAAACCTTATACAAGATAGGTTATACCAAAGAAGAGAAGAGAAGGTTGATGAAGGAGTGGTTCTTTGCTTAGGGTGATAGCAGCTGTGGGACAAAAAGGGTCCATGGTGTGGTCACAAATGAAAGAAAAGAAAAAGTATATGTGACAAAAGCAACAACAAATTACAGGAGGGATGGAAAGAGTATTTGTTGTTATTTGTTTCCTAGCTGAAAAACATGTTTCCTGACACTTGGAAACCAGTCACGAAGTATAACACAGGGGTAATAATTTTGTGTATGTTTGCCCATTATTTGTGCATTCTGAAGTGCTGAGGGGAATTATTCTGCATAGAAATGCACATGGGTTGTTGCAAAACAGCAGTTTTGCAGGGAAAAATGTGTATTTCTGGAATCTGTGTTTTTTGTACAAAATCAGAGAGAGAGGCCTAAAGCGCACAGGCCAAAGGTGCCAGCCAGGTGGCAGTGGAAGTGGTCAGGAGCAAGCACCCTAGTCTGGTCAAACCACTGACCCATTGCCACCTGGAAATTCCCACAGGAGCCACAGCACTTTCACTTTTGGGCTCTCATGATGCCTCTGGTGTCCTTGATGGCCATATTTTTTGTCACCTGAGAGTGAATTGATCACACAAGTGCATGAGTGGTCACAGCTGCACTATTGACCCATAGCACACCCTGTGAAGCAAAATGATGACAAACACATCAGATTACTACCAATAAAATGGATTTAATTCAAAGAGTAATAAACTGGGGTAGAATTCGGAGACATGGCCATGTTAATCTGGAATATCAATATGCAAGGGGTTTTTTGAGACTATGTAGAAAAATTTGTAGGATAATGCTGCAATTTCTTCTACACAGGTCCTCTGCAGATGGGCCCAAAGGGGCAGTGGAGAGCCACCCCAGGAAACAGAGGACAATGGCTGAGGCTGACATACCACATTGCCCTGATCCTCCCTTTTGCTGCCCAGAAAAGAGTGGCAAAATGCCTCTCCTTTTACAGGTAGCAAAAAGGCTGCCCTAAGAGCCAGCACACAGCTCTTTAGCAATCCTTCTGGCACAGTGTGTCAAAACACTGTGCCAGAAGGATGTCCTGATGCCGCATGCCATGCATAATAGCATGCAGCATCAGGATGTCCTTGGCATGGGGTTGGGACTGGTCTTTGGGCTGGTCTTTAGAGTCCCACAGTTCATCTCAAAGATGCTACAAGGCCCCCGTGCATATTAACAAACTCGCTAGTCTAATTGGGGGTTATGAGGGAAAGAGTGAGAAAGGACTATGTAATGGGGGGGGGGCATAATGGCTGGACATGCACTCATTCTTCTGAGAGGGGTTGGAGGCTGCTGTGGATCTCCTTGAGCTGGTGTTTCATGGCAGTAAAACAGCAAAAGGTGAATAAGACAAAAGAGGCTCCATGATCTTGCTGTGCCCATATGTCACTGGGTGTACAGATGCACCATTGATTGAGTGATCAAGAAAACAGTTGTGTGATGTGTCCAATATGCTAGCAGCTGTTCAGGACAAGGGAGGCAATCGGCCCCAATTGCTTCGTTATGACAGGCCCATCCACAAAGTGGAAGGGGGGGGGTGATGACTTCACACTGATTGTCAGCTCATTGTATGAGATGATGGTATGGACAGTGGGTTCTCCCACAAACCCCAGAAGCAAGCTGGCTTTCCCCTTCTATCTATAGCTAGATACTTCCTCTTTGATCTCAGGCTTCCTCTTTCTAGAAGAGAGGGTAGACTATGGGTGAAATAAGCTCAAAGTGCTGTCTATTACCTTTAAAACTATTAATGGATAGGGAACAATATCTTCTCCCATGGACACTTTATGCCCACTCATATCAGCTAGAGAGGCCCTACTTTACATTCCAGTACATCCTAACATGTGTTAGTGGGAATAAATGAAAGAAATTTCTCAGTAATGGTGCCTTGACAAATTCACTTGGCTCTCACCTAATTGCTGTTCTGATCCTATCAGATTTGGATTTTGTTCACCTTCTTGTTTGTTTGTTGTTGTTGTTTTGTACTGGCAAGATTTTAACAAAAGCAGTTTTATTATCATTATGTAGGATTCCTTCTGGCTGCTTTATTTCTCTTGTATTTTTCAGGATAATAAAATAATTTGATTGTTTATAATTTGATTGTTTTTCATTAGTCAATACCAATTTGGATATTTCTTGTGAATGAGAAATGTAGAAAGTGTATTAAAAATTAAAATAAAAGAGACAAAAATGTTGCCAATGGATGAATATTGAGGGAAGTAGTAAACAGCTGGTATAAAACAGATACTGCACAATATTAGATTGTGTGAGAATCTTTTCTGTAGAAGTGGTTCCAAAATAAGTTTGTTGAATGTGCTAGTAGCACCAGGGTCAACACTGATAGTGCTCTTTTGAAAGGTTGCCTTGACGTCTCCTCCTGATGCCAATGCACACACTAAGAGCAACCACACAAGGGGCATTGTCTGGATCTTTGAATGTGAAGACAAGAAAAGTCCATTTCTGTTCTCTTGGGAGATATCAGAAAGGCATTAAAATGAATGCTACTAGGCACTTGAGTGGAAGACATTCATGTGGGTAATCCAAAAACAGAAATGGACATGGAACAATATATTGAATCTCAAAAATATTTTAAAGACATCAATAGAAAGGACATAAGGAAAGTTATCAGACAGATGTCTAAATTGTTCCTTTTTCATATTCCCAAAGAACTCGTTTATGCTGACGTTCAAAGCACATCTACTATGAAGGCACCTCCATTTAATTAGCAGAATTAAAGACAATTTTACCAGCTAAACATTTTCAAGTTGTAATTTTCACAATAAATAATAAATCATTCAACCCCCCCCCCCAAAAAAAACACATTTAGTCACATGCCACTTTTCTCCATTCTATATCATACACATTTCACATTCCAGAATGTATACTGGTATATTCTTCTACAAAATTGAATGCTTTTTCATGACATACTGACTTCATGTATCTTAAGAAAACCAGGTTTTTGTCAAACTTCATATTAGAATATAGATACTTTCACAAGTATGAATGTATTCTGCACTGGTACATGATTTGACTAGCAAAAATTTGTAGATTTTTGGACTAATCTTTACAAGAGGCTTTAAGTAGTATTATCAAAATTTCTTAGTCACCTTGTCTAAATCCAATAATAATGAAGCCATGAAGGTGAAACTCATAGACTTGCTTTCTGCTATCCTGTCATGTGTTCTTCACTGGAATTATAGCAATTGATTTAGGACAATAGAGACCTGCCCCCATTACAAAATATCCCTGGAAGGTCTCCTTTCTATATAGTTACATTGCAGTGAATACGGGTGCAAAAGGTAACACTAAGCTAATTGTAGTTAATGGATCAAAACCATAATCTAAGGCCAGACTGAATAAGAATGCAGAATTTTCTTTTTCCCTCCATTAAGCTACTTGTAATTAATGGATCAGAGAACCATAAAAATATAAGGGCAGGTTGAATGAGAATGCAGAATTCTGTCTTCCCCATCGCTCAGAGTTGATTCTTGACATAGCCATTGCCATAATGTTTCTTTCTTGTTTTGTCTTGTCTAATCCAGCTGTCATATAGTTAAACTGTGCATTTCACTACAAAAAAATATAGTAATGGCCATTCACTTGTACAGTTTTAAAGAGGGCTTATATAATTTAGGCCAATTAAGGACAGCACTGGTTTCTAGTTAGGATGGCTACATATCATCTCCAGTATCAGGTGAAGTATGCTTCTGTATATCAGTTACTGGAGAAATTGAGAAACAGAGTGTATCTGGAGTCAGATCTTGCCAGTGGGCTTCCCATAATCAACTGGTTGGCCACTGTGCAAACAGAATGTTAGATGAGATAGGCCCTTGTTCTGGTCCACCACTAATCTTCTCAAGCTGCTATTTTCTTCTGTGGAATCTCAGCTGCTCTAGATGAGGCCATTTCTGCCATGTCTGCTTCATGTCTTCAAAATTCCTTCTTTGGCATTTCCATTCCTCTGGATGCAGATTTTCTCACTCACTGAATTTACTCCTGCTACAGCTTTTGCTAGGGTATCTTTCTTTTCTTTTCTTTTCTTTTCTTTTCTTTTCTTTTCTTTTCTTTTCTTTTCTTTTTTCTTTTCCTTTCCTTTTCTTTTCACCAAGCTGGTTTCTTATACAATCTGTTCTTATTGATCCATGGCCGTTAAAGTGGTGTCAAACTGGATTATTTCTGCAGTATGGATGCAGCTTATATCAAAAGTAGTCTCCTACCTAATGAGTAAAAATGGCACTGTAGGCTACAGGCAAATTTAAATTGATGAAAATAAATTTATGTATTTTAAATTTAGATGACCCATGATACATGTTGCTAGGGTCCCCTTTCTATCTGTGCCAAATTCAAGGGGATCTATTTTTCATGGTCTTGAAGCTATGGTATTCATAAACTCTCATATAACTTTTTAAAATATGTTATTATAGGCTTCCCCTGAAACCATAGGAGCATATCCATCTTGGCATGTTTAGTTCTCATTGACTTTAGTGGAGGTATTCAACTAATGTTTAAATTTATTCTATAATAATCAATGGGACCTTAAAAGTGCTTATTATTCTTGATATCTTCATTATTTTCAAATATGTTAGGCAGCCAGAATAATTTATAACTAAAAATCTATATGTAATGCTATCTTACATGGGGGGGGGGGGGGGGGGGGGGGGGGAGAGAGAGTAAGGCCTCTAGTCTTTGTGTTTGGACTTATATCTTCCAACATAATTAGAATGAGAAGCACTTTCTGCTTTTTTTAAAAACCCTTTGCTAAGCACATTGCACAAATCTAAATCTTACATCCTAAACAGTGTCTACACTACCAGTTTTAAGCTGAAAGTTGACAAGAAATATAGTTGTAATTCCTATTTCCTTTGCATGCTACTAGGTGTTACTGACTGGATTTTTGCACCATCAGTGATCTGGAATCTACCCAAGAATCTATTGTCAGATAATGTTGTTGTTTTTTTCCCCAAGTAATGTCACTTTTTTCCATTTCTGCTATTCTAAGTCTTATCTGTAGTGATTTCATTCAAATATTTTGTGAGTTTGTTTGGAATAGCTCTTAGAATTATGCCCTCTATCATCACTACACTTGCTTTCTATTCCCATAGACATTGACTCTCCATTTGTAGGTCTCAATATTTCATAATATTTTTCCATTCCTTCAGTTCTGCTATCTCCAGGGACTTCCATATCTATAAACCAAACTTTATTTTTCTCAGCCATAGTTATGTCTGTGTTAATTATGTTATTCTCTAATTGTTTTATCAGTTTGAATATTAAAGATCACATAAGATATCACCATTTTCAGCAATTTCTTTCACACTCATGTTCCTATCAGATTTTTTTGCAGATGATAAATTATTCATTTTTATTTATTTTAGAATAATATAGCATTGCAATCACTTTAGAATGATGTTTCATAAATGGAGTTGTGTGATCTTGGTGTATGAACTAATAAGGTGAGAGACCGTTTTGTCTTTTTCTTCACATAAATTATATTTACTGTCAGTTATTATATCAATATTTGCCTTAATATTATTTGTCCAAAGTGACTGATCTTAAGCTGAAAATATAAATTCTTCAGTATCTTTTCTCAATGGTTCTTTCTGTAACCATTTCCATATGTTCTCCTTCTCAACATACCTCTGTGCTCTTAATACACTAACTATGTAGTGGTTTATTTCACCAGGTTTTAAAGGTGATTTTTCATAATTTTCCTTCTATAGGCTTTTTTTTTCTTCAGAGTTCAGCAGATTCTCCTGTTAGGAGTATTGGGATATGTAGTCAGAAGTGGAAATGTACAGATATGGGAAAATTTTCTACTGAAAAGAGTTTATGCCTGCAGGTGGCAAATGTGTAAACAATTTCACACAAGGTCAGTGTCTGGGAACAAGCAGATAGCATGTAAACAATGAGCTCATCTTTGTTGTCTGGGAACCAGGATTACATGACACATGACTCACAACAAGAGGCTGGGTTAGAGGCTGGGCTAAAAGCTATTCAGCAAATTGTCTATGAAGGTATCCACCCATGGGAGGAGTTTGGGGTTTGGCTAAGAGCCTCCTTTGTTCTTACAAATCATTGCACTGTCTTGTGTGTGTTGGATCTATCTTTCTTATATTTCTACCAGCATGAAGATGGATGTATATAGTTTTCTCTTTACTATGTAATCATGAATAAAAAACTCCTTATGAAGAACTCTCTGTTCTGGGCTGGATTAATAGCAAACTGCCTAAAACTACAAGGAGCTGCATACCAGAGTGATAAGGTCAGCTCAACTAGGTTCCAGATGGAGGTGGCTGATGGATGGATGCCTGGCATTTTCAGCACAAGATCTCTGCTAATACAACACAACCATAAATAAATCAGCATCTCCCTACACACTTCTTTTAGTATTTTCTCTTTGCTTTCTTTGATATATTTGTTCTCTTCTTCAGCAGTTTGTCACTTGTAATAATCCTTGGTGAATCTGCATGTATGTATCTTTTTTGGACAAGACACAGTATGTTATTTTCTAGCCCTTACATTCTGTCCCCAAACCTCCCACCCACAGGCAGCTCTCAAGTCCATTGCTGCTGTTCCTGACCACTCAGAGCTAGGAGGCAATTCAAACTATGAAGATACAGCTGTTCTGGGCTCCTGGGGGGGGGGAGGATAAAATAAAGGTACACCCCATGAGCGAAACCTCATTTATCCCCTCCCCCCAGCTGAGTCCTGCTGGTACTCTATGGTCTGAATTGCCTCTCTTTCCTCTCTTCCCTATTGCTAAGCAGCAGTAGACAAATCTCATGGAGTTTGACAGCTACATGGAAGAAGGGCGCTGAACTGTATGGGCAGTGTTACAGCGTGATGTAGAATATCAAGCATAATTTTCAGTGTTTTTATATTTAGTACATGTGCTCAAATTAAATTAACAGTTCCAGTACTAAAAGGTGGGGTATAAAAATAAATTTATTATTATTATTATTATTATTATTATTATTATTATTATTATTATTATTATTATATTAGATAACTAATATGGCCCAGGAGTTTACTGTTTTAATTATATTTCTACCATTAAGGTCTGATTTTAAAACTTCTTTTTATATATTTGGGAGATGATGATGATAGCAGTAGTCAGGAGGAGGGTTTAATTAAAGACATCTAGGCCAAGGACTCAAAAACCTGTAGCTCTGTAGGCCTCTATGGGTCTATGCTGGGGAGCAGGACACTGAATGAAGAAATATCTAGGCCTGTCCCAACAGTGAAGTACTTTGTGACAGACAGCTGTGAGAGGCCTAAAGTACCTCACTGAGAAGCCTAGATGTTTCATCATTCAGTTGTCCCACTCCCCAGCATTTTACAGATCCCTATGTTTGTGGTGCTGTCTAAATTCTAAGGTAGGTTTCGGGTGGGGGGGGTTGAATTAGGAGACAGAAATATGACAACAGGGTTCCCATGCAGGATCTTGGCCTCTCTGTCTCTCTCTCTGTTAAGATCTTACAAAAGACTAAAAAAGAAATTGGAGAAACAAAAAAATATAACATTTTCATTATTTATAGATTTTTTCCCCTTCCATATATATGACAAACTTGTTGCAAGCATTGTGGCAGTAAGGCTATACACACACATATAGTCCCAAAGAAAATGGCCTAAATCCCATTTCTAGTCTCAGTTTATGTAAGTACTCAATGGCAATTAATTCAATGGGTTCACTCTTGTCAGAGCTAGCAATTGGATTCAAGACAATATGTAAATATAGTCAGCCATCGGTACACACTGACTTGCCATCCACAGATTTAAACATCTGCAGATGGCAAGCCCATGTTGTTCCCAGTGGTGGTGGGGCAATGTGGCTGCATCATCTTTAGGAACAACAGGGATTCATAACTCCTTTGCAGACTGCCAGAAATAGTGCAAATTGGGTCCACTTTAATTGCCCTGACTCAGTGCTAGGGAATCATGGGAACTGTAGTTTATTGTGCCACCAGAGCTCTCTGGCAGAGAAGGCTCAGTGTCTCACAAAAAATACAATTCCCATGATTCCCTAGCACTGAGAAAGGGCAGTTAAAGTGAACTCAATTTGCACTATTTCTAGTAGTCTGCAAAGGCCCTACCTGCCCCAGGCCAAAGAAACTGTTTTTGGCTGGAACAAAAAATGTTGACATGGGGCCTGCTGGGCTGCCTCTGCCCCACCTCTTCCACATTCTCATCAGCCACTGGTTGGAGGGAGCCATCAATCACCCAATCTTCCTCCCCAGGTGATTGACAGCTCCCTCCAATCAGTGGCTGATGAAAATGTGGAAGAGGTGGGTGTGGAGGCAGCCAGTGGTTGGAGGGAGCTGCCAGTCCCAGGGGGGAGGACCAGGTGATTGATGGCTCCCTCCAACCAGTGGCTGATAAGAATGTAGAAGAGGTGGGGGACAGGCAGCCAGGCAGGCCCTAAGTTAATTTATTGTGATTCGGCCAGGAGCGGCTTCTCTGGCTTTCTAAACCTTTGGGTGAGGTAGGTAAGAATCCCTGTTGTTCTTAATGGTGGCACAGCTGTGCCACCATCAGGAACAATGGGACTTCAACATCCACTGATTTTGGTATCCACAGGAGGGGGGGTCAGGAACCAATCCCCCATGGATACCGAGGGCTGATTGTTTTTGCAAATAATACGCATATTTACCCCAATTGCCACTCAGCACTGATGAATTATGAAAAAAAAATCTGATTGTGGAATATCTGTATGATTGTAGAGCAATGGGCACAGTCTAACATATTGTCTCTCTGAGAGGTAGTAATATTGGTCGCTGAGGCACATCATAAAGGGAATATGAGGGTTAATTAGTAATAAAGTTAACCAACAAAAGTAGATCTAAATGAATTGTTATAATTTTAGGCTTTAGGAGATAAATCCAAAAGGCTCAGTTCATGAAACAGTGATTCATGGCTAATAAGGGCAAATGCCTTGGGGAGATGAATATATGCTAGCCCACCATGTTGACCTTTCCAAAGACACAGCAATTTAATAATCTGCTTTGAAAAGCAGAATTGCAGAACAATTTGAACCTGATTTATAGTCACTTGGTTTATTCTTATGACTAAAAATAAATAGGCCAAGAAAGTAAAAATTGCTTTCTGTAGAATTAGATTTCTCTCTTTTGTTTTTCTCATTAAATCAGTATTGGGTTTTTTTCATTTTTGTATGAAATTAATATATGTGAATCCATATGACAAAGAGAGATAAAGAGAGAGCAGAAGAAAAGACAGACAGACTGACAGACATAAAAACCATAACAGGTCAGCATTCTTCGTTTTTATCACAGTGATAAGCAACAGCTTTTATAAGATTTGACAATGGAAAATATTGATTTGAACTATCAGCCTTAATGTGTGGGCAAAAGATTTGAAAGATTAATTTCAAATTTTGCAACAATCTGATGCAGTTCAAATACAAAATATTTACAGTGTCATGGCTACGCTTGAAAAGAAATGAAGTTAGATATTAAATAATGCACTTTTACA
>JAIPUX010001232.1:115087321-115105588 GCA_020142125.1 Phrynosoma platyrhinos | reverse complement strand
TACTCTCAGGCTTCGGCTGGTCGCCTGTGGGGGCCGGGAGGGAATTTTTCCAAATTGACATTTTGGGTTTTTTGCCCTCCCTGAGAACAAATAGCATTAACAATTAAGGGTGAAAAAGTATAATGGGTTAATTTGCTGGGCAATTAAAAGTTATCAGAATTGTTTGCTCAATGAGTTTTACAAAAGTTCATGATAATTGCACTTAGTTAATAAGTTAATCATCACAGCTTATGTTATGGGTCTAAGAGGTTATTGTTACGAAATTAAATGTTATTGGCGGGCAGGGACCCCCCCCCCCTCAGGGGTAGAATTAGGTTAATTGGAAATTAACAATTGGCTAAATAAATAAATTTGAATAATTAGATGATGTCATTAGGTTAACACAAATTGGTATGACATCATTGTAGAATTGAATGATGTCATCAGTTAAGTGGGATGAAGACCAACATGACATCATATCCGGTTGGGTGAGGGATTAATTTTGAAGGTTGTAAATTATGTAATCTAATTCCTTGATGCATGCCGTATTTGAGGATAATTAAAGAATAGCGATGACACTTATTCACAAGAACGCATGCGTCAAGGAAATATACTGGTTTATCAAAACTGTTATTCAACTGTAAAATTGTAAAGTTTAAGACCCTGTACTAATAAAGTTGTGGCCAAATGTTTTACCCAAATAATAGCATTTGAGGTCCTTTGTGCCGATGCAATGTTGCTTATCCAAGAAATGTTTAACCAATGGAGCCTCCATTTTATGATTTTTAATGCAACTTCTGTGTTCCACTATTTGGGTATGAATTTCCCTGCTGGTACAACCCACGTAAAGGAGTTTACAAGGGCATTCAATTACATATATAACATTCTTACTTGCACGCATAAAGAACTTGTATATATCATACCTTTTCCCATCTGCAGTATTCACAAAACATTTTAAATTACTGCTATGTTTGCATACTGAGCAATGTCCACAGATGTAATGTCCTTTGACATTCAAATTATTTTGTATAGTTGGAAAATTAAAGTTTGCTCGTAAGTATATTTTTAATGTTTTGAGTTCGTCTATGGGCAAACATCGGTTTGTTTTTATATCTGGGTATATTCTACAGCAAGTACCAATGTTTCAATATGCTTTCCTTGACCCTTTGTGTATATGTGTTGAAAGTCAGTGGTATCACCACTCTTTCATGTGCTTTCTTGGGTTTGGAATCAAACAGAAGTTTCTTTCTATCCAACTTTCGAACTTTATCTTGTGCCTCTTTTATAACCTAGAGCTTGCCACCATTTCAGTCATTTTTCTTTAGGTCTAGGAAATTTCACTGTTTTTTTTTTAAAAAAAATAATTAACATTAGAAATTAAATAACTGTTATAGTTATCTGTCATCTCAGATTTGCAATCTATAGTAATTTCTAAGGATATTTTCTAATATTCAGTTAAATTAAAATATTTATATACAATTCATCATTTTTGCGATTTTATAAAAGTGTACAGATAAATTTATTTTATAAATTTATATAAGCCAAAATACAAATTAAACTATAGCACAACAATTACATCTCCTATCACAAAGTTTAATGTCTGCTCTAGTCTAATTTTCTAATCAAATGATTAGAACAATCAAAACAATTATAGCATCTTAACTTAAAACAGGGTTTCTTGTCTAGTAAGGAAAAGGTAAAGAAGAAAAGAGAGGAAATGGTTCCCTCATTTTAAAATATACTTTCAATCACCTTAGAAATTTCCTTTTAATGACAGTCCCTCTTCTATGCTTTGTGTCTCACTATATATATTAATTCAATTATAATAACTTTTTATCTATCTATATATATTTAATGTAGTTAGGAGACTGTGATTATTCTAGCTGTTCAAAAATTAATCCTCTTCCATTATCCTTCTTTTTGTTAACTACGTCTACAGAGAAGTCTTCAACTAACAGTTACTTAAGTCAATGATCAGTTAAACAGTTACTTGACAGTTAACACTTCAATAGAGGGCAGATGAAGATAGGAAACTTCTTTTGCTTTAGTTCTTTTACCTTTCAAATGTTTATAGCAAGTTTCTATATCTCACAGTTTGTTTTTCTTCTTTGTTTCCCTCTTTCTCTGCAGTTTTCTTCACTATTGTTGTCTATTTTCCCAAAAAAGTATTAGGTATTTCCAGAATCAGCTTAGTTCATTTAAGCAATAAGCCCTTAGTTAATTGGTTAATTAGCCCATTAGCTCCAATTCTCCTCCAGAAATCTTAGCCACCTTTACAAACAGTCAGATTATCCCTAGGCCCATTATTTTAATTCAGGCAGAACAGAAAAAAATAATGCTTTCAAATAGCAAGTTCAGTCCTCAGACTTAATCCACAGTCTGTATTTCCAAAATACTTGAAGAGTAGGAAGGGGGGGGGGGGAGAAAACCACTAGTTGATTCTGCAGTCTGTTTAAATTTCCTTGAAATTCTTTTTCCTCACAGGGAGTTCTTTCTTCTTGCTGTAGAGGAGATAATTAGCAGTCTCTCCCTTGAAAAGCTACAAATTTTCTTTGGTTGCAACTGACACAAAAGTTAATCACTGCTGGTGAAGCTGGAGCCTCGAAGGCAACTTCTTCCCACTTTCAGCTGTTCCATGGCTTCTGGGCTGTCTCCCACGCTCTCTTCTTTTTCTGGTTGATGCGTCTCTTCCAGCAGGCCTTCCCGGAATAATAGTTGGCCCAAAGAGGGGCCACCAATTTGTCTGACTGCTTTGTAAAAATTTTGTTTTATTTTATTAATTTAATTAACACTGCATTTTAACTATTCTGTGGTTTAATCTCGTTTTAAGGGGACGGGGTGGGGAGAGGAAAGGATTAAAGGGAATAGGAATGTTTTAATGTTGTTCTGTTTTAAAATGCTGCTGTTCCCCGTCCCGATTGCTTAGCAGAGGGGCAGGCTACAAATAAAAATTTATTATTTATTATTATAAATCAATTTATTGTCATTTGTAGATTATGCGTGCAAAGTATCTAAATTCAACTATATTGAAAAACCTCTACTGGTGTAAACCATCATAATATGTCAAGATGATACAAAAGTTTAGATTAGTTCTTAGCAGGTTTTTAATAAATAATAATAATAATAATAATAATAATAATAATAATAAATTTATTTATATCCTGCCCCTTTTTACATTGATATGCTTATGTGATTTAAATTGCTGTTGACTAAGCAAGAGTGGTATGGTGAGGTAAGAAATGTCTACATTGATTATAGACTTTAAAGGTTAACTGTTATTTATGGTTATAGATAATGATCATAGACATAGAGTAAAAGTAGACTTATTATTGAAAATGATATGGAATTTACAGTAATGCTTTATGGCCACTTCATTTTATTAAATAAATGTTTTGTCTATCAGCTAAGGATTTGCTGTACATTTTTCAATGACAATAAAATTATGTGGCATGGATCTAATTTCCAACTATAAACATGCAAATACTTCATATTTCATTTTCTATGCTGATTTCCTGCACCAAAGCAACAGACTATAGTAACATACTGACTTTCTTAAATTAAGTAATTTTCACTTTGATGAAAGTAAAATGTTGCATCTATTTATTTATGCAATGCAATCTCAAATAGCATTTTTATTCAGTTCACTGCAGGGTCTTTTCTACTTGGTAATATTTCTCACTGCAGGCATGATAGCCCATTTGTGTCATTCTGGTGTCCCTAATGTTTTATCTGTACACTTTATTCCTTCCCACAGGTACACTTTATTCCTTCCCACAGGTTCAGCAGAGATTCAAGAGATAGTGTGTGTATGTTCCTGATGTTTGCACAAAGTTATTTGAAAAAATATTGGGGGAGGTGGTATTTCTGGTGTTAAATTAGCAATCCCTTTTAAGGAGCTTATTATATTAATCACTTCAGCTAATGAAGCATAGTGACTTGAGATGTTTGGAATTTAGCATTACAAGTTTGAATGATACATGGAATTGTGGAACTGAGGATGAAACCAAGGATGAGTAACATACTTATTCCTATTAGTTGCCAGCAGAACAGAATTTCCCATATCACATGTGTGCCTTGCAAGAATGACCTGAAAGTCAGCAATTGTAACAGATCTTTCACCTTGGAAGTCCTTCAGTTGGTGGGATGTCTGTCTTCTAATGTAGGTTTTGGGGAATTGCATTAAGAGATGTAGGGCCTTTGCAGACTGCCAGAAATAGTGCACATTAAATTAAGGCACTGCCCTGGCTCAGTGCTAGGGAATCATGGGAACTGTAATTTATTGTGGCACCAGAGCTCTCTGACAGAGAAGGCTCAATGTCTCAGAAAAAATACAATTCCCATGACTCCTTAGCACTGAGCCAGGGCAGTGCCTCAATTTAATGTGCACTATTTCTGGCAGTCTGCAAAGGCCCGTAGTTACCATCTTAGAGATCCATTGGAGCTACATCTCTTGATGCAGGATAGCAAACACTGTTTCAGATTCATACATAGTGAAAAAAAATCTCTCTCTGTGTTAATAAGTTTGATTGCCCATTTCTGCACCATAAGTGAGGGAAGAGCACCTCCTTTTCCACCCCTCGAATATACATTTGAACTATTGTAACTACAACCATACACAGTATTCTGAAGGCGGTTGCACCATAGACAAGTATAAAGGAATTTATTACATTGGCAGCTTTATATCTGATTCTTCTCCTAATGATCCCCAACACAGAATTTGTTTTGTACACAGCAGCTGCTTACTGGGTTGATGCCTACTTTGTACTCTGTTTACTGTGTATGGCTGTAGTCACTATAGTTCAAAATGTATAAACACTATTTACTGCTCCTTCACCAAAGCTCCCTGAGCAAATTTATATTTGCATGCTTATTGACAATCTCAAGGTAATCTAAAAAGCAGTTCTATTTTTTTTTAAAAAAAAAATCAGACCATCACTAGAATAATTCCTATATCAACACCCCCCTCAGTGAATCTACAGGTCCAGGTGGTTATGTTGTCCTAAAACAATTTCTAAAAGTTTTCATCTCTATCAAGCAGACATTGTACAGCTCATAACAATACAGTGTTGTTTGGAAAATCCATTTCCTCTATAGTTAATGAAAGAATTGCAGCTAAACCTAGAAAGAACAGTGGTGTCCAAGGAACTGGCAGAGGATATTATAGTTCTCTCTAATCAAAATTTCTCAGAGCTTCAACCATATGAGCCCTAGCTCTGCCATTAAAGGATTACTGAGATAGGACTTGCTGTTGCAGAAGCTACGTCCACTTTCTTCAGCAAAATGTGTCCTTATATTTGCTTGATAATTCTCTCTTTAAAAACACTTTCTGCAAATTTACTTGGAAAGACATTAAGCTAATCAGCCTCTAACTTCCTACATTTCTCCTTTTCAAACCACTTCCAGTCCTCTGGTACAGAGGTCAGTATTAAGATCATGTTGCATAGCTTTGTTTGAAAACCAGCAGTTTAACATCTGATATGTTAGAAGATTTTCAAATGGATTCTAGTTAGACTGAATCTTATTTTGCTTTCAGTTTGTCAGTAGGCTTTAGATTAGAATGTTATCCCTTATCATCACCATTTGCTTTTAGGAGCAATTGTATGTTTATTCAATCATTGGCAATTAGGAATAATTTCAGAGTTATCACCCTTCCTCTTGGTTCCAGGAAAACTTCTAGGGCATAACCCATTGGAGCAGGAGTGAGCAATTGTATGTGGGGCCAGGACTAATTCCTGTCCCTGCAAAGCTCTCTCCCCCATGAGTTACATCCAGACTGGTTGTTAGTAAAGATACAACAGAGATGTAAGATAATGGTAAGATAAAGGTAAATATGAATTAAAACCATTTGACTGAAAGCTTAGCATATAGACATTTTCCCCAAAGGAATCACAAAAAGAATAGTTTCAAGAACAATGGGTTATCTACTACAGAATCCTGCTCCACATAATGGTCAACCAGATATATCTGGGGAGACTTAAAGCAAGGCATTAAGATAATAGTCCTCTCTGATCTAGTTCCCAGTAACTGGTATTCAAACACATGTTTCTGAACATGTACTTTCCAAATGCTGAAGTACTTAATGACTACTAGGCAATGCAATCTACTTTTAAAACTACACACAGTAATCATGTCTTGTGCACTGTTATGTCAAATTAATTGCATATTGTTCCTGCTTCTGGACACATTACAAATTGCATTCTCACTTCTAAATCTAGAACATTTTGAATGATTGGATTAATTTGTAACTTTGAAATATTAATTATAGGATGAAATGCATAACATAATGAACCAGTAGGAGGAGCTGGAGGGCAATACTTCTAAACCCATTCTAGCAGTTAAAAAATAGAGATTTCATAATTAAGGAAAAGCATCTCTATGATGCCTAGAGTCCAATATATAAATATATATTTTAAGTCACCTACATTTTACATACATTAACTCCACTGGAAAGAAACTACTTAAATGACATTGTTGTCTTGCAAGTTGATTCATAAATTGTTATAGGATAGTGAATAATTTCTAGGGTGTTCAAACAAAAATCCACAAACAGTGATAGAATCATAGAACCATAGGGGGGTTGCAGACTGCCAGAAATAGTGCAAATTGAGTCCACTTTTAGGGTTAGGGTTAGGGAATCATGGGAACTGTATTTTATTGTGGCACCAGAGCTCTCTGACAGAGAAGGCTCAATGTCTCAGAAAAAAAAACAACAACAATTACCATGATTCCCTAGCACTAACCCTAACCCTAAAAGTGGACTCAATTTGCACTATTTCTGGCAGTCTGCAACCCCCCATGGAGTTGGAAAAGACCACAAGGGCCACCCAGTCCAACCCCCCTGTCATGCAGGAACTCAAAATCAAAGCATCCCCAACAGATGGCCATCAAGCCCCTGTTTACAGACCTCCAAAGGAGGAGAGTCCATCACACTCCGAGGGAGTGTGTTCCACTATCGGACAGCTCTCACTGTCAGGAAATTCCTCCTAATATTAAGGTGGAATCACTTTTCCTGCAGCTTGCATCCATTGTTTCGGGTCCTGTTCTCTGGGGCAGCAGAAAGCAAGCTAGCACCCTCCTCAAGATGACATCCCTTCAAATATTTAAACAGGGTATCTTATATTGGCCAACCAAAATGCACAATATACTTGTTGCAAGCTTTCGAAGCTCCACTGTCTTCTTCGTCAGGCAAGATGTTACAAACCAAACAGGAGGGGAAAAAAATGGAGATGTTAGCCAGATGCCTGTATTTTGATGTTTCTGTCCTTAGTTGAGATGGTAAATGGAGGGGCATCTTTTTCAGGTCAGCCCCCCCCCCCTCCTTCTGGCCATGTGGCTATTGGGAGATTTGCAAAGATCAGGAAATTTAAAGTCTATTTGCATCTCAACAAGGATCCTTGTCTTGCAATCTAATATGCCTCCATTCCTATGAGATCACCAGACTCTTTGTAGGCAGAGGACAATGGATTCCTCTTCAGAAACATTTTGGTAGGTGTTGAGGTAAAACATGCCAATCCAATTCAAATTTAAGGGGGGAGGGGAATCCTAGGCTGTATTTTTCATAAAAGAATGGGATCCAGCTGAATGAACTTATTTGTGCATGAAAGATTCCCAGAACAATTAGTTCATCAGCCATTGTGAATAATAACAACAAGCAATATGACAAATCTGAGTCTCTTTGTTGGGTCAACCTGTCTTGAGTTCACCCGCTGTTTTCAGCTGGTTGTAAGTGTTACAATCACATTGAGTTTATGACTATAGAAGCCAGGATGTCAGCCCTTTCATTTGATCCAGAAAAACTTTTCTTATGACTTCTGCAAATTCAAAGGGAAAACATAAAAGAATTACCATTGCCAGCTTGTTTTCAGCTTTTAGTATATATGAAACATAGAGTAGGAACAGATCAGCATAAAAAGCTAGCTTCCTAGTGGCTTGGGTGCATGTTGTTTAGACAACGCATGCCCCCAAGGAAGCACCATGAAGCCGCCTGGCTGTTTACATGGCAACAGCTTTGTGGCACTCTGGCGGTGCAATGTTTAGATGCCACATGCCACAGGAGTGTTGCAAAGCTGCAGCAGCAGTGGAATAGCCAGCTTTTTGCCAGCTGAAAAAGGAGTGGTTTTTCTGCTGCTTCTTTTTGTGCCAGCAAATAGCTGGGTTAGGGCCATGGTGTGCAGTTGCCATGGTGGCTCCAATACAACATTTTTGTACAGTCCATTTCATCTCATAGATTAAGATTCCATTAGCTATCATGGTTAATAGCTGCTTCTTGACCTACCCTTTGGGAAATTATTATTTTTCTTTTTTTCTTTTTTCTTTTTTTTGAAAAAGTTTATTGAATTAAAAAAAACATACAATTAAACATACATTTAAACAAAAAAGACAAACATACATAAAAACACATAAAACACCACTCTATAAAGATGATAATAATATCGCTAAATAAACATAAATTCTATGTGATACTTTCTAAATCAAATATTAGCGAATATCTATTTTTTCCCCTAATTAAAATACTTCCAGTCAATTATTCCTTGTGCTTAGCCCAATACAATTACGTCTATTTAATCATCAGTTTTTACACTACATACCATACATTGATGTTTCCCTTTACTCTAAACATCATGTTACAATACAATCCTAATATTGTCCACCACCCCATTACATCACATCATACATTTGCTCTCCAACATTTCTATCTAACACTCAAATATCTACTATATTTTTATTTCATTCCCTAATCAATTATTGATACTTTCCACCCTTGTTTTGTCCAATAATCCAGTAGTGGTTTCCAATTTTTAACAAAAGACTCGTTATCTTCTCCTCTTAGCAATCCTGTTAATCTGTCCATTTTGAATAAATCCATCATTTTTAATAACCAATCCTGAGTTGTGGGAATCTCCTTGGTCTTCCATTTTGTTGCATAAGAGATTCTAGCTGCAGTTAAAAGATTAAATATTAATTTTCCATATTTCTTTTCTAACTCCACATCGGAGATCATTCCAAGTAAAAACATTTGTGGGTTATTTTCTAATGAGGCCTCGATAATCTCCATTATAACATATCTTATTTCCCCCTAGAATTTCTGCACTTTCTCACAACTCCACCACATGTGAAAGAGAGAACCCTCTTTCTTACCACATTTCCAGCATTCACATTTCTTTGATGTTTTTTCATTTTAGCAAGTTTATTCGGCGTTAAATGCCATCTAAATTGTAATTTATAAAAAATTTCTTTTAAATTTATGTTTAATGTGTATTTTATTCTTTTAATCCAGCATTTTCCCCATTGTTCCAGTTCAATATTAAAACTGAAGTCCTGAGCCCATCTAATCATTTGTGGTTTTATTAGTTCACTTTCTAATTCTCTTCTTAATAGTAATTGATATAACTTTCTTATCTTATGTTTACCTTCATCCAATATTACCTCTTCACATTTTTCATCCAAAATTCCTATTTGTCTTGTCTTTATATCTATTTTATATTACTCTCTAATTTGTCTATAAGTGAACCAGCTATAATTGTAACCTTCCTGATTAAGCTCTTCCTGGGATTTAATCGTCATATCATTACCTGTTCTTTTCAATAAATCTTTATATGTCAACCAATAATTATTTCCAAATTTGTTATTCTTATCAACCACTTCCCCTATAGCCGTCCAGTACGGTATAATATCTGGCCAATTTTTCTTTACTTTCATCCAAATATTTAATAATGTCCTTCTCACATAATGGCCATTAAAGTCCTTATATACTTTTACCTTATCGTATAGTAAGTAACTACGCCATGAATAAACATTGTCATATCCTTCTATTTTCAAATTTTTTTTCTTATGTAGGCAAATCCAATCTCTTAACCAAAACATAACACACGCATAATAATAAAGTCTAAAATTTGGAACTCCCAGTCTGCCCCGATCCACCATATCTTGTAGATATTTTAATTTGACTCTTGGTTTTTTGTTGTCCCAAATAAATTTTGATAGGTCTCTATCCCATTTTGAAAATGGAGAATCATTTGTTATAATTGGAATATTTAAAAAAAGATAGGTCAATTTAGGTAAAACATTCATTTTTATCAACGCAATTCTCCCCATCCAAGATAGTTTCAATTTACTCCATCTTTCCAAATCTTGTTTGATTTCTAGCCAAATTTTATCATAATTATTTTTATAAAGGTCAGCATTTTTTTGTAAAATTTATACCTAAATATCTAATTATATTAACTTCATTGAATTGTACTCTTTCCTTTACTTTCTGTTTTTCTCTATCCTCTAAATTTAACAACATCATTTTTGTTTTTTCTTTGTTAATTTTTAAGCCTGATACCTTACTAAATTCTTTCATTGTCTCCATCAAATTCTGTATATTGTCTCCTGGATCTGTTAATGAAACCATTAGATCATCTGCAAATGCTTTTAATTTATACTCTCTTCCCTTTAATTTAATACCTTTAATTTTTTTATTTTTACGGATATCATTAAGTAAAACTTCGAAACACATAATGAAAAGCAATAGGGACAATGGACAGCCTTGTCTTACACCCTTTTGTATTTTAAAGTTTTCAGTCGCTTCACCATTAACCAAAATTTTCCCATCTTGTTTATTATAAATCAGTTCTATCCATTTTACAAAATTTGCCCCCATATTTAATTTGTCTATCAATTTTTTCAAAAAACTCCAATTTAGATTGTCAAATGCCTTTTCTAGGTCAAAAAATAATAATGCAGCTTGTTTATCTATCTTTTTATTATAGTATTCGATCAAATTTAGCAGATGTCTAGTATTATCCTTGAACATTCTTCCCGGGAGAACCCCCACTTGGTCGTCTTGAATCCATTCTGATAACCATTTTTTCAATCTTTTGGCTATAATATTTGCAAATATTTTATAATCAACGTTTAACAGTGAAATGGGTCGGTAATTTTTTGGGTTCGTAGTGTCTTTTTTTTCTTTTGGAATTAACACAATATTAGCATTCTGCCAAGTTTGGGGAATCGCTCCTTTTTTTATGTCGTTTAATACTTTTAAATAATAACCTGCTAATTGATCTTTAAATTTTTTATAGTATTCTGCACCAAATCCATCTGGACCTGGAGATTTTCCTATTTTTAATTCCAATATTGTATCCAATACTTCCTGAAGTTCAAAGTCTTTATTTAACATTCTTTGGTATTTTTCTGGAATCTCTTTAATTTCCTGTGATAGCAAATATTGGTCTATCTCATCAGAATTGTCCTTTTCTGCCCTATATAGTTTCAAAAAATAGTCCACCACAATTCTTTATATTTGACTTTGAGTAGAAAAATCTTTATGGCCTTCTCTCAATATAGCAATTATTCTTTTTTCTCTTTCTTTCTTTAACTGATATGCCAATAGTTTCCCCGGTTTGTTTGCTTGTTCAAAATTCCTTTGTCTTAAAAATTTCAATTTCTTCTGCATTTCTTCTGTTAGAAATATAGACATTTGTTTCTTTAACTTTTGTAATTCTAACTTCAGCTTTTTATTATTAGGATTAATTTTCATTTGGGCCTCTACCGTCTTAACTTCATTTTCCAAATTCTTAATCAGCATTTCTCTAATTTTTTTCCTTTCAATATTTTTTTATAAAATATCCCCTCATGTATGCCTTTCCCGCATCCCACACCACATGATCAGAAATATCCTTATTTGAGTTTTCTTTAAAAAAACCAATTTAAATTTTCCTGAGCTTCTTTTAATATCTTTTCGTTCTTCACTAAATTTACATCAAACCTCCAATTATAGTGTCTTACTCCTTTTCCCATTGTCATTGTTACCAAATTGTGATCTGACCAAATTGCTGGCTGTATTTCAATTTTATAAATTTTACTTATTAAAGTTGTTGACATTAAAATCATATCAATTCTAGACCATGATTGGTGGGGGTGAGAAAAAAAGGTATAATCCCGGGTGTCTCCATTTTTAACTCTCCAGGCATCTTTTAGCGACAATCTATCTTGTAGTTCAAAAAAACTGTGGGGCAATTTTCCTTGTAATGATTTACCTTTTTTACCTGATCACCTATCTATAGTTGGATCTACTACCCCATTCCAATCGCCTAGGATTATTATCTTCTCATTATCATCTAGATCTTCTAATATCCTTAACAAATTTACATAAAAATCTTTTTTATTTGTTAAGGGGCTATATAAACCTACTATGATCCACTTTTCTCCTCTATTTTTAACCTCCGTGATTACATAATGGCCAAGAGAGTCAGATATCAATTTTTTTTGCTTCTAATTTCTCTGATATATATAACACCACCCCTTTCTTTTTACTTTTAGCCACTGCTATAAATTCCTTACCCAACTTTTTATTTATCAGATACTTAGAGTCTTTCTCCCTCATATGCGTTTCCTGAAGACATGCTATGTCTGGTTTCATTTTCTGGATATAGTGAAAAAAAAATTTCCTTTTTTGTGGTGTATTCATACCCTTGATGTTCCAAGTTAAAAATTTAATTTCTTCCATTTTTTATCTTTATTTACTTTATTCTTTCTTTCTTTATTATTATTATTGTAAATATTATTTATTTATTTATTTATTTCCCCTTTCTCTTCAATTTTCCAACCTCAATCTCCTCAGGTTATTACATCCTATTTTACCAATTCGTCTATATCCTGGAAATTATTATTTTTCAAGCATTTTATCTAGTGCTACCACTGACTTTTGTGGCAACATATCCTGTGAGTTTAAGTAGCAAGAGGAATGCTTATTCTAAGACAGGAGTAGGCAACCTTTTTGAGCTTGGGGCCGGTTCTGCGAAGTCCCTCCTGCCGCTGGGCTGAGGGGTGGGAATGGCACCACATGCGTGCGCACCACCCTGCGCGTGCTGCACTGCTGCTGCCACCGCCACTGCACAGCCACATCCGCCATTTTTATTTTCAAAATGGCGGTTGCACAGCTGCCATTTTAATTTTCAAAATGGCAGCCGCGACTCAGTTGCACATGTGGAGGAGTACTGCGCATGTGCAAACACGTCGCGGCTGCCATTTTGATTTCCAAAATGGTGGTTGTGGCGCACATGGCCGCACGGTGGCAAAAACGTGCAGCAGTGGTGCACGGCAGAGGCAGCAGCCGCAGCGGCGGCAACCTTCTGCCGGGGCCAGTAAGTCCAGGGACCTGGGCCTTAACCAGCCCGCAGGCCGTAGGTTGCCGGTCCCTGTTTAAGACATCAATGTACAATGTCTTTAAAGACAAATACTGATAGGATCAAGCTGGTGGGTAAGAGAACCACACATTGTATAGGATGATGTTTCCTGAAATACTTCATCCAATGTTCTCTTCCAATTCATCTTTCTTAATGAAATGGATAGGCTTTGTTGTTATGTTGCTTCCCTAAATCCAGAGAGCACCTTCAGCCATTGGCACCCCGTTTCTCTTGATGCATCTGGTCTTTCCTGGGGAGTAGAATGGATGGAAACGGACAGAGATGCAGCAGAAAAATAATGAAACTTTGTCCATAGCCTGAACACTCTCCACCTCAATCTAATTGCATGAGTCCAATGTAATTGCATTAGTCTTCAGGTATAGTCACAAGCATGCATGCAGCTAAACACAGTTCTTGTGGAACTAATGGAAGAAGGGATGATTAGTCTACTGGCTGGAAAAGAATTGGACAGTGCATAACTGTAGCAGTTTGATACCACTTTGACCTTCAATAGCTACCACCTATGGAATCCTGGTATGTGTAGTTTGGTGAGGTACTTGGTGTTAGAATTATGGTTTTGGTTATTTGTGGTTAAATTAGTTTAGCAGCAGCAGCAGCACAGCAACAAATGTGTCCTCCACAGGTATTTTGTAAAACAACTAGATCTGAGCTTCTGGTAAATAAACAGGATTCATTGGTAAGTGAAAAGAAACTTAGGGGGGAAGCAGACGAGAGCTTCCCAAACGCCCTGGGCCGGCGCGCCGCGGGGCCGCAGCCTCCGCACCTCGGCGCACCGGCGGCGACCCTGGAAGGAGCGCTAAATCAGCGCTCCTTCCTCAAGACAGCGAAAGTGCGCACTAAAAGCGTCGGGCGCACTTTCGCTGTCTTTTCCGCCGCGGCGCGTTCGGCTGCCGCGGCGTGAGGTCTTCCCCGGAGCGCCGGCCGTGCGGAGGGCCGGCGACTCCGAGGGCGACCTCAGGGAGAGGAAGGGGCGCCGAACGTGCGGCTGCCCCTCCTCTTCCAAGCCTCCAAGACGACCCAATTAGTCGTCTGCCGAGGCCCTTAGTTTATTACTACATCTAGGTTCTACAAAATAACCACCCAGTAGAGAAAACTATACTTTGGTACAGAGATCCCTAGATAGCTGACCTCCATGTGTGCAAGTAAGAAGAAAAATGTCTTTATGAGCAAAACCTGGTTCCTGTGTCCATGCTTGGTAAGAGGAGAGAGGAAAATGTGCTTCCAAACAAAGAATCATAAAGGTTTATTAGCCTCAGGAAGAGGAGGGGTATGTGAAATGACCTCTTCACAAGCAACACTGACCAAATGACCATAGAGATAGACATCCTGTTTGTGTGTAGAACACCTGCTTCTCAAGGAAAACATAGAACTATACACAAGCATTGATGTTGATAGTCCAACACTTGGAACTGTTGGCTTGAGAGCTCTTCTTGAACTGTAATTTGGGAGAGTGCAATAGATCTCTTTAGCAAAGAATTCTAAGTATCTCGCCAGACTGTTAACCCCAGGATCCCTTAGAATGGAGTCAAACCTATACCTGTTAAACTGATAAAATTTTGTAGCAGAGAAAATTTAACACCAACTCAGAAGGTTTGTCTTACTACAGAGCAAACAACATCTCTTTACTCAAGGTTGTTTGTGATTTCACCTAGTGGACAAAGTCTATTTTGCTTCCCTTATTTGTTACAATTATCACCAACCCTTAATTGGATCTTCTCACTCTCCCTATATAACAGAGCACTAGCATTTTTGCAGGCAAAGGCATTCTACTTCAGCATTCTACTTCAATAGACTTGGGATTTGACTATAGATCAGTACATTTGCCCTGGTAATTGTTTGTGGTTTGATTTTTTCTTTTCTTGATCTAATCCTTTCCCTACATCCACTGTCCAGACATTGATAACTGCCTAACGGCATCACCCCTGGTGTATATGAAAGCAGTAAACATATTTTTCTCTTTGAAGTTTGCATTAGCACTTTCCAGGGGAGAAAAGGAAGAAATATTCAGGCTTTGACTTTTTGGTGGAAATTATGCATTTTCTAGAGCTCACCTAGGAAATTAGAATGACTTTAAGCTGTAATGAAAACTGGTTAAATTTATGCTGTTGCTCATTTCTATTATTTATTACAGGCCTCGACTGAGTATATTGATTTTATGTCAACCTGTGTTCTTGTCACAATTTTTGTCACACAAATAAGGTTTCTGGAATGCAGTGCCTATGTTTTATGAAATATAGTCCTATGCCATTTCCAACTGACCTTTTCAGTATTCTGTATTTTGACGGGCTGCCCATTTCCAAAAGACCTTTATTGAGAACTTGATTTTTGTCCTGAAATTGCAATAGTTAAGGAACACAATAGATCATACAGGCTTTACACCTACTTCACTGGTTAGCTAAGTTAAAGTTTTAAGCCTGTGTAAAGTCATCCACTGTGGATCTTTTACAGAATAATATGTCTATTTCATGGGCACCCAATTTGTATTGAATTGAAATTGAAGAAAATGTTGCTACCAAATGCTAACCCTTTATGTTACAATTGTTATTAAGTTCAGCATGAAAGGTCATTGTGAAGTACCCTGATTGCAGAGGACCACTTGCTGGTCATGTAGGAAAGGACTTTATTCAGAGGCATTTACAAACATTCCTCTGGAGAGGCAAATTGATTTTAAAAAAGGGATCAATGCACTATCTTTTAATTTTTTTGAAAAATAGGCTCATTTTGAAAATTGTTATGTAAACTTTTAGGTGTTTGACATCTGCAGGATAGGCCCTTCTCTTAGTCATACAGCCTTCAGTCCTCCATCTTCATGGTGGCATAAGAAAAGACTTTCTTGGTGGCTTCTCCTAAACTATGGAACTGCCTTCTAAGTAAGGTTAGGCTGGCTTCCCCCCTGTTGTCTTTCTGCCAGATGACAAAGACTTTTCTAGGGAAGCAGGCCTATAGTAACTGATGGCCTGTTAGAGTCAGGGTTTTTTAATGGATGCACTAAACTTTTAAACATTTAGTATTAATATGAAGATTTAAACAGTTTTAATTAAATTTGCATTTTAGTAGTATAATTAATTTAACTCATACTTTAGTGTATATTCATCATTGTGCTTTTACTGGAATTTCTTTTTAATTATGGTAGAATTTGCCTCACATACCATTCTTGAGAAGAGAACATAACATAAATTCAATCCAATCAATAAATGTTTTTATGTTATTATTTTTCACAACCTGTTTTGGTATGCTGTTCTGATGAGTAGATAGTTTAGAAATACTTTAACCAAACTCACACTGTACTGCAGAATTCCAGGAAATCTACCAAAGTATTGTTTATACTGGGGGGGGGGGGGAACCCTATCAAGGCCAATAGCCAATGGATATTGGATATTAGTCCTGAGTAAAAAGAAGGAACTCCAAAGTGACTTTTTTGAAAACCAGGCTTTAATTAAAAAAAAAAAAATTAAAGGAACTGTTAAAAAAGAATCCATGGAAAATAACAAAAGGATGGAGTTTGACAGACATCCACCACAGAATAATAGCGATAACACAGGTAGTGGCCAAAAGTCATCTGGAGAAAATGAGTATTTAGCTGGTGGAACTCTAGAAGGAAAAAAAGAATTTTCAAATATGGCAGAAGGAGACATAGCAGTGAGGGTATAAGAAATTATAGAGCATGTAGCATCAAAGACAGCCAATGAAAAAAATAACTGGGTGTCTGTGTATAGTTTACAACCCAAACAATGGGGTTATTCCTATAAAGTGCACCAAAGATATGTGCCCTTCTCTTTGAGATATCTAGTCCACAAATAAGCCATCACCTACCTGCCCAGACTTAAATGATGAGCTGCAAACTAAATGACCCCAGAGTAAAGAAACAGATGCTAATTTGGTACTGCCAGAATATAATTATTTCTGAATTCCAGTTGGGAAATGGAATAGAAATGAGAAAAAGAGTTTTAAAAGGGTAGAGATAAGACTCCCAGCGTACACAAGATATAGTTATTGTAACACAACTGGGTGTGGTAGTATTCCAGTGTATGAATTTGTATCTTTTGGTGTACTAAGCTTAATGAAATGAAATTCTGAAATGTATTCATCAATATATGAAATACATTCTGTTTCATTAATAGGAAAGCATTTATGAATATATTGATCCTTGTTATAGAAAGATATGGTAAAAATATGCCTGGAACTCCTAAATACAGACACCTATTCATATTCACAGATTCTGTGTCTACAGATTCCACCATTCACAGCTTGAAAATATTTCCAATTTTTCTCCCATAGAGCAATTATTTGTCAGTGGTATCCCAACCAAGTACAAACCAGGGATGTGTCAGGTTTTGATGGGATATATAGTCAATGTTAAAATGTTGAAATGTAAAGATGTGTGTCTGTATTTTTCCTTGCTGAGAAAATCTGCTTTCTGAGGTCAGTTTCACAATTATCAGTCACAGGTATGTGTGAGGACGTTTTCACACGGGGCAAAAGGAGGACGCTAGCCGGCCTCCCGCTGGCCTCACTCCAGCTCCATTTCCCGTGTGTTCACACACGCGCGGCGGCAAACCCCGCCCCTTCCGGTGTCATCCCTGCGTCCGGCCGGCTTTTCGCTCCGTGTGTTCAAACACATGGAGCTCTAAGTCCGGCCTCACTCCGGCAGCGGCAGGCTAATTCCTGGCTAACTCCGGCTTCAGGTAATTCCGGGTGGCAAAAGGAATTAGCCTGCCGCCGCCTGAGTCATTCTGGTGTCAGCGGCACGGGGTCCAGCTGGCTTTAGGGGAAGGGCTCCAGCCGGCTTTAGGGAGCCCTGTGTGAAAACGCCCTTAGTCTAAACAAGCTAAAATTCTGTGAGAAAGAGTTTTATTTACACAAAGGGGTTTTCAATAACAAGGAATGTTTTGGGAACGGCAGTCACATGATGTAATATGGAAATTAGAGGTTGGGCTAACACACGTCATGAAACATCAACCAATCAGTCTGAAAAGGCTACACCCAAAGAGGTGGAGAGATGTGGCTGGAAATTGTGTATCTGGAAAAGTTTCTCACTTCTGTTAAGCCTCTGAGATGAATGGACTAATTAAAAATATTTTGCTGATGCTGTAGC
>JAIPUX010001232.1:115073932-115084751 GCA_020142125.1 Phrynosoma platyrhinos | reverse complement strand
TAATTTCGCAAATGCATTTCCTCTAAACTCCAGAAATTAAAAAGATCTGAGATAATGCCAGTTTCTGTCCAGTTTCTGACCCGTTTCTGTGCGATGTCGTGTGAAATTGTGAGGCACAAATTCAGTTTTTGTTTGGGATTTGTGTGGATTAACCAACAGATTTCCCCCGTGTGATAACGTCCATAATCTCAAGGGCTGCACAATTCCAATTCCTGTTGTTCAGCTTCTGGAAAAGGAAGTACAAGACTGACGTGTGTGTGTGTGTGTGTGTACCAAAGGATATCAATTCTGTTAGAAACTGTAATGAAATATATGGTGATACAAGGAGCATGTGTTAAGTTATACATAAACTATGAGAAGGAAAAACAAAGTGAAAGCTTGAAGGAGATGTGAATTCCAGACATTGGGGAGGAGGGCCATTTCTTTTTACTGAGAATGTTTACAAATTTCTGTTTTGTGAGAAAGTGCAAAAAGGGATGGTAAGTCAGTTGCAGTTTCTTCTTGTGTATAATTTTTGAAGCTTAATTTTTGGCAACAAATGTAGACTGTAGGAATAAGTGAAGAGTTCACAGGAAAAATTGACAGTGGTCTGGTGCTATTTAAAGTTCATAAATGATCCAAAGTTAGAGGATATCAGTGATATGATGAAAGGTACATATGATAGTGAATTATTCAGGATAAGGAAAATAAAAAAAGACAGTGAAGAGTGCCAAAATCACCACTTGGAAATGGGCCCATGGGCAATGAAATGTTAATGAGATTTAATATAAGTAAATATAAAGAGATGTGTATGAGGTGAGGCTAGCTTTAAATAAACAATGCTTTGTTATATGCTACAATCTTAGTTATGTGATAAATAGGTCCATAAAAACTTAATTTCACAGAATGGCATTGTAAAGGGCTAATTTCATGCAAAGGATTATTAGAACACATATACAGCATAAAATGAGTAGTAATTAAATATTTTAACTGATTCTATGGAATGGCTGTATTTGAAATACCATATAAAGTTCTGCTCACCCCAGTCAACAGAGAAATTGAATTAACAGTGTCAGTAATATAGGCCTGCAAAACTGAAAGTCATGAAAACATTTTGTTAAAATATATGCTGGTGTTACAGGAATTTTGTGTTCTAAATCCAAAAATGATTTCAGATTTGCTCCATCATACAGTTTTTTCACAACTTGCTTTGATGAGTCTATGTTGTAAAATGGGACTGAATGGCCTCATCCTGAAAATAATTATGCTGCAAATAGTAAGAAAGGGGTTAAAAATCTTCTAATCAATTTTCAAAACACTTTAATTCACTGATATGAAACAATAAAATCCAATAAAAATATTAAAAGAAATTGCACTGAAACATTAGCATCCACACTTAATTCACACTTACTTCTCAATAAGGCTAGATAATTAATCTCAGGATGTTTCGCACCCAAGGCAGAGAGTGCCCATTTACAACCCCAGTTCTCACTTCAAAGATCTCCATCTCGAGTGACCATTCCTATGCAGATTTGGCCCTTTGATGTAGGAGACCTGGTCTTTGCCCCAGGCTAGTTTTGTTCTATATAAGATCCCAACATTTCTTTGTTCTCCAGGTTAGCTTCAATTGCAGAATGATTCCATGTCCCTCTAGATTCAGCTAGTTTCGACTCGCCACTGCCCCCTCCAAAAGCTATTAAGTGGTTGAGTCCCACATATCAACTCCAATCCACATCCAAAGAGCAACCTTGTTGCTGGTAACTATGCCCCTGGTGGTGCAGTGGTTAAATACCTGTACTGCAGCCACTCACTCATAAACCACAAGGTTGTGAGTTCAATACTAGCCAGGGCTCAGGCTTGACTCAGGTTTGCATCCTTCCAAGGTTGCTAAAATGAGTACCCAGCTGTTGGGGGGCAATGAGCTTACAGTTGTAAAATGCTTAGACACTGCATAGTGCGGTATGAAGCGGTATATAAATGAAGCTGCTTTGCTTTGCTTTTGAAGCCTCAATGCTATCTTCCCCTCAGTCCCTTGTGTGAGTGGGTTTGAATCTATTTTGTTTAATTCTTTTTTTAAAAAAATAGCTAACAAAAAACTCTGCCTTTGCAATCCTTGTCTCTTTCCCCCAGTATACAAATTGAGACTTGGTCCCATGGCTGCTTGTAACTGAGCCCATTGATTGAGCTAGCCTTAGTTACAAGGTGAAGCACACCTGCATGAGGGATGTTGCCCAAGCAAAAAGATGAACAGCTCCTCAAATTTTAATGCATAGGGTTATAAAGAAAAGGTACAAAGAGTTTGATCAATCAGAAACTGGATCCAGAATAGGTCACACCAAAGAAAGAAAGCATTTTGTTCTGGGAAATGAAAAAGAAGCTCATGGAGACTCCTTAACTTTTGATTTGCTACTGACAGATAGCACATTATAAGACACTTATAATATTAGCTTGTGAGACATTATTAATAATTATTCATATGCTTGTGATCACTGAGATCAGTGATGTGATAACAAGATTCTCTTTATTTCCTTTCAACTTGCTTCCTTGGAGTAGAAGGTCTCTAAATCCACATTAGTATGCTGAATCAAAGCCTGTATAACTCAAACATATGCCACACCTCACTTGCCTTGACCTCAAAATATTACAGCCTATTGCACTAAGTTTGGATCCATGCCACCTGCCTTCCCCAGCAGTCCCCTACTGGAAGAAGTGTGTAGGGCAGCTGTGTGGGGTAGGGCACTTATGGTTGTTTGCATTTTCAACACCAGCTTTTGGCAGATTGGTCTTAAAATTAGTTATTGATACACATGTTGTAAGCCACCCCAATTGCTTTGCAGAGAGGCAGGATATAAATTATTATTATTATTATTATTATTATTATTGTTGTTGTTGAGAACTTAACAAACAATTAGCATCAATAGTAATAAGCAGTGAATAACCACATGCACCTACCTGGAAGGTGGGGATACCTCAGGATCAGATCACATTTCCTGCCAGATTTGTGGATGAGATTACCCTCATGAATTAGCTGTGTGTTAATCCAGTCCATGTTCCTGAATTTTCCAGTGTGGCAAACACTACTGCCACTTTTCTCACTTTAATTATAGCTGGCAGTCCTGTGGGAACTTGTTATCCCCACCCTTGCCACCTAATTAACTGTAAGGGACCCACGCTGTCTTTTGTATGATGTCCCACCTCCAACATTTGAAAATATTAGTAGCATGGTTTGTGATTAAAATGTAGGCCAAGCAATAATGGAACAAGACGAAAAGTTTATTTCAAAACAGCATGTAATAAATATAACTTGCATCAGAACTTGTTACTATAGTCTTTCCTGGTTACAAAATTATAATGTTTGTTTCTACTTCACTCACAGTACCTCAGCCACACTGGCTAGCAATATCTACCTGGAGATAACACCACAACTCTCTTCTTTAGAGCTCTGTGAGTGTTCAGAGTCTCTCCTTTCTAACTCCCCAAAATACATTTCCCTCAGGAACACCCTAAAACACAGCCCTCTCTCTGGATTAACTTTCTCAACTGTCCACTCATCTCAACACTAACTCTAACCATCCACCAACTCTCAGCCTGGGCTTTTTAAATTCTTCCAGCTGTAATCCCATTGGCTGGCTCTCAGCTGCCTCCTGATTGGCCAGCTGGACATTCTATTCACCACAGCCAGGAACCAACTCCCCTTAATTAATACAATGAAGGCACACACATAATGCCTCTTCAGCAGTAGTCCCCAGCCTTACCAGCAGTATTCCTGGCACATTTTCAGACTATGACTTTTATGTAGAAAATGGATTACTTGAGCAAAAGTGTCAAGTCAATGCCATATATATATATATATATATATATATATATATATATATATATATATATATATATATATATATATATATGACATATATATATATATATGACATACCATCCAAATATCAGAGAGGCAGCATTTCTGAAGCTGCCTGGTTAACAGTAGAGAGTAATAGCTTGTGTATGTTTCACTTGGGCTTTTTCTAAGAATGAAAATGATTACATTATGTTACATTACCTATTAAATAAAAATGCTACTTATTCTAATATATTTGTGGTGCTGGAAGCACAGGAATGAACCTATAACAGAAAGACACATCCTGACAGCATTTATTTATCTAGGTTCAGTATTTTCATTACATTAACAGTAAAAGCACAACTGAAACAGGAAGTCAAAAGGAAGAAGGAGACAAACTAGTCTTATGTATGCTAAGTGTATTTGGATTGATTAGATTCATTTTATTTCTAAAATAATTAGACTTTTTCTCCCAGCATTGGTCTCATCATGATCTCAAACAAGGAAGAAATAATATGTAGAGACAGGCACTGGCAGAAAATAGCTGTTTCTGCAGAAAATAATCTCTCCCTTTCACCCCCTTTCCACAGCTTCATAATTTACTCCCAGTCCATAAGGTCCATTGCTGAAATGATTGGGATGATGGATGGTTCTACTTCAGCTGCAGCAAAAGAAGATACAGCAATGTATCACTCTGCTGGAAAAAACAATGGAATAAGCAAACCATAGGGACAGTATGGCAGACAGAGGACTAACAGGATTCACTTGGGTGGAAAACTAGGCAGCTGGACCCTGGAGTTATGTAAAACAAAGCGTGTAAATATTTTTCCTGTTAGGCTATATGTACACATAGCTTGTTAGCAACACAGATCCCAGCTATGGTAAAAATTAAATTTCTCACACATATTTAGAGTTAATTAACACTGATTTATCCATTCATGGCTTGAAAAATGTTTTTTTTTAAAAAAAAAAAATCCAAAGGGCTAACCTTGATTTTATCATTTTATATAAGGAACACCATTATCCTATACCATTGCACACAATGGGTCTTGTGCATTCACAGATTTTGGTATCCACCAGTGGTTGTGGAACCAAACCGCAGTGGACATCAAAAGCCCACTTTATTTATAGCTCAATGATAATTGTGTAACCCTCAAGATGTTGTTGAACTGAACTCCCAATATTCCTCACCATTGACTGTACTCCGTAGGGATGATGGGAGCTGCATTTCTAGAACATATGGATGGCCACATAACATTAACATTAAGTCCATACTTGAATCAGATAAAAGTATTAGCCTGCAAACATTTACACTAATCCTGCTATAATACACAAAAAGAGATCTGCAGCAAAGCAAAGGGACTCAGAGCCTTTGCAGACTGCCAGAAATAGTGCAAACTGAGTCCACTTTAACTGCCCTGGCTCAGTGCTAGGGAATCATGGGAACTGTAGTTTATTGTGGCACCAGAGCTCTCTGACAGAGAAGGCTCAATGTCTCGGAAAAAAATACAATTCCCATGATTCCTTAGCACTGAGCCAGGGCAGTGCCTCAATTTAAAGTGGACTCAATTTGCACTATTTCTGTCAGTCTGCAAAGGCCCTCAGTCTATGCACACGTTAAAGGGTACTAGCATTATTAACAGGTATACCTAAATACTTACACAATAGGTTTTTTGTGGGTTTTTTCGGGCTGTGTGGCCATGTTCTAGAAGAGTTTCTTTCTGATGTTTCGCCAGCATCTATGGCTAGCATCTTCAGAGAAAAATAGCTTTTCAGTCAATCAATCTACACCCATTGAACATTTAAGTATCCTACTTGCTAACACACAGTACTTTATAGATAGAAATAAGATGGAGTAATCGTAGAGTTAGGTAAATGCCTCAGGCAGAGAGGCTAGAGGAATAGTAACAACAAAGACAGCTGTATGCAATTCACACAGCCTGTCCTGCACCTCCTAATCTAGTCTGTTGCCTTTAGATGTGATAGAAGGCAAACTTTAGATCCAAAACACACTGCAGAAATAATCCCATTTTGAGACCATTTTAACTGCCCTGGCTCAATGCTAGAGATAATCTGTTAAGATGATTTTGAATTATCATCCTATCCTGTGAAGTATTAATAGCCCCTCCTAATTTAGTGTCATCTGCAAATTTGATAAAAATGTCCTCGGTTCCATCATCCAAGTCCTTGATAAACATGTTGAATAGCACTGGGCACAGAATGCTATGGCATACCACTGATCATTTCTCTCCAGGATGAAGAGGAACCATTACTGGGTTTGGTCAGGTAACTAATTACAAATTCACCTAACAGTTGCATTGTCTAGCCCACATTTTTCTATCTTATTTGCAAGAATATCATGGGGGACCTTATCAAAGGCCTTACTGAAAGCAAGATACACTACATCCACAGCATTCTCTTCATCTACCAAGCTTGTAACTCTATCAAAGAAAGAAATAAGATTAGTCTTCCATGCCTTGCTTTTGAGAAACCAAAATTTACTTTTAGTGATTACAGCATTCTTTGTATGGCTAACTGGGTGGTAATTGTTTTGGTCCTCTTTTTTTTCCATTTTTGAAGATGCAGACAACATTTGCTCTCCTCCAGTCTGTTGAGACTTCACTTGTCCCCCAGGAATTCTCTAAGATGGTGGTTCTGCAGTTACTTCTCTGAGTTCTTTTTATACCCTTGGGTGTAGTTCATCTGTCCCTGGTGACTTGATTCATTTAGAGTAGCCAGATATTCCTGTTACTATCTTTTTACCATTTTTCTGTGATGCATTTTCTCTGCTGCATCTTCTGCTCCATTTTCCCCAGTTTGAGCACTGTTATCCTTTTGGGAGAAGACTGAGGCAAAGACAGTGTTGAGTAGTTCTGCCTCTTCTCTGCTTTCTGTTAGCATTTTGCCTTCTTCTCCATGCAGTGGTCCTGTCATTTCCTTGTTCTTCCTTTTGCTACAACAAAAAACAAAAACACTGTTAATTGCTTTTAACATCTCTAGCCAGCCTGAGCTTATTCTGCTTTTTAGCTTATCTGACTTTCTCCCTACATGTGCTGTCTATACATCTGAATTCGTCTTTTGTGATTTCCCTCTTTTCCATTTCTTGTGTCTGTCCCTTTTAGCAATAGAATTTGGATGGACATAATCCAGTTTTGTTAGTCACAACTGATCTACTTCATGACCATGTGTGCACATAGGTCATCTCTAAATGTTACATTTTGTTATCCTCCAGAATTTTATCACATAATATTGAAGTAAAAGAACACCAGATTTTCAAGCTGTACATAAATATTATATTACATTGCTGCCTTATCTTTTTTTTTTAAATGCAGCCTATTTTTATTACCTTTTGTTTAATGAGAAGGCAAGCTTTTGTTTATACCCCCTTATCTCTTTTCTTCTCTGCCTTTTCTTTTGTTAAACACATTCATAAGATTGAGCTGCATCCATTTCCAATAGGAAGCTTTTGGATAGTTTGTATTTGCTTAAGGAAGAACACATTCCTACTTGTTAGATATCATAGCACCATCTTTGTTGCATAAGTGTAAGAGGGTACAAAGAGTACAAAGCACTCATCCAATGTAAATGTTATGTGTAATAGTAAAAAAAAATCAATAAAAAAGGAAATATAAGAATCAAATGAAACAAAGCTAATGGTAACCTTTATCCTTCATGTCTGCCAATTTGTTAGTGTGTTTCGTTAACAGATCTGCTATCAAGATATTCATTATTCATCTATAAAGCTACTTCTGTCGACCCATAAAAGGTACATTTTTGCTATTAATAGATAGTTAGCTATAATGTAACCTCTAGAATATATAGGAATATAAATGAGTACATACAATTAAATACATATATCCATCTCTACAAGGACAAATTGCCTCAGATTTCATTACAAATGTACTTCCAAATGAGAAAGGTAGATTAAAATGTGATTATGCAAATAGCATAATAATTAACATTTCAAACATTTTAGACAATGAATATCTGAAATATACTGTTATGTTCTTCCTAGCACCTGAAATAATTTCTCACTGGTAGAATAAAAGGAAATAGTTTTCCTGGAACATGAAATGAGCTTACAACAGAAAACTGTTTATAATTTCTCAACCAAGGCAACAATTATCAGGATTAGTGGATCATTGATGATGATAGGTATTTAGCCACATCTCTGGGTGTAGTATCACTTCAGGGCAAAGACATGGGTGTCCCAAGAGCCCTCAGAGACACTGAACCTTATTCTACCTGCAGGCACTAAAGCAGGTGTGTTCTGCTGCTGATGCAGCTTCAAACAGAGCATACCATAGGTGATGCTCATTAAGGGAAGCCCTGGGAATATAAAGGAGCTCACATTTTATTGCTGATGGTGGAGTGCCAAAGGTTAGTGAAAAGCAGGATTGTCTACTGTCCTGTGGTAGATAAGAACACAAAGGGCACAGAAATGGATTTGAATACCACCACTTATCAGTACGCCTTTTAAACTGCATTATGCTGCTTATAATGGTGTGCTTTTAGTGCTAAAATTTGAAGTCCTTTTATGAATGTGCTAATTTATTACCATCAATTTGTGTCACCATGTTATGGCTCTTCTTATTTATTTATTTTTCAACCAGGAAAGAGGTTGCCAAGTCAGCATTAGGCCAACCTCAAATGACTGTGTGTTTTTCCTATTAAATGTTCACTGAAAACTACTTATACTATACAGTGTTTTGTTCCTACTGTGTATTTTTCCTCATTTATTACATTTATATCCCACATTTCCACTAAAGTGGCTAATAGTAATAGAAATATAGATTAGGAACAGAATCACACACTGTAAAAGAAAACAATATAAGACATAGCCAGACACACCCAAATAGTTAAACCCCTTTCCTCAGGAAAGTGGCACTCAAGCTTGCTGGAATAAAAACATTATTTCCATTAGCAGGGACATTGATGGCATATAGCACATTGAAGGAAAAGCATGTGTGAATAAAGACAATGTCTTCAAGGCACACTACATATATTAATACAAGAGTGCTCACTGTTTCACATATAACAAAAAGAAATATTTTCAGAGGGAGTTTTGAACCCAGCGACTGACTTTTAGTAAGCAGATTTATTGCTTTCACACATCAGCACTAACTGACCACTGTAAAGATCTGAAAACTCTGTATCACCTTGCCCAGCCCTCTGAAAATTTAGGGCGAGGGACATGAGTTGCATCTTCCTGGGTCTTATTACATTCTATCCCATCTGTATAAATATGCTTTATATCTGAGACCTTGATACCACTTTGTATTGAATCTGAAAAAGTGGGTTTATATCCACAAAGGCTTGTGCTGAAATAAAAACCAGTTAGTCTTAAACATGGTGCCACATTCTCTTTCTTTCCCCCTGCTTTCATTTTTAAAATATTGATCTGTGGCTGCAGCATCATCATTTTTCTTCTCCTGTATAATTTTTAACATCCCTGCCTGTTGGAGAAGCAAAAGAAGCTCCAAAAGCTTGTATGACGTATTTTGTGCATTTTGGTTGGCCCATAAAAGTAGTGCTGTTTTTGGATTTTGTTGTATAATGATAATGGAGTGTTTGGTGACCAATTATCATAGCTTCTTAAATAGCTAGTACTAGATTTATTTTATGCTATGTTATTAGTGGATTGTTATGTCATTATTATCATGGAATTATCTTTGTGGTAAAAAAGATCTGCTTTAGCAGTAAGTATATCTAATTCCAGAAGTCAAGTCCATGACTGATTTGTTAGTCTTATAGCCTTAACACTGAGAAATGTGTATTGCACTGGCACAAAGGACATGAGATGCCTCTTTTGAGTTTAAACAAGCCACAACTTTTATTTAGCTGTACAGGGTCTATTTACAAACCAATAAACATTAACAAATTTGTCACGTGTGTAAATAAAGTTGTAACCCCCCAAATGGGTGGTCCTTCACCACACGTGACAAATTAAGTAAATAATAATATCAACAAATTTACAAACCCCTCCTCTCCAGAAATGCTGTCATATTACGTCATAAGACGTCATGCAATTAATGACATCATGCATTTAACTGCCTATGTCATTTCCTTTAAATTTGTTTTATGGCAATTTTACCCCAATTAATTTAAATAGCCAGATTAATTTTCCTATGGGGTGGGGGTCATTACCTGTCCCTAAGTACAAAACAAACAATTTTAAAATTATAGACCCTACCCCAAAGTTGTAACAAAGCAATTAACAAAAACAACATGAATTATCACACCATGACCCATTCCTGAATCAAATTAAATTAATAATCCCAGGGAGGGTGAAAAACCCAGGGAAGCACCCTGGGGAAAATTCCTTCCCGGCCCTCGAAGGTGACCAGCCTAAGCCTGAGAGTAATGATTTATAACTCCTCAATAAAGGGTGGGTGGGATGGGTCGCTCAGTTCAAGCTCGAAAACGGCTGCCTCCATGTGGCAGCACAGAGCTATAAAGAACAAACTCCCGTCCCAAGTCTCGTAAGACCAGTAGCACCGCTAGACTTGGAATAGCAACCAAACAACCCAATTGGACAAGGGGTATTCCTTTTTTTTATTCCCCTGCACGCCTTGACCAACCAGGCCTCTCATGTCCTTATTTGGCCAGCACAACAAGAAACCCCTCCCGACTCGTCGGGGGTGTCTTTGCACTGTCACAAAGGACACAAGACACCTCTTTTGGGTTTAAACAGGCCACAACTTTGATTTAGCTGTACAGGGTCTATTTACAAGTCAATAAACATTAAGAAATTTGTCACGTGTGTAAGTAAAGGTGTAACCCCCCAAATGAGTGGTCCTTCACTGCACGTGACAAATTAAGTAAACAATAATATCAACAAATTTACAAACCCCTCCTCTCCAGAAATGATGTCATATTGCATCATATGACGTCATGCAATTAATTACATCATGCATTTAACTGCCTATGTCATTTCCTTTAAATTTGTCTTATGGCGAACTTCACTTCCGGTGGTATGGTGGCGCGGCAGTCTCTTTGATCCGTGCG
>JAIPUX010001232.1:115049436-115062599 GCA_020142125.1 Phrynosoma platyrhinos | reverse complement strand
GAAGGGAACTTTTGCCATTATGCCACGGAGCAAGTCCCAGTCCAAGCGACATGCTGCACCTGCTGGATCTAGCAGCAGCCAGTCAGCACCTAAGTGTTCAACAAAGGCCCAGGGTAAGGAAGATGAGATTGTTGCCCACCTGGCACAGTTGGGTCATAACTAGCTCAGAGGGGGGCGCAGGGTGGTAGTTCTGGAACCCTGACCCTTCCAGCCTCAATTGAGGTGCAAATAGTGGGGCTACAAACTACACAGGTGCAAGAGGTACCCTCACCTGCTATGACACTGGACAACACTTCACATGGTCATGTAGATACTCCAGCTATAGAGGGCAGGCAGCCAACCATAGCTGACGTGATGGAACTTATGAAAAAGGTTCCAGGTTTGGTAAAGCAGGGAGCAGCAGCCTCTGTGTCTGTGCAGCCTATATTGGCTAATTTGTACAACATGGTACAATGGGTGGTGGTTTCAGGTAGGACCAGCGGGATGGCTGCTGAAACCCTTGAGCTATCAAGCAATGTAGTGGGAGGTGCTTCCTCCACCCTACAGCTTAACAGCCGAGCAAAGATTGCATCACACTCAGCTGGAAGTGCTCAAGCGTTTGTGGATATACCACACCAGGCAGTGGGCTCAGGTGCGTTTATCTTACCTATATCATTGGGGGCTTGGCCAGCAACAGTTTGGGCACCTAGTGTCCAAGCTGGCCAAGGCGGCAGAGCTGAGTGTTCACCCTCAGTTTCTCTGAGCACACCCTCGGCGGCGGCTGGGGCGAGTCAGTCTCAGGAAGCAAGGGTACAGGCAGAACAGCCCTTGGTTGACAAGGTAAGTTCATCTAAAGGAGCTGTTTCAGTAGGAGCCTTAGGTCAAGTTGGGGTGGAAAGGATGATTGATTGCAACCCTTATGCGGGTATGTCCACTCCTTTGGGTTCCCATCTCAGCATGATGCAATCTCTGTAGAAAGTTTTTACGTCATGTCAAGTGTTCTGACTCAGCAATCCCAGTCACTCAAAATAATTTACAAACAGTTTAAAGGAACATTGTTCCCACAACAACAACAAAACCCATGATAGGTTTGCTTTAGGATTGCCATAAGTTGGAAGAAACTGGAAGGCACATACTGCCACCACACCAATAACCTTTCCCCCCCCCCCTCTTTGTCCTTTTTCAGGTGCAAGATTATTTTAATGGCATTGACAATGGAATTGCGAAGATGGTTACAGAGGGGTGAAGAAGCACAGACTTTCAGAGCTAGGGTGCTGCAGTGTTACTGCAGTAAAGAATGCAATACAGATTGAGCTGGGAAACAACAGAATTTTACTCTAGTTGAATCTACTATAGCTGTATGTGTCTCCCTATAACAGGCAAGGTAGACAGCAGCTGCCATCACAATCCCTTATTCAGCATGTGGGGACAATAAAATGGAGAAAAGGGGAAAGCAGGTAAACATGCTTCACTATACGTCCTCCACATGTTAAAAAATATATCCACAATTCAGTAGACCAAAATGGGTATAATAAAAACAAACAAACAAACAGAATGGAGGCTGGTGAAATTCATTATTATCCCTGGATGGCTTTTGAGGAAAAATGCAAGTGGTCTCTAAAAAATGCAAAATGTTTTTATTTGCTGTAATACTGTGATATTTACTCATGCTTGACAGTATTTACAGGAAAATACTAGATTTCCTTATAAATAAATTAAACAAATGATATGAACCAGGTGAAGGAAAAATCTGTTCAATTGGCCATATGCAGCCTCAAATGGCACTATGATCCTGTAACAAACTTCTTTTAAACAGTTGCTGACAGAACTGAGAAACTGTATTCTTTTTGATTAGCTGTCCTCGCCTTTCTTCAGCGTCCGAACACATTTTCCACTGTTTTACTTTCAAGCCCACTGGGAATTCCCTGCTGAAGTTTCTCGTGAAGATGTCCCTCAGGTATCTAAGGTCAGACTTTAAAAAAAAAAAATCACCAAACAAACCTCTATACTTTGCAGCATAGATAACAGAACCCTCATTCTTTGCTGGTGTGATTGAAACTTTGAAAACTATTTATGGAACCTTGAAACTGCATGAACTTTAACAAGAGAGGGAGCTATAATTTCTTTCTGACCACTTTCAGGGAGCAATGATCACTTCATCTTGTTTTCTAACTGTTTTTATATGGATACCCAGGCTTATGGGACAGTGAATACCAAAGCAAAAGCAGCTTCATTTATATACTACTTCATATCTATGGGATGTCTAAGTGGTTTACAACTGTAAGCTCATTGCTCCCCAACAGCTGGGTACTCATTTTAGCAACCTCAGAAGGATGCAGACCTGAGTCTAGCCTGAGCCCTGGCTAGTACTGAACTCATAACCTTGTGGTCTATGAGTGAGTGGCTGCAGAACATGCATTTAACCACTGCGCCACCAGGGCTCTTTCCAGTGGAAGAAAAGTACATAATGGAAGAACAATATGTCTAATACTGTTTTATTCATACAGTGTATTAAGAATTGAGCTATAATTCCTCATTGAGATAGAGATGTATGTGTACAAGTCTCTTTTTATGCACATATCTAGATGTGGTGGATAATTTCTAATAAATGGTAAATAGTAAATGTCAGAGAGCCTCCATGGCATAGGGGTTTAAGCGCTGGACTACATCTCTGAAGATCAAGTTTCATTTCCCCACTCAGCCATAGAAACCACTGGGTGACCTTGGGCAAGTAACACACTCTCAGCCACAGAAAACCCTGTGATAAGTTGGGCTTCAGGTCACCATAAGTTGTAAATGACTTGAAGGCACACAACATCAGCAAGGATAAATGTTCATTGTTTGAAATAATGTAATTTATACACTTATTAAACCATTGATATAGAGTGGGGTTAGTAATTGTGCAGCCCTCCAGATGTTGCTGAACTATCACTCCATCCCCGCTAGCCAACACAGCCAATGGTAAGGAATGCTGGTGTAGCTCAAGGGCCACTCACTCAGATCCCACCCTTATACACCTTGTAATTCAACATTGTGTGAATACACTGCATAGAATAGATTTTGTTTCACTTTCTTCTCTTTGCAGCCCCTGAATCTTCCCAAAATCTGTTAAGAGTCCCAAATGCTCCAGAGCAAATGCACACTAACTGAGGTGTACCTGTACTGGCTTTTTAAGTCTCTGCACTAAAGAACAGTGGCCAGAATTCTGCATTAGATACTTATAGTTAAGTAAACAAAGATATAGCTGTTTTAGGGATGATGCTGCCCCTGGGCAAATGCTCTTTTGCGCCCCTTTGGTGCATGTGGTCAGGTGTGTGGCATGACGGCGGCATCGGGGTGGAGTTGGGGCAGCTGGCATGTGGTCGTCCTGCCCCAACTCCACCCCCAGGCTGGCCCTTTCGTCTGGTCTGCATCGGCCCTTAGTCTGTAGAATCAGTATGTAAAGAGATCTTGTAGCACCTTTGAGACTAAGGAGGGAAGCAGATGGCAAGAAACACAGTCCTCAATCCCAGGAAGGGAAGGGGCAGCCGGATGCTGGGCGCCCCATCCCCTTCCTGAGGACGTCATCGTAGTGATGGCCCATCTACACGATGGGAACTCTGATGACATCCTTCTGGCTCAGCATCTGGACATGCTGAGCCAGAAGAGATGCTGAAGAGGTGCGCCACACCTTTTGTGGCACCCTTTCGAGGCTTGCTGAAGGAGCGCTATTTAGTGCTTCTTTCGCAGGTGGCGAAAGGAAGGATCAAGGCCGAGGTGTCCGCTCTGCTTCTCCCTTAAGGGCCTTTACAGACTGCCAGAAATAATGCAGCTTGAGTCCACTTTAACTACTCTGGCTCAGTGCTAGGGAATCATGGGAACTCTAGTTTTTTTCTTAGACATTGAGCCTTCTCTGTCAGAGAGCTCTGGTGCCACAATAAACTACAGTTCCCATGATTCCCTAGCACTGAGCCAGGGCGGTTAAAGTGGACTCGAGTTGCATTCTTTCTGGCAGTCTGTAAAGGCCCTAACTGAAAGAAAGAAGTTGACAGATTGAGCTTTCTTAGATTAAAGTCTACTTCCTCAGATGCATACTTATCTAAGCAACATCCCTTGGTCTAATCTCCCCAAACCTGACAGAAACATTCAATGGGCCTCTTTCTCCCCAAGTAAATTTGTTGGCCAATACACGAAATAACCAGACCATACACAGAGAAGTGGGTTATAAAATGGGCAACTTTATTTAACTTAACCTATTTAAACATATTTCTTCAAGATCTGCAACAACAGTGGGAGTAACCTAGAGCAGGAACAGCTGGGGCAGATGATCTACTCCCACACTATATCCCCAGCTTCCCCTGGGCAAAACACCTGAGCCCCAGGACAGTCCAGAACTGGGTTGCTCTCACTTAACTCACAAGACTTAAGTGAAACATATGTATGACCACACTCAGGACAACTGTTTCAGTCGCCAAACAACAGAGTGGGATAGGCAAAAAAACTACCCGGTACCAAAGCGACTAGAAAAAGCCTTCATACTGATGTAGAGGCAGGAGGGTGGGCCAATGCTGAGAAGAAGGGAGAGTGCTGGGCGGATGGGCCTTAAGTAACCTAAGCGCCACCCCACCACTCTCCAAATGCCATGTGAGAGTGCAGCATTTTTAAATTTGCTAGTCTCTCAACCTTAGAGACCAGCAAAGGCTCCTTCCCCAATCACTTGATCAGGGGGAAACCATTCTATACCACTTATCACTGCACTTAAGCACTCCGAAAGCAGTTTGCAGTGTGTAAACTAATTTCCCCCAACAAGCCGAGTACTCATTTTAGCAACATATGGAAGGATGCAAAGCCGAGTGAACCCTGGAGCCCTGCCTGGGATTGAACTCACAACCATGTGGCTGTGAATTGCTGCAGTACCAGCATTTAACCACAGCACCACCAGGGCATTACACAGCTAATGCCCGGTAAAGTAAGTGGGGCAGGAGTTACGATCATGGCAAAGGTATCAAAATCATGTCTAACTAGCAGTCATCAAGACAAAACAGTTACGTGTATTTACTCAACTGAAACTATTTCATATTCTCAGGCACTACTTACAATTTTGACAGTGTTGCCATCATTGTAACCTCCTCCCAACTTATTTTATTGGACATCATCCACATAGGGAGAAAGAAGTCCAATCTGCCAGTGATCAGAGCACAGATGAGTGATGTTTCTGTCCAGTTTGGAGGAGGGGTGTCAAGCCAGAAGAAGTTACTTAGGGGCTCTACAGACAGGCCCTTTGGGCCATCCTGGAGGCAGGGATGGGGAGGGGTAGCCACACAACGGCCGCCTCAACCCCTCCCTGAAGACATCCTGATGCTGTGTGCTGTTACACACACGCACAGTGTCAAAATGTCCTTCTGGCGCAGCATTTTGATGCACTGCACCGGAAGGGGCGCCAAAGAGCCATGTGGTGGCTCTTAGAGTGGCCTTTTGCTGGCTGTGAAAGGAGAGGCATTTTGCTGCTCCTTTCCGGGTCAGCAAAAGGAGGATCGAGGCTGCGCACTCCGGTGGCCTTGGCCTCAATCCCCTGCTTCCCAGGGCAGCCCAGGGCCACCCATCTGAATCCCGCCTTAGTTAAAAATAGCTGATACAGAATTGTGGCCAATATTTCTTTTATGTTAATGCTCATAAGGATTGTTAGAAGACACATGACTGCAAACGAGCTTTCTATGATCTCATGCACAAGCTTCTTACTTGTGCGAAATGCACACGTAAGCTAAGCTAAGATCAACAGAGGAGATGAGCAGAGTTCTGATTTTCAGTTATCCTCTGTGTTTCTATGAATGCAGACTTTCCTCTTTATTCCAATATGTATTACTGGGTGTAACCTGATAGCTATGAACCTACCAGGGATTTATTTAGTCTGCGGTGTCTGTCTCAGGACTCAATGAAGACCTGCTCTGGAGAACTTAATACTTGCATATTGTTGTAGAATTTTATTTGGTTCTAATAAAGGCATGGGGCTGCTGTGGGTTTTTATTTATTTGTATTTTAATCCTGGATCATAAAAGCTAACTTTACTTCTTATTTCATTTTTAAAATGATAATAATTAAATAAGATGCCAAGTGATATGAATGCATATATAATAATGCTCTCTGGCATTTTAATCACTTGGTTGTGTAAAATCTAACATTTTTCTACACACATCAGTGTTCAACTTTTGTTCTTATTTTATATTTTGACCACCTCCCCCTTTTTTCTGGCTCTACAAAATCTGGATTCAAGTTTCCAAACCTCCCTACAGCTATGGTACCAGTCTAAATGCAGCTCTGTGTCATTGTCCTTAGTAGGATTAACAAGTTTGTATTGCAACATAAACTGTCTTCTAGCTGTCCTATGAAACTGGTTGCTCATATATACATAAAGATTAACATTTGGAGCTGCACCTTCCCTGGAAATGAATTGGAAAGCCCCATCTGCAAGAGCATGGTGTAGCCATCACAAGGCAGAGCATAGCTGTGTCAGTGTGTGTGTTTAGAGTGGCTTCTCTTTACAATAGATGCTTGGAATTTTTTTTTTTTATAACTTAGATAGAGAGCCTGCATGGTGTAATGGTTTCCATATTGGACTGTAACTCTGGAAGCCAGGGTTCGATACCCCACTTGACCATGAAGCCCACTGGGTGACCTTGGGCAAGTCGCATGCTCTTGGTCTCAGGGGGAGGCAATGGCAAACCTTTGAATCTCGCCACAAAAACCCCATTGAAGGTTCTCCTTGGGGTCACCAAGTAAGAAACAACTTGAAGGTGCACAATGACAACAGTAAGTCCTCAGATATCCCTGTCATGCATTTATGAAGAAGCATATCCATTTCTAAAATGATACACTGACAAATTATATATTTAAATGTATTATACATTTATATACATACATAACTATATTAATCTGATATAATATAATTTCTATATAAATTAAGCACAGGTAGAAGTTTATTAAAATATTACAATCAATAAGATGCAAAATTGTGTTTGTTAACAATTGTTAGATTTTCTAGCAAACCAATTCTAAGCAATCTTACTTGGGAAAAGACTCATTTGGATTCACTATTTCTAGGTAAACAGGCACAGGACTAAATGGCATGGCTATGAGCCAAACAGCATTTAAAGCTTTTAGTGCTCATATTGCTGCAGCCCACATGGTAATACCAAACAAGGCAGACAGGTTAGTTTATGACTGAAAGAAATCAAACTATGTAATTCAAAGTCTTTTATTATAGCTGGCCATAGTTTAGAATTTCAAACCTATTTAGAATCTTTCTAAAATAAAACATTCATTCCTGCAACTCACTGAATGCCCTGGTTTAGCCATGCTTTGCCAATTTGGTGCCTTATTCCATAAAACAATAAATATTTTTGATATAGACAGATTATGTACATGGTTAGTGTGACACATTTTCCCAGGATCAATGCTGAGACCCCTGAACTAAAGCAAAATCATCTTTCTAAATAGAATACTAATTTTTGCTAAGCTGCTTTTTGAAGACTAGGCTCTTTTTAAAAACCAAAGCTCCATATACAAAGGATAGAGGAGAAAGAAGAGGGAAACCATAGTTGATGAAATGCAAATGAAGCTTTGCTCAGACAGCTGGCTGCTTTGGGATGACATGTGTGATGAATGGCTCTTAAAACATGAGCAGGCATCAGGATTCAATTCAGTATCAGACTGGCAAAAACAGCAGCATTACTGGATGCTTCCTTTAATTAATGCAACAATTCTGCATTAGTCCGGACACTGCCGATAAATGGGAAAGAACTGATATCAGTGGTAATATCAGAAATCTTTCAACCTTGAAGCTGGGATGCGATAGCCAAAAGCTGCAGTATCGTAAAAGGTTTAATTGTATTTGTAATGTACCAGTGCACCATGACAAAAATTGAAGATAGTGCAGGCAGACCCGGGTAAGTCAGTGATAAATGAGTGTGAGTGATTATAAAGCAAAGAGGATGGTGAAAACAGACAAAAGACAAGCGAAAGGGAAAAGGTGTGGGACTGAGGATATCAACAGCTACTCTGATCTGTGAAGTAGGTGCAGCGAAAGAGAGACCTGGTTATAGCTTCCTGGGAAGCACAAAAGCAGCTTAACATAAATCTCTCATACTAAAGGGATTTCATTGACAAAAGTGAGATTTAGCACCAAAACTGCTTGCTGGTGAACTTCACAGGGAAGAATCTTTGCCAGGCAATCATGAGATAGAAAGCATTTTAACTCAATAAATCAAACACACAAGTCAAGGTTTTCTTCTAATTACAGATCAGAACAACAGGTTCTCTGAAAACACACATTATTCATCCATTTTATGCTTTAAAAGGTCAATTTTGAATCATGTCGTATTAAACTGTTGCACAAGGTTGCCGTGTGACATTTTAAAAGTTCTGTGGAGAACTGTTTGGCTAACCACCTCTGAAAACGAGGCTGAATGTACTTGACATTATTCAAAGACACTATTCTTCATAACTTGGAAAGATATTTATTACTTTAAAAGAACATCCATTGCACATAATACACAAACCAATCTAGTATATGTTGTGAAGTAATGTTCTGTGATATTTTGCTAGTCTCATACTATAAAAATATAGTGCTATATTCCATTTTAACTGTCATAGGTCAACCCTATCGATCTGCTGTTTAGGGATGGGCATTTAGAATTCTCAGTCAGAGAGCGCAAATGATTTCTCAAAACTGAAACTCCAGGATTCCACTGTGACACTTAAAATAGAGTATATGATATAATTATGTACTGTGAAAAGATCCCTTATTAAAACTATTTTAACCACACATCAAGAATCTTTCCATACAAGACATGCTTAAGAACTTTACAGTGATGAAATTATGTGGCAAACATATATCAGAAGAAACAGTGTGCAGACAGATTTGTATACAGCAACAATAGTCAATATAAATATTCATGTTTCACAACTCTGTAAGCATTTACAAATAATATGTTACTTTCTATATGATTCAAACAGCAAATTCAAAAGTTCAGGTGTTTATCAGTTTGGAAATTAAATATTGCCACAAAAAAAGCAATGTTTTCTTTGTACACAACATCTTACAGAAAACTGTACAGTTTGTAAATTAAAAAGAAAGGCAATGATAAACAAGCGGTATTTCATAAGAATATCTGACTTTACAGGAAATGTGATTATAATTGAGTTCATTGCAAAGAAAAAAAGATATCTCAATAAATCAGAAGTCAGTCAGGTATTATTCTACAGAACTCTCCACCCCACAATTAGGGAGAAGGGGCAGAAGAAGAAAAGTTATGGGCTCCAGCATTTTTTTTATAATTGCCTAGGATAGAGATGGTACACCTGCTGAAATTCTCAGGCAACACAACTATAAAACCCTGAGGAATTTTGGGGGTTGCAGACTGCCAGAAATAGTGTAAATTGAGTCCACTTTTAAGGTTAGAGTTAGGGTTAGGGAATCATGGGAACTGTATTTTATTGTGGCACCAGAGCTCTCTGACAGAGAAAGCTATATGTCTCAGGGAAAAAAAAAACAATTCCCAAGATTCCCTAGCACTAACCCTAACCCTATTTCTGGCAGTCTGCAACCCCCCCCCCCTTTGTTTCGTTTTGTACCTGGCCATCCCAGAAAGAGTTGGACAGGGTAGTGTTAATCCTATGCAGATTTGCCAAAAAGTAAATTCCACTGAGAACTTTTGATAGGGTTGCAGCCTTGCACTGTTTTGTTGTCATATTGCTTGAGTGTTGTTTTTTTCAAGATAAGAAAACCCTGTAGCCATTTTGTCAGTGGGCATCCTCTTACATAGCAACTATTTGTAAGAACAGCCATAACAATATTGTCAGGACAATACATATATCCTGCCATACCAAAAGAGAAGTAGACATAAATAGATAGGATCTTTTCTAGTTCTTCCATTGGATTGAAAATATTTATATATAGAATGTTTGTGCATAAATTTGTCTTATTTTCATTTCTGATTTCTAGACACTTCCTCTATTTTTTGTTGTTGTTAACTGCCCTTGAGTCAATCTTGATTCATGGCAACCCAGTAGATAAGCCATCTCCAACACTCCCTGTTCTCCACTGCTCTACTTAATTCCTGTAAACCTGTGACCTCCTTACCTGTGACCTCCTTAATAGAGTCATCTATCTTGCATGTGGCCTTCCTCTCTTTCTACTTCCACCCACCATTCTCATCATCATTATTTTTTTTCCCAATGAATCTTGTCGTTTCATGCTGCGTCCAAAGTATGACAGTCTCAGCTTTGGCATCTTGGCTTCCAGAGAGATTTCTGGATTAATCTGCTCTAGGATCCACTTGTTTGTCTTTTTGGCTGTCCATGGAATCCTCAGCATTCTTCTCCAGCACCACATCTCAAATGAAATGATTTTCTTGCTATCTTCTTTCTTAACTGTCCAGATCTCATATCCACATAATAGGGAATACAATGGCTTGTATAATTCTAATTTTTATTTAGCTCAGTTGCATATCTTTGCATTTTAGGATCTTTTCTAGTTCTTCTATAGCTGTTCTCCCCATTCTTAATCTTCTTCTGATTTCCTGGCTGCAGTTCCCATTCAATGTTCAATTATTATTATTATTATTATTATTATTATTATTATTATTATCCCGCCCCTATACGGACACAACCGGGGCAGCTTACAACATTAAAAGTACAATACAAATGCAATACAAATCCCACAAACCCACCCACCCCTAAAAATAGAATTAAATGATAAAATAATTTAAAATATACAAATTTAAAACATGTTTCCCCCCCACCCCCCACCCCATTCGCAATCCTTCATTATTGTGGTTGGGAATATGGTCAAGCATCAGATATGATATATTCTTCTTTAGACAATTATTTATATACGGTATATCTACAAGTTAAAATTACTAATTAGATTGATTGTCGACTATGATGTGTTTGTATATATTTAAAAACATAATAGACTATAAACTATAAATGAATATAGATAATGATATAACCTACTCATCCCTTTGAACTATTTCTGTCTTAGCTAACTGCTGATCTGCTATATGCATTTTTTGTATGCCATTTCTGTTCACAAAAAATTATCAGTGATTCCCAATTCTTATTCCCATCTTGGGCTGAATTATCCATCAGTGATATAGGGCCTTTGCAGACTGCCAGAAATAGTGCACTTTAAATTGAGGCATTGCCCTGGCTCAGTGCTAGGGAATCATGAGAATTGTATTTTTTTCTGAGACATTGAGCCTTCTCTGTTTAATATAGTCTTCCAATTCAAATTTAAAATGATCTCCTTTTCTTTAAACAATTTGCTGAAATATTTTTCAAACACTCTCTGAATTTCTTTCAGATTTGTAACTTTGGTCTTTCTGTCCATTATTTCTGTTATTATTCTTTTTTCTTTCGTCTTCCTCAGTCTGTGAGCTAATAATTTTCCTGCTTTATTTCCATATTCGAAATATTTTTGTCTTGTAAATTTTAACTTTCTTTCTACTTCATTTAATGTTAAAATTGAGAGTTGGTTTTGTAACAGTTTGATCTCGTGATAAATTTCTTTTTTATTTGAGCTTTGGTTTAGTTCGTGTTCTTTGGCTTTTATCTTATGGGATATATCTTCTATTTTTAGGTTTCTATGTCTCTTCCATTCCACATTTTTCTGGATAAAAAAACATGTTTGATCCCAAGTATAAGAACTCTTTTACTATTTCTATTTCTTCATGGTCTAGGTTGAATTTGTCTAGATTCTTTGCACTCATTATTTTTGGTTTCTTTATGTTCAACAGTAAGCCTGCCTTTGCACTTTCTTTCTCAATCTTCCTTAGTAGTTGTTCCAAGTCTGTGAGGTTTTTTGCTAGTATTATGGTGTTGTCTGCATATTTTAGTTTGTTGATATTCCTTCCTCCTATTTTCACTCCTCCTTCTTCTGTGGTCCAAGCCTGCTTTCCTTACAATATGTTCTGCATATAAGTTGAATAAGTATGGTAATAAGATACAGCCTTGTCTGATCCCTTTGCCAATTGTGAACCATTCTGTATCTCTGTGTCCTGTTGTGACAGTGGCCTCTTGTCATAAGTACAGATTTCTAATCAGGACTATCACATGTGTTGCATTTCCATGTCTTTAAGGGTATTCCATGCCCTTTCAAAATCTACACAGTCAAATTTATCACTGGTTCAGGTACTCAGATCCCTCATGGCTACCATCCCAATATTAGAGGGAAAAGGTATAATTTGTTTTCACTTCTTCAACAGTAGTTTCCTGAATTCTTGATTCATGTTTCTGATAATATATTGTGTATTACTTCAGTAATTAAGACAAATTCACACAATGAGGCTGTAAGTCTTATTGAAACTACAGGGCTGAAAATGGCCTTATATGTGAATGTTGTTATGCTGTTCTTTATTTATTATTTATACAATCATTGAAATCCTATAATAGGGTTGTGTAACTTGGAGTCAACATGAAGGCACATAATGACAACAGATAGCTAAACTTATACAATAGTTTGCATATTTGCACAGAGAGGGCTTTTTTCTAGTATTACTCCAGGGATCTTGTACCAGAATGGATGTTCAATTGCCTTGAAGAGATCTAAGATTTTCAGTTTTACAGAGGTAACCAGGAACTAAGAAGAAAAGACATGACTTTCCCTATTCTATCACAGGGTTGGTGCAGCAATACCATAGCTTTGTTAACTGCCCTTAAATCAACTTCAACTTATAGCAACCCTATGAATGGGAGCCATTCAAGTCACCCTATCATCCACAGCCCTGCTTCCATGATAGACTCTATCCACCTGGAATACAGTTTTCCTCTTTCCTGATTATCTTCCACCTTGCCAAGTATCATATCTTTTCACAACCAGACATAAGAATTGGAAATACAATGGCATGGACCAGGGGTCGGCAAACTACAACCCGTGGGCCTAACCCGGCCCGTTGAGGCCTTGTAACTGGCCCGTGGCTGGTCCTGCCACCGCTGCCACCCCTTTTCTCTCTCACGCGCACGTCTCCGGATGCCGTTTTGGAACACAAAATGGCGGCCGGAGACACGCACGGCCTTTCTCATCATGGGGCTTGCGCATGACTCTGGCCGCCATTTTGGAACACAAAATGGCGGCTGGAGACTCGCACGTGCGGCCTCCTCCTCTGCCTCCTCCATCCTCCACCTCCTCCTTCTCCTCCACCCTCCAC
>JAIPUX010001232.1:115009820-115037006 GCA_020142125.1 Phrynosoma platyrhinos | reverse complement strand
GGGGGGGGGTCATCTTATATGCCGGGTCGTCTTATACACCGGAAAATATGGTACTTGTATTGGTAAAATTGCAAAAGAGTTCAAAAAGGCTTCATTTTAAACAGCATATCTTGAAATGTATATTTGTTAAAAGTTAGCAAAACTCTTACATAAGCTCTTTTTCTAGGAAGCCATTCAACCTTTTGTAAATCTATTGATTGTCTTTTGCAATGTAGCAGTTGACATAAGGATGTTATAATAGCTGATTTTGATTCCCATCTTCCTTTATTGATTCTATTACTTAATATTTGTAAAGTTATTAGTTGGGGTTGAAGAATATAATTTACATTTGTTTGACTTCTCTATTAGTTATATCATCATTAGGTTTCTGTTTCTTATTCTCTCTAGAATGACAAGATGAAAGACTCCAATCACTATTTACTGTGTTCTTTATTATTTGATCAGAAATAGGTTTGCCCTTGGAGTTTCTATTAATTTCTGCTACATTGTGGTTGAATTGAGTAATACAGCATTTTTGTGATTTAGTGCATGGAGATTTTATTTTACGTACTCTTACCATAGCTAAACCAAAAAAAAAAAAAAAACAGATGAAAGTGGATGGATTTGTAACCAATAATCAATCAACAATTAGACAGTCACTCTCTGTAAATAATCTTTTATCTTTAACAACTCCCAGTAATTCTAATGACCAGGCCCCTATACAGGGTGAACTCCAAGGCAAATTACAATCTGAAAGCCACCAATCTGTACATGATTCCACAAATCTTTCCCCTTCCTCTTTAATAGACAAGACTGCTATTTTCTGTTCAGCAGCTGCCCAACTTTTAATTAATGGGAAGTTAAACACAGATAATAATAATACAAGCATGGATATAGAAACTAACAGTACATCTGATCTTCTAACTAGACAAACTCTACTGACAGCCCTTATCTCTATTTTTGAACAATTGAACATAATTAAAGAAAAGGTGGAATCTTTAAAAGAAAACTTCATAAGATTGGTAGAAGGTAAAATAAAATCTCCATGCACTAAATCACAAAAATGCTGTTTTATTCAATTCAACCACAATGTAGCAGAAATTACTAGAAACTCCAAGGAAATTTTATTTGTAAACATATTTCTAGTGTGATATACATTTGAAGATCTGAGGGCATGTTAAATCAGTGGGGGGAAAAATCTAATCATTGGGTTGTTCTAAAAAAAAAAAAGTGTTTTAATTTTTAAAAAAATTAGAGCAACCCAATAATGAGAATAAACACTTCAGTCCATGAACTTACTAAAGCCCAAATTCCTGGGTTAAAAGTCCAGGTTTCAATTTAATACCAAAGTAACTAAACTAAGAACTACAATTTTGGCATTTAGTCTGACATGTATGCTAACCACTGGCTCACACTGTATAATATTGTAATATTTGTAAGCATATACCTATCTCTATACTCAACCATAAAAATCGACTGATGGTTTTGGAAGATCTTTAAGTACATGCCTTAAGCTCCCAAATACAACTTCTGACAATTAATTAATTAATTTTATGTTTTAACTCAAGTTTTGTTTTAATTAGTGTCTAGTTTAATACTTTTTAAAAGGAGTGGGTATTGGTTTTTGAATTTGTAATTAATGTATTTTTAACTGTTGTTAGCCACCTCGATTGTGCTCAGAGGGGCGGGGTATAAATAAAATTATTAAAAAGAAAGAAAAGAAGACTATGAGAAGGGACTCCATATTTCTTTTGTATAACTGTTCAGCTGAAGGACTTATGGTAGTCACAATTCTGAGAAAGTTTTGAGACATTCAGTAAACCTGATTTGAAGGACATTATTGGAAAAGGGCAGAAATGAAAACTAAAATGCTTGAGTGAATTTAGAGACTAGCAACACCCTTTTCAACAGATGGTGTCCTTTTGTAGAAGAGATATAGGCTCCTTGGGATCCATTACTCAAGGAACAACAACAAGCCAATTCCTACATCCTTCCTATGCTCTAAATTAAACAGCTTTTGGGATGCTGGCATTTTAGTCTCATTCAGGATTCAAGTGTACCCTGCATTTGACTTCACTTTGTTTCAGAACAACATCAAACAAATATGCTGATTTTTATTTTCTTATATCAGTTTTCTTTAAACATTTTGGAACAAGGAGATTAGAAAATCTCTTCAAAAGACAGATTTCATAACCATTCCACTGAAAATATTTTGGCAATGAAAGTAATTATTATATCAAACAGTTTCCTATATTGTACAGCAAGGCTGAGTGTCTAGGCCTAAAATAAGTGTGGGAGGATAAATTTTAAATGGCAATTCACCCCTCCCCAAGAGACTTCTGGAGTATATGATTTGCCATTTGAAGGCTGAGAAGTGGGAAGGGATTAACCTTTTCTCCCATGTAATCTTCCTGATCCAAATCACTTTCCAGCATATGCAATTTGCTCGGTGGGACAAAACCTATAGGTTTCTTTATGGGACTTGTATGTTTTCCTCATGAGGTGTAGAGAGCTAAACTGGTCATGAGTATTACTCTAGTGAAAAGAACTTACCTTCTTTTCCTCAGAAGCATAGTTCTGATCTGAATTATCTTTCTTCGTATTGCTATTATTATTATTATTATTGCTTTATTTACACTTAAAAACAAAAACAAACTTTGGTACTGGGTCTGTAGCAAGACTGGGAAATCTAGTCCTGATTTCAGTTGTATGAAGGGGTATCATAAAGTTTTAATTATCAGCTTTAAAAAAATTGACAAAAACTTTGTTTTGATTTGTACTTGTTGACTTATCTCTATGAAGTCACCATTCAGATTTACACACTTTTACCAGTGTTTCTTGACCCTCCAAATACCATTATTGTAGAATGCACCTTAAACCATTCTTCCATTTCATGAATGATATCATTTGTGTTGTCAAATTTGCGACCCCACAACAGATTTTTCATTTCTGGGAACAAGAAAAAGTCATTTGGTGCAAGGTCAGGAAAATAAGGTGGATGCTGCACAATCTCAAAGCCACATGCCCTTGCTTTGTTAATTGCAGCTTAAGATGAATGAGCTGGTAGAGCATCTTGCATCTTGTCCAGAAGATTGCTGTAGCATGTGCCAGTGATGGTTTGTCCCTCTGCAAGGTAATCTGTGAGAATGACTCCACAGCAGTTCCAAAAAACTGAGAGCATGACCTTCCATGCTGACTTTTGCACCTTTGCCTTTTTTGGGGGAGGGAAATTGGCATGCTTCCACTCCATGCTCATGGTTTTAATCTCTGGATCATACTGATAGATCCAAGATTCATCCATGGTTACCAGACAACCAAAAATTATCTTCATCTTGTTCCAACAGCATCAACATCTGTCTTGAAAGGTCACGCCATGTTTTTTTCTGGAAAGGGGTTAGAAAATGTGAAACTCAGTGTGCAGATACCTTAGACATGTGCAATTCATCATGAATAATTTTCCACACCATAAGTGAGATCAGTTTGATTCATGATCATTTGGATGGTTTCTCGTCTGTTTTCCAGGATTAAACATTACACTTTCTTCAGTGTGGCCACATCGTCTGTCATTGATGGTCTTCCAGGTCTTGGATCATCTGTGAGGAACATGTGACCAGTTTGGAAATTCCTTTTCCACCTCACAATAGTGTCAGAAGATGGGCAATCATTTCCATAAACTAATATCATCTCATCATGAATTTGTCAGGCACTATTACCCTTCAAGTGCAGGGACTTTATCACACTGCGAGCCTCAGTCTTCTCCATCTTACACTTTAGTCACTTCTGGTACAACCTGTATCAAAACTAAAGGACACCAAAAATGAGCTGATTTGCTCCACATCATGCACTTACGGATCAATGATGACACTGAAAAATTTCATCAATATACCATAATAACATATGGGTGATAATTATTACTTTATGATATCCTCCATATAATATCAAATTATTCAGAGTGGGGTGGGTGATTGAACTATATTTCAACTATATAATTGAACTATAAAAGAACAACACTTTAAAAACTTGAGATGAAATCTCTTTTAGATCAATCCAGTATTCAGTGTTATCTACACCTGTGCATCTCAAGATCTCTTTGGAACCAGCAGTTTTTCTCCCTCAGTATGCCAAGAACCATTATGATACTGGCACCAATTGACTAATTTTTTTCTTTCCTGGAAACTTGCAAGGGACCATAGTCTAATGCCTTAGGGAACAGCAGCAGTCCACGAACCACCACTTTAGGTAATATTGATTTATACCTCTAATACAGATTGTCTGTTTGTTTTGAGACAAAATTTGATTATTTAAGTAAACATATAGACTTGCTGGGTTACATTATTTCTTTATCTTGAATTTGATGCTGCATATCAAAAAAAGTTACACTTTCTTTGCTTTGTGTCAAATAGACTGCTTGTTTTTGAAAATCTATGCAAAAATATATTTGGGGAAAGATAAAACTGAGATGAGGGGACAGCAGTGTACTATAGATAGCAAAGGCTCCATCCTACATCCTTCAACTCTCAGAAAAATCTATTTCCTTTCCCAAGCCTATGCATCTTTACTAGATAGCAGATAGTCAAGGACAGTTTATTATAGCTTCGAGTTCAACCATTCTCAAGCATATTTGATCTGCAGACACAGAGCACACACTAACCAGGTATTAGTGCAAAATAATTGTTTAGAAGAGACTTCCTGAAGTTCAAAGCAACTCAGGCAAGAATCAAATGACAGTATATCAGTCTCAGATGTTTGTGTAGCATTCTGCAGTGATCCATGAATTGATATATAGTACTGATACTAAAAGCCTTGAAAAAGCGAGCTGCAGCAGTTGAACTTCCTCTTACGAATTTACAAGCTCTTAATCTCAAGAATGACCTACAGATGTTACTGAACAAGTGGGCAGAAAACATAATATTTGTCTTGATAGATACTTGATCCATTAATTTTGCTGTTTACTCTGATATTATACTAATCAAGAACTAGATGCAATTGTGAGATCTGTTGTACAACTAGTTTTTCTGTGTGGAATTTTTACAGAACTACAAATTAAACTTATTCCCAGTTCCCAAACAAGAAAATGGAAAGCAAACATGGATTAATAAAAGTTCTTCAGGTATGCCTCCGAATAAATATTGCACATTAACAAAAATAAAGGAAATAAAAGAGTATCATGATTTACTTAATTTACCCCCTTTGAAGACAGCGCTTTGTGCCATCTTGGAGGCAAGGAAAGGGAGGGGCAGCCTCACGCTGGGTGCCCCAACCCCTCCCCATGAAAACCAATTCTCATTTGAAAAAGGTCTATCATATTTTTTTTTAAAAAAATGACCCAAAACTAACAGAAGTGCAGTGAGTGCACTTAATTTTTGTTTTGTGTATGTTTCTGCCGCAATCTTTAGATTTTCTTTTTACTGAAAAATGTATCACAGGCCAGAATATGGGAGGGGTGGGGTTTGCCAAGGGTGGGTAGGAAAAGAAGACACTCCCAAGGTTAAACAAAAACTGTAAGTCTGAAGGGGTGCTCTATATCCAACCTGTCATCTTACAAGGCTGTGTCCACAATAACATGATGTTCCAAGCATGAGTTGGGGGAAAGGCTTCTATTAGGCTTTTCTGTCCTGATTCTATTGCTGCCAAAGGCTTGTCACATAGAGCTGTTCATGGAGGGGAGTAGGAATCTCATCAGGGCTTTTTTATTTAGTTGATGTGGTTTAATTTATAGGCTGCCTTTCTTCCACAAATAGGCCTCAAGGCAGCTTACAATAAAATAGTAAAAATAAAGACTAGAGATAAAGGCCTTAATTTATTAATTTCCTTTAAAAAAAACAACCTTATTAACTCAGTTAATGAAGCAAATTTGTACCTGACCATTATTTCTTGATCAGAAAATTTGATATTATAGGCAGAAATAACATGGAAAGCATTGGTATACGTTCCTATTCCACAGAAAAAAAGAGCACTTCAACATGTTTCAGCAAACTTCTTATTCAAAACTATTAATATGCACATATGAAATAAAACAACCAGGACAAGTAAACTTTGTATGAGTGAACAAAAATTTGTTGAATGTTCTAGATACTACTCGAAGGCCTATTTGTGGAAGAAAGGCAGCCTATAAATTAAGGCTTTTTGGGATGGCTTCTTCTTCTTCTTCTATTATTATTATTATTATTATTATTATTATTATTATTATTTCTTACCTGCCTCTCCTTGCAGCTCTTAACATCATCTTCTTTTCTTATGCTTTCCAATCTGGTGGCCAAACATAATATTTTTAACATGCAGTGGGTACCTGGTGAAGCAAACCTGTGTGTTCTCTCCTCTACTGGTAAGTTAGGAATTCTGGAGGTATCTGCTGTTCACCTTGCCTGTTATAAGCAGGTGCACATGGCTATAGTAGATTTTAGCTAGAGTAGAATCCCATTCTTTTGCAACTCAAGATATAGATATAATGCATTGTTTCCTGCATTGTTTGCTGAAGATCTCTTTTTCTTCAACCCTTCTTCACCATAATGCAAATGTCAATGCTACTTTTAAAAACAAATATCCAGCTAGTCCAGTGATTCCCAAACTTTGGTCCTCCAGATATTTTGAACTTCAGCTCCTAGAATTCCTGATTGTTGGCCAAGCTGGCTGAAACTTCTGGTAGTTGCAGTCCAAAACACTCAGAGGACCAAAGTTTGGGAACCACTGAGCTAGATAGAGGATGAGTAGAAAAAGGGGCCTGGGAGCATAAAAAAGAACTATTAAAAGGAGCTTTGATTTCAGAGATTTTGACCTGAAACAGATGGGTTGAACAGACCAGTGTGAGGCCATGTTGGTACCATTCACACCAGGACCATGGCAACCACATTCTATCCACTCATTCGCCCAGTTTTTTCTGTATGATGCAAGCTCAGTTTGACTTCCAGCTGCATTCAGGACATGTCATCTGAATGCTATGCCCTGAATGCTGCTGGAATCCGCATCATTTGGCCCATGATTTTTGAGCCTATGTTAACTAACCAATTACTGTAGACCTGTAATACGGTAGCCATCCAATTAAAAGCTCCTTCTGAAGCAAGCAGACATATGAAAAATATCTTTGGAACAATAATGATAACCAAGTAGATGATAGAAAGGCCTCTCTGTAAAAACATCTCACAATTCAAACCCACTAGTGGTTAAGCCATGTTTCTGAAAGTCACTCACCTTGCTTAAAATGACAGGTGACTAGATAGATGAGCAGGTCAGCTGGACTCATAGAGCTGTTTTCTAGTATAAGTTAACAAGGTGTCCCAGTACACTAATTCAGCATTTCCTAAACAAGGAAGATTTTTGGATAATTAAAGGATTGGAGACTAACAAGTGTTCAGTAGTTTTCTAAGGCCTCCCTTACTAATAGTGTCTTCCATTGCTTTCATATCATGTTTTCATTTCAAAAAGTAGGATTACAGCATCTTTTTTAAAAAAAAGATGTGGGTTATTTTAATTTTATGTATGTTAACAATTAATATTAGAAAATACAATTAGGAAATTAAGGCATTCTGAGCACATGCATTTCACAATGCCTATATTCATAACACATGTACACTTATACAGCCTTTTGAGACATGGAAGCTATGAATGCAGAGGGGAGGGTTATCATATCAATGCTATCTCTATCTGCCTTCCATAAATTGAGTTGACATACATCTGTACAAACTAACAATACAAAAAACAAACAAACAAACAAAAACCACGCAAATTTGCAGGGGGTTCAATGGATAGGCAACATTGGACCCATCATTAATCTCAGTGAGGTGGTCACTTCAAGCACAGAAGCAGCTGCTCATTATGGAGACTGGGTTATTTGTTGTGTTGTTGTTATTAACAGTCTTCAAGTCAACTTTGATTTATGGATTAGAGTCCTCAAAGTGATCCTATCCTCAATAGCCCTGCTCTGGTCTTTCACGCTGAGTCTGTCCTGATTGAGTCTATCCATCTGAAATGAGGTATTTCTTTTGCCCAACTTCCTTTGACCTTAGCAAGCATTATCATCTTTTTTAGTGAACCATGTCTTATCATGATAAGGCCAAAATATAACAGCCTTAATTTAGTCATCTTGGCTTCAAGGGTGGTTTCAGTCTTGATCTTGGTCAGATTGTCTTTTGATTTAGTCTAGGACCAGTCCATGGTATCCTCAGAACTCTTTTCCAGCACTACATTTCTGATGCATTGACATTTTCCTATCAGTGTTCTTCACTGGGTTGTGCTTCTTACATTTTCATTCTTTTCCCACTGCCACCATTGTCTCACTCTCTCTTTTCAGGTCATCAAAGGGCATGAACTGCCAACATCTTATTCTCCCTTTTAAAGTTGCCAGTGGGTAAGCCAGTTGGGTCATGAACACTGCTGTTATGCAGTATCCTTTAAAGGTTTGCATAGTGAGGTGGCACAAGGGGTGCGAGCCTTTGTCTACTTCTTGGGTACAAGATTTGGTACTACTACAGTATGCCCTACTACCACGAGGACCAATTTAGAATTTGTGGGTGTTATGCACAATGAAAGAGTTCTCCGCACCATGAGTAGGGTTCCGAAACTATTTGGAATAATCTCTCTTGCTGCTTTTTCTCCCAGATTTGGTTGTCATTGATTTGGTATAATTTTTTTTATACTTTAGAAAATGTCTTTCTTAATGTACTCCAGTGCTACAGATGTCACATTTTAAACATCTTGTATACCTTTCTTTTCATGTCTGACTTTTCCTGAGATGTATAAGAGGCTTACCAAATCAAGAAAATGTCACTTTTAAGACTAATTTATAACCCTGCCCAACCATTTCTCGAATCTGCTTATTAAGAAAGATTTATGTATAGATTTGAATGGCCAATAACCATAAAGTAAATATGTGCAAATTTTATATTAAATAAAAGTTTTCTGTGAGATCAAATATAAATACTCCTTTCCTCTCTCTTCTGGATAGCTGTGTTGGACCATTATAAGAGCTATCAAATGCTTGGTCATCTTGATTTTCAAATGTTATATATATATTTCCTTTGCCTAGGTGGTATTAATAATCATTAGTCTGTTACACAGAACAACAAAAGGAAGTCCATCAAAGATTAATAACTGAAATTAAGTTTGTAGTAGATTTGCTAGGGAAAATTGAAGTCTGTTGCTAAAGTGTTTCATCCAAAGATAATTAGTATTCTGTCTTTGAGAGAGATGAGGTGAAGAATTGAATGACCACAAACAATAAAATATATTATCCTCTTGCTCTGTCACCAAATGTCTCTCGTTAGGTCCTTATCAAAGCTGAATTCTGAATTCAGAGCTTGCATCTGTCTACTGCATCAAAAAGGAAGAGCGGGAGGAAGCTCATCCATGTAATTGTACTTCCCATTAAATTTGCAGGCACATTTCATCTTTGCCATGTGGTGATCCTAAATTAGCAGGATCTACAAACAGAAGCTGAACTTATTACTCTAAACAAAAATGAGTCCAAGTTTAGCATCCATGAGCAATTCATTGCCCCATAATTATATCAAATGTGAAAACTGTCCATTGTTTACAAAGACTGCCACTGCTGTCACTGGCGCAGCCCTATCATAAGCAAAAGAATGAGATTTTTCCAAATTACTTTCAACTGGTTGAGCAGCAGAGTCCTTCTATCTGTTTAACACATGAAGAGAAAATCATTCTGAAGTGTGACATGCTATAACTTATTAAAAAAATCCAAATAAACAAGATAAATAAAATAAGAAACAGTATGGGATACAGGTTCAAATACATTTAATTTTTTTTTTTTTTGTATTTTAAAGTTACTGGATAGTTAAAAATGACAAAAATCAAAAAGAAACAGCTAAAATGATAGTTTTGCAAAATATTCAAATTTGAACAATCCAAGGGATTTTTAAACAGCTGCAGAATTACAGAGATTTTTATTAAAAGGTACCCATAAGAGAAAACCTACTCTCTTAATATTTAGGTGACATTAATATTATCTTTCTTCCAATAGTTAGGAATATGTCCTTTTTTCCTCTTTTCAACAATTCTGAGATAAGGCTCAGCAAAAATGACTGGGCCAAAGTGGGGCCCTAACATTGTATATAAATAAGATTTTGAAAACTGATGTCCCCGATTCAGTCCTATCATTCTTAGCTACTCCTTCACACTGGTTCCTATATTAGTCTTGTATTTACATTCCTTGTAAAGAAGAGGCATAAGGGACCACATTGTAAACATATGATGGCTAGCAGAGCACACTAGGGAGTTCCAAAAGAAAATGAGCATGTGCTTTATAGACTATAGTAAAGCCTTTGACACCATAGAGCATAAAAGACTATGGAGTGCCCTTAAAGACATGGGAGTGCCAACACATTTGATCATCCTGATGAGGAATCTGTACTCAGAACAATAGGATACTGTGAGAACAGAACATGGAGAAGCAGAATTGTTCCCAATTGGCAACGGGATCAGACAAGACTGCATCCTTTCACCCTATCTGTTCAACTTGTATGCAGAACATATTATAAGAAAAGCAGGCTTGGATACAGAGGAAAGAAGAGTGAAAATAGGAGGAAGGAATATCAGCAATCTATGATATGCAGATAATGCCATAGTACTAGCAGAAAAACTCACAGATCTGGAACACTTACTAAGGAAGATCAAAGATGAAAGTGCAAAGGCAGGCTTAATGTTGAACATAAAGAAAACAAAAATAATGCCCTCCAAGGACCTTCACAACCTGGGATCAATGGGGGTTTACAACTGATAAGCAACTGCCTGACATTCTTACCTACCCCTTTTCATGAGTGATCTCTGGCACAAAATTTGTGACAGTGGTAAGTTCTTCCCCCTTATAACATCAGAGATCACTCATGGGTGGGTTTGGGAATGTCAGGCCTCATGTCAATCCTGAAAGCGACTTAGCAATAAGTGGGGTTGGGGGAGCACCTGGCCAGAATTCACTACATTACACCATAGTTATGGTGCTATGCAGTATGTAATGGTCATATGAGATTCTGCCACACACTTTTTGATTGAGTGGGGAGGTAGAAATAATGCATTATTCTGTTGTGCAGACAAATGTTTTGCATATGCTTAGAGACCCTCAGCTATTTCCAATTAAGAATTTTCCACCTTGATTTACTACTGTGTACTGATGGTACTGAGTGACAAATTCATTGAAGAGGCTGTAAAATGAGATCCTTTGCTTTAGGATAACCTTCACCAAACTGAAAACAGTTCCAAGATATCTAGGTCTTGCATCATTCCTATTATGGGCTTTGCAGTCAATGTTGGAAAAATTCCAAGTTGGAGGCAGGCAACTTTAAAAAGACAAAAAAGGAGCTTTTGAAGGAACCAGTAACAAAATGTGCTTCCCTAAGTTCAACAGTGACAGTCTCAATGCCATTCACTGTGAATCCCATAGCCCTGAATTAATGTCTTGATCAGCAAATTAATTAACAATAACTTAATGAATTAAACTATTTCTAAGGTTTATGCTATCAACTTAATTTTATAGTTTCTACTAGTTAACATAATTGAATTAAGTTCCCAGTTTTCCTAATGTTCCAAATTCTGGTCTGGAGACAGAGCCCTCTGAATCGGGAAAAGAAAACTAGAGCCTTTGACTGATGCATCCACAGGAGCTGGAGGGAAGTAAAGCTGTGGATGGAGCCCAGTGTAAAAGCTATCCAGGAAATGGATAAGAAATTTTTGTAACACAAAGAATATTTAAATGGAAACAAAAAGGCTCATCATACATACAATGATGCTATGTCTCATAACTTGGAAATTAAGTGCCAAGTTGAGTCATTATTGTTTGGTTGTTTTTTCCCAACAAATAGGTGCTTGCTAGAGGATGACTCAGTGCCAATATCCACTACAACATTGTCATTCTATACATATATAGAAGGAAAGCTGTGTGTCTTTTGTGGATTCCTTTAATGGCAAACTGGTAGCAGGTTGGGGACACTGAAGAAGTGGCATTTGGTAGTATTACTTCTTGTGGGGAAAGAGTATGGAAACATTTAAGAAAATGTATAAACTAGAACAAAGAGATTTTCAGCAGCAGCAACTGTCTTCTAATTCAAAGTATTGTTATTGATGTCACTTGTATTCAGTCCTTATGCGCTGGCATCCACCTGAATAGGTAACATGCACTATCAATACTCTGACTGTAAATGGGAAAAATGTCTTTGTGATACAGGAAGTTTTGCATCTCTAGCATAATTGTGTGCACTAAAATAAGCTACCAATGGAAATAAAGTGAGAAAGTGATGAATTGCGAGCAGCTGTATCTTAACTGCATTGTCAGGATTTTATCATAAGGCTGTAGGTAGTGCATTTCTGAATATTTTTCTTTTTTTCTTTTGGGATACCAAAAATATCCTTTTCATTGACAGGTTTCTAAAGACTATAGCTGCTTCCTGTAGTTTATTTCTATGCTTGCTTGTTGTTGTTTTTTTAAATGCTAATCTTAGCACATAATTGTAGAGGTTGGATGGCTCACTGTCTACATGTATAATAGCATGACCATGATTTGGCATTAACATATTAATATATGTTATATTAATATCACAGAGCTTTATTGGTACAAAATTTTGAGATTGGGAAACCCAGCCTCTTTAAAGTAAAATCCAGAGGAAAATGCATATGGTTGATCATACATGTATGCCAAAAAACACTTAACCAAAATTGCTCCATATTTTACATATTTTCTTGCTCCAGCTCACAGTAAGCAGACCACAATGTGTTTATCTTGGGTGCACATCATCATTCTACCAAAATATTTTACAGGTTCCATGCCAAATGTTTGTTTGTTTGTTTATTATTTTCATTTAGTTCAGTTAATTTTTACTATTTCTCTGAAAATAAAAGTGGAGGAAAAATGTGGGGCAGAGGAGTAATTCACTAAATAGTTATTTCTGAATATTTCTGCATATACTGAATATTGTTGCATGTAAAATAAAACAAGTGAAATCATCTGCTTTCTAGTAATGGTAGCAGACATTCTCCAAATGTGGATCCTTATACAGACAAAATGATAGGGTAAGCTTGTGGGCAGAGATCACAACTCACTCTCTCAATTTTAATTTTGTTGCATTTATCTGAATCTCACCTGCATTCATGTCTCATCCTTATTTCACATCATGTTGTGAAAGTTAGCTTTTTCTTCCTGCATGGAATTCATATATATTTTGGATCATGTTTTATTGATTCATTGATTAATTGAGTGCACTTATATCCCATCTTCCTTCCAAAATGGAGTCCAAGATGGCTTACAAAAGTTTTAAAAAATAAAAGCTAAGCTAAAACATTGATTGCAGATGTTAAAAGAGAATTAAACATCAGTATTATTAAAAACATAGTTAGCAAAACTTAAAAAAAACTTAAACCATATTTACAATTTAAAAATATAACACAGCATATTACACACAAACACACACACTACAACTCTATAATTAAAATTCAAGACATATCTAAATAAAAAATATCTTCACCAGCTGGCAGAAAGAGAGGAGGTAGGGGGCCAACCAGACCTCCCATGGAATAACCTGGGGGCAGCCACAGAAAAGACTCTCTCACAAACCTTCACCAACCACTCCTGTGAGAGTGGTGGGACTGCAATAAAGCCCTCTCTTAAAGACCTTAATGTATGTCCTTACTTATACAGTCAGCCCTCCACATTTGTGGATTTGACTTTTGTGGATTTGATTATTTGCAGTTTTGATTCATACATTCTCTCTAGGAATCTCTAGGACCCCAGGGGAAATCTGTCAGACTTTGACCATAGAGTTAGGCTGGAGAACCTAGACTTTCTGTTATATCTTAAGACTTGGAAGTTGTTGAGAAGTGGTTTGAGACTTGGTGCCTCATTAAGACACCTTGTTCTCTTATTATTTGATTTCTACAAGAACGGAGCTAGGGAGTTGGGGTTGAGTTTAGTTTTAGTTACCCTACCCTCCTTGTGACCTTATCTTCTCCTGTTTCATCTGAGGCTGGAAATGAGGCAGGGGCAGCTATTCAAGTTGCGCTAGGGAATGGGAGATATTGTCAGATCAGAGTGAACATATGTTCCAAAAGAAGACAGGATTGCTGTTTGAGTGCCATCCCATCTTTAGTTCCCTGTTTCCTGGAATTATTATTACACTTCTCTAGACCTTAAGTACAATTCTATGATCAGATGTTGACCATAGAATGGTACAGGAGCACCTGGAAATTCCTAGAAAGGTGTTCTATCAGGTAAAAAGAATAGTGTTTTTATTTGCGGTTTTTCCACATTCACAGGGGTCCTTCACCCCTAGCCCTAGCAAATGTGGAGGGACCACTGTATAAGTCAGGGGTAGGCAACCTTTCCCCTTTAATGGCCAAGGGACTTCAGCTCCCAGAATCCCAGGAGCTATTGGCCAACATGGGACTATTGGCTAACATGGCTGAGGCTTCTGGGCGATGAAGTCCTCGGCACTTAAACAGAAAAGGTTGCCTACCGCTGGTATAAGTTTTCATAATATATGTATTTTTTTATAGTTTGCTTGCACACATCACTGTATTTCTGTGTACAGTATTTTCAAGTATATGCATTTTTCTCTATTTCCATGTTTTAGAAGGAAGCATGGTTTTATACATATTTCATTTCTTCAGAAAACACTACAAGCCTTGCAAATGTGCAAATAATAATAATAATAATAATAATAATAATAAATTTTATTTCTAGCCCGCCCCTCTGCGGAGCAATCGGGGCAGGTTACATCAATTAAAATACAAAGGATACAGAGTTAAAAACAATCGCACACCCATCCCACCCTCCCACCCCTTAAAACAATATTAAACTGATTCTTAATTAAAACAACATGCTCCGAGAAACAATCAAAATAAATAACAATACAACAGATACAAAATAACAAGTACAAATTTTTGTGACATAGGCAGAATTTGTCTTGCAATCTCTTTTATGAGGCATGAAATAGACACTGTCATTAAGAATCTCAATAAAAGTTCCTTCCCACCCTACTTGGTGAAATGTGGTGGATTATTGTAATTAAGCAACAGTGTTTTCACCAGTTCTGAATGTGACTCCTTCACAGGATTAATATAGGTGGCAGAGTAAAAGCTTGAAGAAGAGCATCCTACTCTTAAAACCAAATACCATGTTGTTGCATTGCACTGTGGTCAAATGCAATTGTTTACTCTATGTAGACTAGACCTATTATGTTAATAGGATTCATCATTTAATGGGCTCATTCACACTTACATTTTTGTACTAAGGAGATCTGGGTCTCATTTGCAATGCCATACCAGGATCAAGTTCCCACAAAGTTTGCCACAATTGAATCTCTCTGTAGCATTTTATCCCTATTGCCATTCACACTGGGGGTGGGAGGAGGAGCAAGAAGAAAGGAGGAGGAGGTGGGAGTAGGCAGCAGTGGGGGGGGGGGAGAAAGAGGAGGAAGGAGGGGGAGAGAGGACTGCACTTAAAACTGGGTCCCGCATGATCTGAATCGATCCTGTAATGCATTCTCACTACAAAAGATCTAGTCACTGTGGGGTCCACCAAAAGACATGGCAAAAGGCCTGGTGTTAAATGTACTAGGTTAAGAGGGTGTTTTAGCACTCCCGCCCCCACCCTGCACACTGCACCTAATGGAGTCAGGGCCAGTATCAACACCACTGAAATAACCCAGGTTCCACACTGGGTTATTTTGTAATGTGAATGGCCCCAACAAGTTTATTCTACAGTTGTTGGGACTAGCAGTAAGATTTCAGCATGTATTAATACATTACATTATTTTATTATTACTTATTTAACTACTACAGCCTAGTTAGTAATCTTTATATTGGTATAAATACAATACACATTGGACATGCTAATATAGCATTAGTTATAACTACTCACTCACTAGTCACAGTATTGGTTGTTTTTTGAGAATATTTTGCTGGAACTAGATTTACTTGCCAGAGTAGTAATTTGTCAGGATTTAAATTCTTCCTTAGCTGTGAGAAGTTAAAATTTCTGAATGGGAAATTGATGCATCTTGTTCTTAGTGCATATTCAAATAAATGTACAGCTCCCATTTCACACCCTACTGCCATTGAATCTATTTTTAACTGCTGATAACATACTGTAGAGAATTATATCCTTCTAGCATACCCTTTTAAACCAAAAAGAACAATTACTGTCTTAGTGTTTATAAAATCAACAGTGTTGGCCATTGTGGAGTAAACACATACAATAGGTAGAGTAGTTTTCAGTAATATATAACAAAGTGAGGAGCTTGGACTGTCAAGCCTTGGTATGAAAATTAGGGTGTTAAAACATATGTCTATTTCTGTATGTAAAATGTTCTGTCTGGCATTTATAACCTTCATTTAACTAGATTCACTTACTTGAAAATCTGCATCATTCCATCAGAACCTGTCAGAACTCTAACCTCTTCAGTGAAAGACTTTCTCTTGGTTCCTGCACCATCACAGACTCACTTGGTGAGAACATGAGACAGAGCCTTTTCAGTGGTTGCTCCCAACCATCCTTAGTATAATAATGGAAAAATGGGCCAAAGGTTATTAGTCTCACAATGTAGAAAAGCTTGAAGAAAAGGTTTAGCAGGTACTGGTAGAAATTTAAATATGTTCTGATTATAATTATTATTTTTTTATTTTCTCTTTTGTGTGTGTGTGAAAAGCACATCATTTAAAAAAAAATTACAGTGCAGGACAGACATATGTGAATTATTTTCACCAAACTGGTGGAACAAAACTTTTTCTGTCTACAGTTTCTAAGGCCACAATCAAAGAGCACTACATTGTGCAGACTGCTAGAAATAGTGCAAATTGAGTCCACTTTGACTGTCCTGGCTCAGTGCTAGGGAATCATGGGAATTGTATTTTTTTCTGAGACATTGAGCCTTCTCTATCAGAGAGCTCTGGTGCCACAATAAATTACAGTTCCCATGATTCCCTAGCACTGAGTCAGGGCAGTTAAAGTGGCCTCAATTTGCACTATTTCTGGCAGTCTGCAAAGGCCCTAACCCATTGATGGTAAAAGATAAAAATAAATAGAGATTTTACGTTCTGCTCCATCAGTTCATTTGCATGCAATAATTTTTTCCAGCCAAATTACAGCAGTGCCCTGCTGACAAAATATTTCAAAATCTGTTTGAATGGCCTCAGCTTTCCTTCCTTTTTTTTCCTGGTGGTTGCCTAGGATTCATGTGGTGCACAGTTCTGCTGTTATGTTTGTCTAACAAGGCAATGTTCATTTCCCTAATGCTTTCAGTATGTTAGTCAATTCCACCATTCAGTTTTCCTTTGTTTTTACCACATAGACAGATTGTTGTACCTTTAAATAAGTTACACAAAAACTCTCCAGCATAGAGGAGATAAGTTCACTTAAGCCACTTATGCCCCTTGTGACTTAATATTTTGCTGAAATAAGAAAACCTGAAGTCTCTGTAACTAATTTTAAAAATATCATGATATCTTCATGATATATATAAAATATAATAGAGAAAATACTACACCCATTAATAGTGAAAAACATTTGACACAAAGAGGATTAGACTGTGTGATATCAGGTAATAATAGTTAACCAAACATGACATTTTAAAATTATTATTTATTGCAGTCTCATGACATGATAAACAAGGGGACAGGGGAAAGACCATGGTGGTCCACAAACTGTTCACACTCCATAATTGCACCAACTTGCAAGAAAAGTGGCTAAACAAAGCATTTTACTTTATTCAGTTTAATCACATCATCTAAACACTGGCATTTATATCTTTGAAAATTTTACTGTAGTTACAACTATTTAAGGTAGCGTAAGGAATATGGGAATGGAAGTGGGACAGGTAACAATAAGATAGGAAAAACCATGAAGCAGCAATCCTATACTACCCTACTTGTAACTGATAACTTGTATTGCTGCAGGTTCTTAGCTTTTTATGTGGTCAAGGAGCTTTTTGTATCAAGAGAAAAAAAATATCTGACCTGTTATAAAAACACTAAACATTCAGTATTTGGATTTTGCTGGCATGAGTCATCATGTAGAAAAAAATAATACAAACTGCAGAGAAGATAGAAGATGTGAAGTTGTAGGCTTTCATGGCTGGCATCCAAGGTTTTTTGTGGGTTTTTCGGGCTGTGTTCTAGAAGAGTTTCTTTCTGACGTTTCGCCAGCATCTGTGGCTGGCATATTCAGAGAATACTGGAATGGAAGAGAGTGGGTCTATATATACTGTGAGACCCTGGTTAGGGAGGAGTGATTCCCATGTACATTGTGTATTGTTCTATGTTGAATAGGTTTTGTTCTGTTGTTAATGGCATAGCTTCAGGGTGGGAGGATATGCAAACATTCTGACATTTCGCCAGCATATGTGGCTGGCACCTTCAGAGAATCCTGGAATGGAAAAGAGTGGGTCTATATATACTGTGAGACCCTTGTTAGGGAGGGGTGATTCCCATGTAAACTGTGTATTGTTCTGTGTTTACACAGTTTACATGGGAATCACCCCTCCCTAACCAGGGTCACACAGTATATATAGACCCACTCTCTTCCATTCCAGTATTCTCTGAAGATGCCAGCCACAGATGCTGGCAAAACGTCTGAAAGAAACTCTTCTAGAACATGGCCACACAGCCCAAAAAAACCCCCACGGAAAATATAGAAGATGTTTTTTCTTCATTCTCTCTGTGACTCACACAAATGGGTTATCCTTCTCCTGCACACTTTCTCTATCAGAGCATTCTAAAGTGTTCTGAAGTGTTTTGGAGGTAGCCCCATTTACCTCTGGCAGTCATATATAAGGGGCTTCCCACTGAAACCCTCAAGTTCCTTTTTGACTACCCCTACATCTGCCTCCTCAGGAACAATTTGTGTACTCAAATTGGAATGCACCCTCTTAAGATCAATAGCCATTGGCTATCTACTCACATTAGCCCTTGAGGATCTCCCAGTACCATTGGGTACTTTTAAGAAGTGTATTGAATGATGCATAAGATTCTAGGCCAAGATGGACATTTGAGATGCCTTCAGTGTTTGGGTGAGTCCCATATTATTGCCTGATGTGTACACTGTGTAGTGGTCACACAGGCCAGACGCATCAGAGAGCACCACATTAAAGCTCTTCTGTATGAGTAGGACTTGACATTACAAGTGCTTGGGTGTCATCAACAACCTTTGACATCAAGAGATAAGGGAAGCACTCAACACTGATCAGTGGCTTCAAAAAAATTGACATCAAGTAGTGAAAAGGTTTGTATCATTTTTCCTATGCAGTTTGTGTTTTTTCCTAAATGATGACTCACGCCAGCAAAATCCAAATACTGAATGCTTACAGTTTTTATACCATGTTTTATATATTTTTCTCTTAATAGAAGCTCTGGTGCCACAGTGGTTAAATGTTGGTACTGCAGCTACAACATTGTGAGATCAGACCTTGGGCTCCAAGGTTGACTCAGGGGGGAAGCAGACTGGCAGCATGGGGCCACCCTGGAAAGGTGCACCATAGGATCGAGGCATCCCCATGTCTCGATCCTGTGGCGCTCCTTCCCCGTCCCTGAAAGGAGCGCTAAAATAGCGCTCCTTTCACAAGTCAGCGAAAGTGCAGCTCAAAAGCACACTTTCGCTGACTTATGCGCCGCAGTGTGTCCAGACGCTGCAGTGGGAAGTTGCCCCTGGAGCGCCGGCCGTGCGGAGGGCTGGCGGCTCCGTGGGCAACCTCGGGAGGAGGAAGGGGCGCTGAGCATGCGGCTGCCCCTCCTCTTCCCTGCCTCAAGGACGGCTTAATAAGCCGTCTACCGAGGCCCTCAGTCTTCTGTCCTTTCATGGATTGGTAAAATAAGTACCCAGCTTGTGGGGGGCAATTGGCTTACAGATTGTAAACTGCTTAGAGAGTGCTGAGTTCACTGATAAGTGGTGTAGAAATGTACATGCTATTACTAAATGCTGAAAGGTGGCCTCAGTCCTGACAGATGTTGGTTCCTCTAAACCAGGGGTAGGCAACCTTTCCCCTTTAAGGGCCGAGGGACTTCAGCTCCCAGAAGCCTCAGCCTTGTTGGCCAATAGTCCCATGTTGGCCAATAGCTCCTGGGATTCTGGGAGCTGAAGTCCCTCGGCCCTTAAAGGGGAAAGGTTGCCTATATATCTAAACACATCTGGGTTATTATCAAACTTTTACGAAACAAATTAGTGTCATACCTGTCCAGCTAAAGAATCACAAACAAGTCTATTGTCTAGTCGGTCACATGGATAATTAAACAAACACTCAAACGAATCAAACTACATATCACTAACATAAATAATAATATTAATAAACAACAATAACACAACAAAGAAAAGTTTAAACATAAAAGATTACACAAATATTAAAGGAGAAAAATGAGGGGGGAAAAACATAATTAGACAAAAATCACATATTCCACAATATTTACAGTAGACAAATTACATAATACTTACATTATAAAACTCACAGATCTTATTTATTTCTATTATAATAACACTTCCTATTCCTATAACTGTTAGGTTTCCCCCCCCCATTTTATTGTCCTCCTAAAATTTAGTAAATTTCTGTTTCTCTTTATAAAATAATTTCCACACTATCTCATATAATTTCACATTGCTTTAAATTTTAACTTTTCCTGTAATTACTAATTCATTGTTGCTTATCAATGTTTAGCCAAAAGGAAAAAAAAAGTCCTCCTCTATCATTGTAAATTACAAATTTACAATTTGCAAGGTAAGAATTTTTGTACATCCAATATCAATTCCCATTTCCATTGTTCAGATGTGATTGCCAATACATTGTTTTGGGGTTAGGGTGACCCTCCTAAAGAGCATACTGTAAACTATAGTGAAATTTGAGTGAACATACTGGTTACAACTACTTCCGACCTAAAATGCAGTGTGAAGATGAGATTCACCTACACAACTTCTTTACACGGTTGGCAGCCCAATGGATCTTTTTGATCCCACCACTGCCACCAATTATATGAAGGTGACCATGTGGCACAACAAAAATCTCTCAAAACCTTTCGCTCCTTTTTAATGTGTGTCATCACTGCCACCAGTTATGTCAAGGTAATGGCCACTATCCCACCAATTCTTCACTGCAAGACTCAAACTCAGGACTCTCTTAAGTGTCTCCTGCACTACAACTCTCTTTAGATGCCATCACTCTGGGTTTCAAAATTTCCCCCAGCTTGACATTAACTATTCTTTGACATCCACACACCCATTATCTAATGAGTCCCAAACCTAAAAGACTTTTTTCAATTTTAGTAGTGTTTTTAATGTACTTCTTAAATCAAACAGCTGCCTGTTGAAATAAAGTAAGAATACTGGCTGAATACAGTATGGAAACTATCGCTCTGTGTATTAATAAAACAGTTTAACAGTTTCTTTAGCTTGTCTTTGTAATTGTTTCTTTATAGCTTTATATACATTCCCTTACAGACTAAATTCTCACAGAACCTTTATTAAACTTTGGTATCTTATAACTCCACTAGTCACCAAACACTGTCTCCTGCAGGACACTACAACAATATAATCAAAGACACTCTTTATCTCTTTCGTGGGTACCTAAAATCCCTTACAGCAGCCTAATCTAGCCTCAATGGCTCTTCACTCCTCTGGGTACACTAAACATCAACTACTTTCAAACCTGCTCCATCTTATATACTCACTCCTGGAAGCAGCTCTCACCCTTTCTGGCTTTGCTTCCATTGGCTAGTGCCAAGGTTCTAATTTGTCTGTTGTCTCCACATGCAGCATAATCTATCAAAGACAGATTGGCAAATTTGAGGCATTAAAAAGATTCAGGAGAAAAATTAATATACAGAAGTCACAATTCAGAAGAAATGAGAAGGCAGTATGTACACCTTTACCTGAAGGAGAGCATTTAAATGATGTCAATATTTAGATCTAACTAAACTTTATCCTCTGTTTTCTAGAGGATTTTCTGGTATGTTAAGTTAATTTCATAAAAATGTCTTTCCATATGGAAGAGACAGACATGTGACTACAGCAACATCTGGAATTGGGAGAGCCTTTTTTTCTTTTACCTTTAGTGTCAGATTTTGGTAAATCCACAAAGAGCAAACATGCTGAAGTAATTTTAATGGCATATCTTGTTTCCATGAAAGAAACAGGTGCTCACATGAATAATGAGGTCAGGGCTAAGCTGACATCATGTTACATAAAATGAGTGCAGTGGGGAAGAAGCCAAATAGAGATTTATGTATACTTAGTACTTTCTAAAATAGGGTGGTAAAATAATATTTACAAAATAGTGGTCTCCCATGGAGGGTAAACATAACTTCTGGCAAGATTGACGGACATAGCAGGGGCATCTGGTACATGAAGGTAACAGCATAAATAGATCTAACATTACCTTGAAGCTGTGTTTTTGCTAATCAGCAACAGCAAAATGATACAACTTCCTTGCTTTGAAATGAGAAAAGTGAAAATTGAGTTTGCTGTGTTTTATGATTTCAGTCAAGTTCTAATGGGAACAATATTATAAGGAAATTTCAAATGGAATCAAGCTCTATGCTGATTTTTTATTTTCTAGGAACAAAAGGTGTTCTCTTTTCTGTTAGAGTACCAACATCTGGATGCATCATTCTAATAGAACAGTATGGATCTATGAACATGTGGAATTGATTTCTTTCAGATGAAAATCTGGTCCATATAAATAATATACAAATAGCCTATGATTAGTAATATTTGTCATGTGACAAAAATACAAAATCAAATGCAGGAGCATTTTGTCCAGAGGGTGAATATTTGAGATGATAAACATTTTCTCATTTAAAAAAAAAACCAAACATTAAAAATACCATCATTCTGCATAAAGTGTCTTCTGACATTCTGTTTTTAAAAAGCAAGATTTTAAGAATTTTCACAAGCTCTACATTCTTACATCTGCTGTCAGACTCTTTACTTGATAAAATCAGTGTTATTGCTGTTTCCAGCTGATAGCTACAGATCAGTGCTGTTCAGATATCATTTGATCTAGTGAGATGGCACTAAGTGTCTCTGGTTGTATGTCCATGTTAGGTTGCTGTTGCAAGCTACAGCTAAATGCTTATTGTCTGCTTCATCGAAGATATAAACTGAAACAGCTGATAGAGTGCAATCTTATTTGTATATCTGAACACCCTCCTCATCTGAGCACAAAATAATTTGCATGACATCATTCCAGTTCATTTTCACTTAAATGAGGATTTGTAAAATGCAGTTCACGAAATACCTTAAATACAGAAAATTTTCATTTGCATTCATATCTGTAATTTCAGTAGAACATCTGACATTTCTGTAAAGCCCAATCCAGATTTAGATCACCAGTCAATGGTTTAATCAATTTAAATTGTGAAATCACACTGTAAAAGTTTCTGGTGAAGAGGAAGAAGCAACTGGATTCTAGAACCCATTACCATGCATGTGGCTTTTTGGAACGTTGTGAAATTTTCTTGAACATGTTTTCTTACTGAGTATGTCAGTTATTCATAGTTATGCATACCAGTTGCATAGATATATAGATATAACCAGAAAGCTATGGCATTGTGTCATATAAGTAAAACAGAAACTAACATTTTCTTTAGGAGTATTCCTTTTCAACCTAAATTTAAGAGTAGTTTCTATGCCACCCATTCCCTTATTTTGTCATATCATTGCAAAGGGAGCTTTCTTGAGAAGATATTGATAAATTCTTACATGTGTTCATTCCAAAGGCTAGTGTTTTTCTTTCTTCTGTCTTTACATGGAACATTGCTGGAAAACCTAAAGTAAAAGAGATGGTTGAAATGCACATGTGTGTGCTGTTGTTTTTATCTCCTAAAGAGTAAGGGGGGAAGCAGACTGGTGGCACAAGGCTGCCCTGGGAAGGTGTGCCACAGGACCAAGGCATCACCATGCCTCGATCCTGCGGTGCTCCTTCCCCGTCCCTGAAAGGAATGCTAAAATAGCGCTCCTTTCACAAGTCAGTGAAACTGCGCCGCAAAAGCTTGTGGCACACTTTCACTGACTTATCCACCGCAGCGTGTGCGGATGCTGTGGCGGGAGATTGCCCTCGGAGCACTGGCCGTGCGGAGGGCCGGCGGCTCCGAGGGCAACCCCGGGAGGAGGAAGGGGTACCAAGCGTGCGGCTGCCCCTCCTCTTCCCTGCCTCGAGGATGGCTTCTGCCGAGGCCCTAAGTCAATGGAAAGGACTGGCTTTGATACACATTTTAGAAGTACTCATATTGATAAAATAATTTCATTAAAAAGATATATTACATTTATATATTACTTGATCAATGCATTATGTCACAAATATAAAGATGACCCTGATCTGGCATTTTTCCAGGAAAAAAAGAAGTGACAAATGCCACTCCCTCCCTCTTCCTTGATATTTCAATTGTCTCCTCTCTTCATATCTCCCTCTGTCCTGTATGACTCCAAAGGCTGTTCCCTGAATCTGTGCATCCTCTGGAAAATACTTCCTTCCTGTATTAGGCCAGTTGGACAGTAGCTATTACAAACAGCCTAGTAATCAGATGGGTCAAAGCTGGTAATAAACCCTTATCCCTGTCAGGCAAGGATAGGCCAATGTCTTCTCTACCTGACACAAGCCTGCTGAGTCAGGGCCTCAGTCCTGCAAAGAGCAGAGTCCTACTAAGGAAATACTTCCTTCCTGGTAGCAGCAGCAAAAACATCAACCTCTGTCTCCCTATAGCCTGCAGATAGTCTCCATGGTTCCCCCCCCCCTCTCTGCTTGAGTTTTGTATAGCAGAAACTCCACATTCTACATTGCCTTTAAATTTACTGGATCCCTGCCACTTATTTCACTTGGCAACCATACTTTACAGCAGGGGTAGGCAACCTGTCCCCTTTAAGGGCTGAGGGACTTCATCTCCCAGAAGCCTCAACCATGTTGGACAATAGTCCCATGTTGGCCAATAGCTCCTGGGATTCTGGGAGCTGAAGTCCCTCGGCCCTTAAAGGGGAAAGGTTGCTTGCCCCTGCTTTACAGTTTTGGGAATGTAAAATGTAGGGATTGTAGTGGCTTGTGGGATTATGCTACAGTGCTGCATTATAATGTAGTTAAAGGTATGTTTGGGGTCCATCAATGCACCTATTAGGTAGGGGTTGTTTGATTTGTAGTCTGCATTTCCTTGCTTGGGGGTATATCACCCACCATAATTTTATTATTAAATGAAGGATGACAGACAAGTTTAAATTACAAGAGTGATTAATGAACAATCTTGCAGGGCCACTGTCTTTCAGAGCTGCTAATGCTCAGCTAGACAGATCAGTTATCTGTGGTCAATATTACTGATGCCGCTAGGATTTTTCCCCTCCTTTAATGGAAAATCACTCCTCTTCAGTGTAGTAGGAATGAGGGTCCTCATTCTTTCTTCACTGTGAGTTTTTAAGCCAGAAAGGAGTATCACTTGGTTCAGCTGTGCTTTGCAAGTTGTACGTTCTTAATGGAACAGTGAAGCATGATGAAGAGGAGCGTAGTCATGTGAAACTAGGGTGGTCTGGACTTATCAAGCGCATTAGGGTGCCCTCCCAAGGATGACCTAAGATGCCAAACATCAATTCCTCCCCCACCCCTCCCCCACACATTGCTGTTCACAATGGCATTGAAGAGCAGGTGCTTTTCTTCTTTTTTTGGTGGAGCTAGTATGGTGGCAGAAGCAGCCACTACAACAGAAAAGGCCAAAAAAATAGTGAGGAAAATAAAGCAGATGGATTGGTAACAGGCCCACTTTCTCAATCAAAAGTGTGTGTGTGGGGGGGCAAGCTTATAGCCACTTTGTTTGAAAAATGAGGGGGGAAATGGGAGAGGGGAACTTCACAGGTAGAACCTTTTAGCTGAAAAAGATTTGATTTTTCAAGCAGCAAAGGCTGACTGGGTTGCTTGGCTCTCAGGACCCCAAGAGTTCTGATCCCTTTCCTGGTTCGCTACATTGTTTTATGGCGCTGCTTTCATTGCTGCAGTAAATATTCTCTATCTCCTTCACCTTTGCCCACTGTGGACCTTAGGCTAAGCTGCAGCTTTTATTTTTTTATTAATTATTTATAAAGCCTTTAGTTTCTAAAAACACACACTGCAACAAACAATACAGGAAGTTAAACTCCTTCTCTCCATGTAATGAGAAGGAACTACTTCTTGAGCATTGCAATAAGTGATGTTCAGTAATAAAAGTCTAACCTCTGGTCCCTCTGAAGCATTTCAAGACTGTTTTCACTACTGAAATATTATTTTTCCCAAGGTCTCTAAGACAAAATAGAGATATAACAAGGTTACATTCAGGGAAGGGAAGCTAGTTGCATAGTGGATGGTAGAACAAGTAAGAGCTTGCTACAGTTCACCAGCAGACTCCCAGTCCAAGCAGGTGGGTCAAACTGAAGGTTAAAAGGATTGGTTAGTGTGTAGATGGAAGAGTTTTGGGACTCATGAGCTCCACTCACCACGAGAAATCAAGATTTTCCACTTAGAAAATCATTGAGAAATTACTCCTTCTTAGAAACTGCCTGGAATCAACCCAGCAGTGACAAGTCTACATCATCAGCTGACATTTTACTTGGGTTATTCCTTCTCTAACCATTGTATAACCAGTGGTTATAACAAAATATGATCTAAATAATATCTCAATGAAATTACTGACAACATAAGAAACAGATTCATACTACTAAGCATAATAGACCAAGAACCAGAGGAACTATGCTCTGAAGCCAGGGACAAAATGAAATGAAAGAAGAATGCAGATAGACACTTTCAATAAACAAAAAGAGAAAAAGAAACATGGATGACAGGGAAAAAACACTACAAGCAATAAAGAAAAGAAGGAAAAAAACAAAAAGGAGATAGGAACAAAGTAAGAATTTTGAATGCAGCAGTACAAAGGCTTGTACAGAAAGATAAAGGAAACTGACTCTTGCTTCTTAAAAATTCCAATTTCCAATGTCAAACATAGTAACCTTTCTTTACTAACAACCAATGCAGAGAAACAGAAGACAACAACAAAAAGGAAAAAACAAGATATCTATTTCACAAGATCCAGGGAATCAAAGGAAAATTCAAACCAAGGACTAGGACTCTCTATGACAATAAAAATAACATATTTCAAGACCGGGAAGGAATAAAAAGATGTTGGATGCAATACATAGAAGAATTATACAAAAGAGATGACAAATGAAAGACACAAGAATGAAGAGCCATATGAAAATGAACTCCAAATTCTAAAAAGTGAGGT
>JAIPUX010001232.1:114996257-115006483 GCA_020142125.1 Phrynosoma platyrhinos | reverse complement strand
ATCCCCTTTAATTTAAGAAGTTCTTCTCTGCTTTCTTCATCATCTTTACTAGAAGTTTTTTCTTCCTCATCTGTTATAATTTCTATGTTTAGTAAAATTCCCTTTCTAAAGAGCTCTGTCTCAATTTGGTTTATTAAATAGAATTTGCCTAAGATGTGCTAAGTACATAAGACCCCTGATATTCAGAACATAAGAGAGTTCATTCGTGTGCTCTGTGGGCATGCATGTATACATGAGCTTTCAAGTCTCCCCCAAACCATTCCCTTTATCTTGAAGTTCATTTATTATGTAGCTGTTTACAGCCACAATGCCCACAAATATTTTCTTCTTTCTAGTACTGCATAGAGCCAGAAGACAGAGAAATGTGTGGTTGCTTAGGCATTGTGGAAATATTCCCTGTCATCCTACCCTGTGAAGCATTGCACTGCAGCAAAGTGGCTGTGATCATTGTTGCTGCTATGAATTGATACAGCTTTAAGGCAGGTGGCATAGGGAGAGTTTGGCCAATTCTAAATACAAGTTTTGATCCTGTTTCCACATCATTCCTATAGGTGAAATAAATGAGAGAATGTCACTTTACGGTTTATGAGGAAAGCAGCAAAATTAAATGTTTAGTTTATCTTCAGTAATTATTTAGCAACATTGCAAAATTCAGAATTTAAAGCTATCTCATTAATTACATAACTTTCTACATAGCCATTGGAGAAGCATACAGTTTCCTGTTCCTTTTCTTTTAGTGCTCACTTCCTCTGAGTAAAGTATTATCACACTTTCCATGGCACTATAGGCCAGTGTATGACCTAAAACAAAATCAAAATGTATTCCTCAGTTAACAAAGTAGATGTGTCCTGAGCATTACTTCTTTGACAACAAATATGATACCATTGGGGATAGGCTCCTGCACCACAAATAAGAACAGCTCAACTTGTTTCACCAAAGTTTTTATTCAAAACTAACAGTATACACATGTGAACTGAAATCAACAGGTCTGGTAAGCCTTGCATAAGTAGACAAAAACCATTTTGAACCTCATACATACCACTTAAAGCATTATTTTTCACCAGTTCTGTTTTTGATATGATTTACATTTTGCTGGCAAAACATATAGATATATGCTTTTGAACTGGGGGCAGCTTTTTGAACTGCTGGGGGCAGGTGGCATGATAGGCAAAATTATCTTTGTTTTGCTGTTTATGCATGCTCAGTAAGGGATTCTAGAGACAACTGCTATTACCTTGCCTGTTGCAGGCAGGCACAAACAACTAGAGTAGCATCAACTGAGGAGTATCCCCCTAACCCAGATTAAGCTTTATTACCCTGTTTACTGCAGATACACTTCTGCAACTCAGCAACCGTAAGTCCGTGTTTATGCAGTCTTTCTCACCCTTCCAATGTCAATGCTTCTAGTTAGATAGAGGACAAGGAGGAAAAGAGGAAAAAGGCTGAGTGGGCAAAAGAAGACAGTAAAAAAGAGGTTCTTTGTCAGAGTCTGTTACCTAAGATATGCTGTATGTGGCACAAACAGCAATGCCTATTATGAATTAACAATCTTTATACATGGTCAACAACTGGCAGGCTCAGAGGACCTGTGGACCTGTGCAGTGTTACAATTTCATTCTCACTGTGACACTTCAATTCAGTCAGTCACTATGACTTGAATACCTGTAAGGGGCTTTGCAGACCCAACTTTTGGAGTGACACAGAGACGCCCCTGAGAGTGATTGATTAGGGCTGCGGCAACCACAAGCCACAGCCCCAATCCTCCTTTTTGCCACCCACACCCAAAAGAGTTGCAAAATGCTGATCCTTTTAGGGGCAGCAAAAGGCTGACCTTTCAGCAGTGGTAGCTACGCAAATAGGGCGTCCTGACGCTGCGCTCTGTGCAAACGGGTGTGCAGCATCAGGATGGGGTTAGGGTGAAGTCAAGGCAGCCAGTGTGCAGCTTCGCCACCCCAACTCCACTCCCAGGCTGGCTCTTTAGGCTGGTCTGCAAAGGCCCTAAGTCTGGCTTGCAATAATTACCATGTATGCACAGCTACAGGTAATACGTAAGTTGAGGGCCCATTTGGTGGCCAAAATTATGAATTTTGAAAAGACTCGTTGATAAATTGAGGATAAAACTTAGAGCTTTTGTAGACTGCCAAAAATAGTGCAAATTGAGTCCACTTTAAGGGTTAGGGTTAGGGTTAGGGAATCATGGAAACTGTATTTTATTTTGGCACCAGAGCTTTCTGACAGAGAAGACTCAATGTCTCAGAAAAAAATCCCATGATTCCCTAGCACTAACCCTAACCGTTAAAGTGGACTCAATTTGCACTATTTATGGAAGTCTGCAAAGGCCCTTTGTGGCATGCAACAAAGAATCTAAAGGATGTAACAAACGAAAACCAAAGGCTTTTGGCTTTTGGAAGCCAAAGAACTTCCAAAATTCCAGCAGGCATAACTGTTTGTGCTCATACTAAAGGCTGGATGCATGAGACAATAAAGGACGGTCAGCACTTCCAGGTCAGATTATGTTCTTGCCTTTGACCAGGGGATGGTTACTTTTAAAATAAGAGTTAAAGTATCACCTGTGGATAAGTCAACTCAGATTATTTTAATCAATTTTTTGACTAAAATTTCTAGACTTGTATATTAATTTATACAATATACTTGTTCTGCAAATCTCTGTCACTTACACCAAAATATGAAGTCATACAGAACTAATTAAACCACTGATTTTATCTAGCATCGCAATAAAACAGTGAGAATTATTTAGTAAAACAATTTTCTTCTACACCTATATCACATATAAATATTAAATGAGCCTATATTGATATGTGTTCAGCATGTAACAAAGATTCACATTCAGAAGGGTTATGGACTGTAATAAACCTGACTCGCTGTGTTGTCAAGATGATAACTAATGAAACCACACTGAAAAGAGTCCTCCAAAAGTGATTTATATTTATATTTTGTCAATGGAATGCTCATAAAGGCAGCCTTCATGAACCAATAAAGCCATTCAGGGGATGTGTGCATTCCAGAATTACCTATTAAATGGAAAAAATAAATGTCAAAAGTATTTGTGACATTGTATGTTCGGTGTCATTGTCTGATAAATTTGTTAGGCAGACTAAAGGGATTAAAATGGTCATTACTTAGGCAAGGATTAGTAACAAATAAGCCAAAGCTTTTTGCTCAGGCCTTAGGTGAACAATGGCACTTGAAAATGAAACACTGGCAAACTGCCCAACTCCTCCGGGAAAAGACCAAAGAGGCACAGTATCCCTTTGTAAGCAATCAAACTACAGAATGGATGCTTCTTCCCAACACATTAAGAACATCTCAACAGGGCACACAGTGTGAAGTGATTAAACAGTATCATATTCAGAGGAGATGGGGGTGGTTGCTGTATTTTATTTTTGCAACTGCATTTTGCAGAGCTAGGAGTTTTAAAATGCAGCTCTATGATTTGCATGTTATCCTACCCACACATACTACTTAAAGCTATACAACACTGGTTTGCAGCACAAACTTCAATAACTATTGTGCATAGTTGTGGAAAATGTCAGACAGTGGACAATTGTCCCATTTGGTGCCCCTGCATTCTACTGCTGCTGTTTTTGCATCATTTTCCTTCTTTGATACTATTGAATTGAGCAACCCTTGCAATTTTGTTGATGACCTCAAAATACTGTGTGTACTGTGCTAATACACACGATCACCAGTCTTCATAGCCAAAAGAATTAAACAGCAGCAAGGACAAATGAATCTGAGGGCAATGAAGGAAATGAAGAAGATAAAAGGATAGTAGACAAACCAACTGTCAGGTAGCAAAAGGACCCAATCTCTTGTTATATTTTATTATTTGTTCATCTATATAATCTACGTGAATTCAGATAAATTATAATCATTAGATAACATCCAGTAAAGTGCTAGTGTTTTAAATATACAGTATGGCCCTTCCACTGTGCTGGAACTTTAACATTAGGACATTAACATTTAATCAGGATATTAACATTTAATATGTGTGTAAACTAGAGTTTAGAATCTGAATAAATTGTTTTAGAACTATTTTATTACCTTTTCATTCAGAGTCATTTTTCAAAATGTAAGATAATGCTTTTTTTTTTTGGCAAATTCTCTATATAATTCTTCCAACTGTAGGTGATTTCAAAAAGTGACTATTAATTGAGAGTTTGAGAGTGTCAACAATATGTTACTTTGCAAGACATAATTTAAAATCTATATAACAATGAGCAGCTACAGACATAGGCCAAAATTTATTAAATGTACTCACTCTTTGGAATTCAAAAAACCAAAATGGCATATTGTCATGAGAAATATACCAGTTAATAAGTATATAGAATTTCTGTGCAATAACAATTGCTTAATGTGAACAATTATATATTAATATGTTATACAATCATTTTGTAGGAAAGACACAACATTTCAAGCAGCTGATATAAAGATAACTCCACATCTTCCTCCATGGCACTGCATGAGCCAAAAAAATTAACCTGACATTGCTTAACTTTCTGTACTTCCACCTCTTAATCAAGACTCATTGAAGTTATGGGTTCTACAGAGTATGGGCTGAATCCAATTGGCTAGTCTCAACTAGAAAAGGTCTATTTAATTAATATGATCCAAACTGTAGGTAAATCCCCTTGAATTAATGGGTCTACTATAATTGGGACTAATAACCAAACTTAGGGCTATCTTTGTCATTCCAACCTAAATCCAAGAAAAGTTAAGTATTGCTGAACATGTAACCATGTGTTATCAGCTGTCGTACAGAATCAAAGATGAAAGTGGCAATCTGATAAAAAGTAAAAGGTACAAATGGGAGAGTCAAATGGGATGCAATAATCAGGATGAGTGGGAAGTATGCATGAATGAATGCATATCCAGAGGGTGATGAAACAAAGACAACCAAGAATGGAACTTCTATAGAAACAACATGAGAAAAACATGAGGAAATCCAAGTCCTTACATATACATTCTCCAGAAAGCTATTTATGAAAGGTTTCTGGAACATTACATTACAAAGATGGTTATCATAACATGTCACATTTTGTAAGAAAAGAAATTATGTGAGGCGCATGTTAAAAAAACATGGCATATTTGTATGAAACATTTAAACTAAGCATGGCTGACTATTGTTGTAATATTCTTTAGGTTTTCTGATAATGACAGTGAAGCTGACAGGAAGCTCACAGATCTAAATCTAAATTAGGGGCCATTTAGCAAATTCAAACAAAAGATCCATCAGTGATACCTTTATTGACCAACCAAAATGCACAATATACTTGTTGCAAGCTTTGAGAGCTCCATGGACTTCTTCATCAGGCAGGATGTTACAAACCGATCAGGAGAAAAACAATTGGAGATATTAGTCAGATGCCTACATGTTGTTTCAGTCTTTAGTTAAGATGGTATATGGTGGGGAGGATATCTTTTGCAGACAGGCTCCTCCTCCTCCTGATCCTGTGGCTATAGGGAGATTTGCAAAGTCCAAGAAATTTAAAATCCATTTGCATCTCAACAGGAACCCCTCTTTTGCAATTCACTATGTCCCACTGATCTCTGTCACAAAGAGGCCTGTGGCCAAACTGGAAAGGAGACATAGGGGCTTTGTAGACTGGCTTAAAGGGCCAGCCTGGGTGTGGAATTGGGGCAGGGCAGCCACATACCAGCTGCCCCAACTCCACCCAGATGCCATCCTGACACCACGTGCTTGTCCACATGGTGCGTGGTGTCAGGACGCCCTCCTGGTGCAGCATGTACACATGCTGTGCCAAAGGACATGGAAGAGCTGTGGCGCTGGCTCTTAGGGTGGCCTTTTGCTGCCCCTAAAAGGAGCTGCAGTTTGCCACTCTTTTGGAGGTGGCAAAAGGGAGGATTGGGGCCACTGCACATGGTTGCCGCGGCCCCGATCTGGCACTCCCAGGGGTGGCTCTGAGCTGTCCCAAAAGGTGGGTCTGTAAAAGCCCATAGTGGATTTCAAAAGAGATGCATCCCTTTTGAGATACAAATGAATTTTAAATTTCCTGGACTTTGCAAATCTCCCTATAGCTACAGGGCCAGGAGGAGGAGGAGCCTGCCTACAAAAGATATCCCCACCACCACCATATATGATCCCAACTAAAGACTGAAACAACATGTAGGCATCTGACTAGCATCTCCAATTGTTTTTCTCCTGCTTGTTTTGTAACATCTTGCTGGATGAAAAAGCCCATGGAGCTTCAAAAGCTTGCAACAAGTATATTGTGCATTTTGGTTGGTCAATCAAGGTATCACTTGGTGTAATTCTTTGGTAATTTTAATCTCAAAGGGAGCAAAAAGTAAATCAAGCAGCTTTATTACTTTTCTGAGATAGCTTTTAAAAGTGTGTAGTTCTCAAAGGCTATTTGCAATTTGGGACTTATTTTATGCAAAATTCACAGATAGTGTATGCAGGGCGACGGTGTACAGAAAGCACCATTTACTGCACAGGTAACAGCATTTGCTGCTTTCTGCACAAAAGAAGATGCAAATTTTGTACATGATAAGGCCCAAATGTTGAAAATTCTCATTATAAAGTTAGATGTAGAGAACCACACCTGTTTCAGATATCTTTTGGGAGTGCTTTAGTTGTGTATTCCCAAATGACAGAGAGTTGGACTAAATTTCCCTTGTGGTTTCTTCCAACTCCATGATTCTATTATTCTAATGCACCTATAGTGTGGTCTCTCTCTTTTTCTAATTCCTCCAATTTTTCCCAAGCATTATTGTCTTTCCAATGTGTCAAGTTGTCTTATGATATTCCAAAGTAGACAGTCTCAGTTTAGTTATCTTGTTTTAATTGTACTGTTTTTAAACACTTTTATTTTTTCAAAATGTATTTTAGTCTTTTAATTAGTGATTTTTTAAATACTGTTATAATTTAATTCTATTTTAATGTTCATTTTTGCATGTTTTTAATTGTATTGTTCTTTTAAAGTGTAAGCCACATTGAGTCCCAATTTTGGGATAAAAGTGGGATATTATTATTACTATTATTTATTATTATTATTATTATTATTATTATTACAGATGCCTATTACCTCGCTGCATGATAAGCAAAATTTTCTTTTCTTCACAATCATTAATGGGATGGGAGCTCTTTTTCTTATTTCATCTGGCAACTTAGTATAAAGAGAGAAAGGAAATACAGGTTTTTATAGTGTCAATACAAACAACAGATTTGCAATGTAGTCCTTTACACAATTAGATCACTTTTAAAAAATCCTGTCTAATTGACTGAAGCATAATCATTTGTTTTTGAATAAAGTGTTTTTCTCCATTTGAGGGAATATATCTTCTTTCTGACACAAGGAGAAAAAAAACAAGCAGCTATATGATAGCTAGATCCGTATCAATAAACAATCATTAGGAACTAGCAGCTTGGATTTACTGTACAAATAAATCTTAAGAAATAAAGGAGTCAGTTTGGGAACTGGGCATACACCCACTCATTTTCAGACTCTAGAAAATGTTTCCACTAGATCAAATTTTGCACTTTATTTCAGGGAATTTGAGAGTCCAAGATCTTAGCCACTTTTTTTAAAAAAATAATTGAAATGTTGCTTCCCCTCAACCACCAGAGGTGGGACTAGCTCCGGTTCAGTCCTCCAAGGATTAATCATTAAGGCCAGCTTCAGCAGGCTGAAATGGAACACTGAATGTATGATTTATGATTTAGGCAAGTCCAATTCAGCAGTCATCTCATTACTATAAAAGATCCAACAAACTTTGGTCCCAGCTTTTTAGCTGGCTGTCTAGTCTTTAAGTCAGGGGTAGGCAACCTTTCCCCTTTAAGGGCTGAGGGACTTCAGCTCCCAGAAGCCTCAGCCATGTTGGCCAATAGCTCCTGGGATTCTGGGAGATGAAGTTCCTTTGCCCTTAAAGGGGAAAGGTTGCCTACCCCTGCTTTAAGTGTTTTGTGGACAGGTAGACTTTACTCCCTGGCATCAACTCTCATTCCTTCCTCTTCTTGCAATCCGCAAACTTTTGTAGTCTCTTTTTGCCTCATCCAATGCAATCACAATTTGAGACCAACTAATGAGGGCAGTGTCTGTGATACATAACCATAAACAATTTCAAAAGGGGAATGTCCTGTACTAGCTACCTCTGCATGGGGCAACAAGTCAAACCAGTCATCCTGTAAGAAGTTACTATAACACCTCAGATATTGCTCCAGGATGAAATCTGCCCTCTCAGTTTGCACATCGGATTGTGGGTGGTGAGAGGTGCTCATCGCTTGTTCAACTCCCAGTTTCTTTTGTAACACCTTCCAAAATTGGGATGTGAATTGTCTATCATGATCACTAACAATGTTAGAGGGCAATCCATGTAATCAATATAGGTAAAGATAAAGGTATACCCCATTGACAAGGTGGTCAAGTCATGTCCGACTGTAGGGGCTGGTGCTCATCTTGGTTACTAAGCCGAAGAGCCAGTGTTGTCAGAGAGTTTTCTGTGATCATGTGGCCAGCATGATTTCACAGAATGCTGTTTACCTTCCCACTAAGGTGGTACCTATTTATCTGCTTGCATTTGCATGCATTTGAACTAGGTTGGCACAAGCTGGAACTAGTGACAAGAGCTATACATGGGTGATAAACAAATTTACCAGCTTAGCCATGGTTGGCAAGCCTTTGTATCCTAAAAACTGTACCTGTTTGGAGCACAAGTCCATCACCACCCAAATGATATTGTGCCCCCAGCTTTTGAGTAAATCAGGGATAAAATCCATTGCAATGTGCTTCCAGGGAGCAGTGGTTGTGGGCAATGGCTGCAAGAGGCCCCTGGGTTTTCCCCCCACTGGCATATATTGGGCACCCCTTTACATATGTCTCTACACTTGTCTGATACCATCCCACCAGTACTGTTTGCATATCAGATGCTAGGTACTCAAAAATTCCAATGTCCCACTGCTTTCATATCATGCCATAATTGTAAAACTTTTATCCTCAGTTCCTCTGGGACTTAAATTCTGTCTTCCTTATACCACAGTCCATCTCTGGGGTCCAGTGTATCTTGGTAGCCTTTAAGTGTCAAATCTAAAAATATTCAGAACTCTGTATAGCCAGTAAACCAGCCAATTGATTCAATAAGAAGACATGTTAGATTCCTATTGAGTGGCAATAGATGCAGCAAAGAATGCTTTCTATGCTGCACGTATTGCATCTGCAAATTCTCGTCCAGCAGAGCTGTTCAGGGTGGTTAAAGAATTAACTCAATTGGCTCCCACCCTGAACCCATTACTGGAACCAACTAAAGCATGCTGTGATGCATTTTATGCAGATAAAATCTCTCAGCTAAGGGCTGATCTGGATGTGGGCATTATAACGGATGTCCAGGGACTCTGTGGACTGTATTAAACTGGATCAATTCGAGTTTGTAAATACCAATGAAGTGGACAAGCTTCTTGGATGTGTAAGGAGGACAACTTGCCCTCTTGATCCTTGCCCATCATGGCTGACCGCTCAGGGAGGAGATGCTGTAAAATTACTATTACAGCTTATAATTAATGCATCCTTCAGGGAGGGTAAATTTCCGCTTAAAACTAGCGATAGTGAAACCGCTCTTGAAAAACCCCTCCCTTGATCCCCTGATGAGATGTAATTATAGACTGGTCTCTTTATTACCGTTTCTGGGCAAAGTGATCGAGAGGGCGGTTGCCTTCCAGCTCCAGGCAGTCTTGGAAGAAACTGATTATCTGGACCCATTTCAAACTGGCTTCAGGGTGGGATATGGGGTTGAGACTGCCATGGTCGCCTTAGTCGGTGATCTCCGTCTGGGTATCGACAGGGAAAGTGTGACCCTGTTGGTCCTCTTGGACATCTCAGCGGCATTCAATACCATACACCATGGTATCCTTCTGAGGGAGTTAGGTATTGGGGGCACTGCGCTCCAGTGGCTCCAGTCCTACCTCTCGGGTAGATCCCAGATGGTGAAGCTGGGTGACAGTTGCTCCTCTAAGAGGGAGCTGACATCTGGTGTCCCGCAGGGTGCTATACTGTCTCCCATGCTGTTTAACACTTACATGAAGCCACTGGGAGAGATCATCCGGAGATATGGGGCATGGGGTTATCAATATGCTGATGACACCCAAATGTATTTCTCTATGTCTCCAACTGCTGCGGTGACTAAGGGTGGCATCTCTCCTGTGGATGCCTGCCTTGGGTCAGTAATGGGCTGGATGAGGGAAAACAAAC
>JAIPUX010001232.1:114976553-114994347 GCA_020142125.1 Phrynosoma platyrhinos | reverse complement strand
GGGGCCTCCAAGACGACTCTATTAGTCGTCTGCCGAGGCCCTATATCAATTTCTTCTTGTTCTACTTCACTGGTTGGTGCAGATACTTGAATTATGGTGATATTCATAGGTTTCCCATGGAACCTTATTGAGATGATTCAGTCTGATTTTGTATTGTATCATCTGACTGCTTTTGCAACATCTTTTCCTAGTATGAAAGCCACCCTGCTTCTTCTTGTCTTTTCATTCCCTGAGTAGAACACTGTGTTCTTGTCTGATTCAAAGTGGCCCACTCCTGTCTATTTTAACTCACTCACCCCCAGTAAGGCTATGTTCATGCATTTCATTTCCATTTTCACAATGTCTAGCTTCCCTTGATTCATGCTTCTCATATTCCATGTCCCTATTTTATGTGTGGTGCTGCTTCTGATGGTAGCCCTTTTTGTACAATTGGAACATTTTCACAACAGACAAGGTGTTGGCTGTGCTTGTGCAGTAATCTTGATAATGTAGTTGTAATTCTGCTCCCCTGCTTTCAATATGACAAAGTCCAACTTTACAGGAATATGTTTGTTTACAATGATGTGACTTTGCCAATATTTCATCCATGGTGTTGGGGGGGGGGGAATTAGGAAGATGGTAGATGGCAGATGGCATAGTGTTAAGAAATTATGAATGTGTAAACCAGGGGTAGGCAACCTTTCCCCTTTAAGGGCTGAGGGACTTCAGCTCCCAGAAGCCTCAGCCATGTTGGCCAATAGTCCCATGTTGGCCAATAGATCCTGGGATTCTGGGAGCTGAAGTCCCTCGGCCCTTAAAGGGGAAAGGTTGCCTACCCCTGGTGTAAACAAATATTTCATATATGTAAACTAATATTAATATTTTCTATTGCCACAATCGCAAATGCCTCCTACCATGCCTAATAGCTAGCAGCTATACTGAGTGATGGAGGCCTGTTCTCCTGATGATTGAATTTCAGCAGGATGACACTTCCAGTACCCAATCTACAGTGCAGTCAATCAGAAGAAGGCCACCTGTTACAACTCCTCATTGCACTGCAGATTGCTGGTGAGAAAGAGCTGGAAACATCATTCTGCTGGGCCCTAATCCCCAGCAGAACAGACCTCCATTTCTCACTGTGGCTGTTTGTTGTTAAGGTAGGTTTGGGGAATCAGGTCAAGAGACACTATGAAGCTAATATAATCTTGATTATGTCTGTTGGGTAGATTAATGTACCCAGTGATCCAGATGAGTCAAAGAATCTTGAAAGAGTTTTATAATACTACAGAAATTGTATTTGTTCCTTTTTCTGTTTCAAAGAATTAAGGTGGGTTACATGAGAACTAAATAAAACATAACAAAACAACCAAGTTGAACCAGGACATGTCAAGTTCACAATCTGGACATGCACAGAATCTTTCATAAGATCACTCCAGCATGCCAAATAGCTACAGAAAATGTCAGACTGTATTAACTTCAACAGGTTAAAAATAGTAGTGTGAATCAGCCCTTATTCCCTGTGTTACCTTTCAGCACATCTTGACCACATATGGTGTTAGAACTTCAAATTAAATTTGACAAAGTATTACACATTCCCATGTCCTTCCATAGCAGCTCCTTTCAAGTGAGTGACCTGCTTTCATTTTTGTGTGGTAGACTTACATTTCTTGTACTTTGCATTTACAGGAGTTTGATAGATATTGCTGCTGACATTTTCCATATTTTATATGCCAAGGAATAAAATAAAAAGGAAATAGTGAAAGAAAGCCATTCATAGATTGTTGGCTTGCATTCTATTTACTGCCAGTTACAGTATACATGAAAATAAAGATTAAACTCCCAGTGCTCTATCTTAATATGATTGACTATTAAGCATGTGTAGTCAAGACACCAAAACTAATTATTGCATGTACACTTCAGTCATAGACATAAGCTTACAGGTTTGCTTACTTCGTGGTAAGTAAGTTTAGGATCTCAGTACCTACAATTCAAAGCAAGTCTTACTATCTTCAAGGAGAATTTAATTTCAACTGAGTATTTACAGGATTGTACTGTAAGGCTGCTATCCTTGTGTACATTTACCAAAAAACTGAATGGAGTAGGACATCTGAGTAAACATGAATATATTAGTCTGCAATATATACATATCTCAGAGTTAGTTCCATCAGACTCAGTGGAACTAGAGTTGGAAAGAAAATTTTCAGCTAGAGTTGGAAAGTTGGAAGAGAGAAATTATTTTCTAATTTGCATGAAAATATGATTTCTATGAATAGTTGGCCCTTGGTATCTATGGGGGAATCTGTTCCAGACACACCCCTTGAGGATACCAAATTCCATGGATGCTCAGGCCCATGTTGTCCCCAATGGCATTGTGTGTACATAGCTATGCCACCATTAGGGACAACCCCCATTGTCCTGTGGTGCAGCAGTGTGCATGTATCACATGGCAGCATGGCTGCATGCACACGCTGCCATTGGGAACAACACAGGCTTGCCGTCCATGGATGCTTGGATCCATGGATAGCAAGCATGGATACCGAGGGCCAACTGTAAATATGAATGCCAATTTTAGTCTCATAAAACAATCCAGATTATGAAGACAGATGAATTGGTAGATTTAAAATGAGAGAAATAAGGGGAAAATAATAAATATCAACAAAGGCAATTATAGATTTTAGTTTCAAAAGTCTATTACAAAAACATTCAATGTTAAAAAAGCAAAATGAACGGAGGTACAGAAAATGATATTTGTGTTATAATTCACTTTATGTCTGTATGTAGACAGTGGTGCATTACATTCAATATTTTAGAAAAACTATTCTCACGAAGCAGAATAATTTATAAATCATTGAAATCTTACCCAGTAGTAGACAAAATGCTGAAAAGTCTTTAAGGATCTAATCTTTGCACAATAGGTATGATAACAGGTCTTTTATCTAGTGTTAATGTTTCAGCAAAACAAGGTGAAGCTGATTTTGATCACACAGGTGCTTGATGTGAGAAAAGTAGATGCCTTGACCTGATACTGGTGCATGCTGGCAGTCTTTGTAACAGCATTTAATCCAAGATACAATTTTATGGTTTTAATCCACACTCTTAATTGCACATTAGCTGTAAGATAATAATACTAATGTGTTGACATGATTATCATGAAGAATGCTTTCTAATAAGTGACTTCCTGCATAAAATCTTATGAAATTATTTTTTTTAAAAAAAAATGTTTTTTAATATTTATATATCCTCTTCCTGCATGGGATTCTCAATGCTACACTGATCATATACACTCAGCATAGCATGGCCACAGCCTGTGCATATGGCAGAGTTTTGGAGGCCAGAATGATACTCTGTATCCATGGTATGGTGATACAGTCAGGTTCAACTGCTCTACACCAAGTATGTCCTGTCCACTTTGGGGAGTTTGCCCCAGAGGGACACTCTAGAGCAGTAGTTCCTAAAGTCTGATCCTCCATATGTTTTGGACTTCAGCTCCCAGAACTCCTGATTGTTGGATAAACTGGCTAAGATTTCTGGAATCTGGAGTCCAAAATACTGGAGCACCAACATTTGGGAAACAATGCTCTATAGCCTTCTGCATTATTGTGTGCAGTGTTACACTAGTAAGACAGCCCACAAATGAGTGAAAAATGCCGATTTTTACTGTATGATATCTACTATATATGATTTTGCACAAAATGACTATGGAGGCTTATAGTGAAGGCCAGTGGTAGGCAACTTAAGGCCCAGGGGCCAGATGCACCCCCCCTCCGAGGCCTTTGGACCGGCCCCAGGCCGGTCCTGCTGCTGCCACCATCGCCACCCACCATGATGATATTGATTGTTGTTATTACTTGTTCTTCGGATTTTCTTGGTAAAATCTCCACAGGACTATTGCCGTGGCTTTTCTGGGGCTATGAGAGTGTGCATGCATACTTTTTTTTAAAAAAAATAAAATATATATTTTTTAAAAAAATATTTTTAATATTTATTTATTTATTTTTGGTGCTTTGGCCCCCCAAATTTATTTATTTTTGGTGCTTCGGCCCCCGGCTCAAAAAGGTTGCCTACCCCTGGTGTAGGCCATATAGACATCTGTCCTGGTCCTTTCCATCTTGCAGTATTGGTTGCACTCATTCCAGAAGCTCACAGACCATTTTATATATTGTGTGTCCATGCCTAGTGTGGGCTTGCCATCTGTGATTTGAGCTTCTGCAGATGGCAAGTCCTGGTTTTTTCAATGGGCACGAATGCACACGAAGGCACACGAAGGCACGAGTGTGAGTGCACACCCAATGAAAAGAACAGGACTTAAGATTCTGTTTTTTTACTATCCATGAGGGGGATCTGGAACAGATCCCCCATGGATAGCAAGAACACACTGTACTTTCTAGAAACAATCCCATCAGAACATAGGGCCTTTGCAGAAATAGTGCAAATTGAGTCCACTTTAACTGCCCTGGCTCAGTGCTAGGGAATCACGGGGATTGTATTTTTTTCTGAGACACTGAGCCTTCTCTCTCAGAGAGCTCTGGTACTACAATAAACTACAGTTCCCATGATTCCCTAGCACTGAATCAGGGCAGTTAAAGTGGACTCAATTTGCACTACTGGCAGTCTGCAAAGGCCCATAGTGCCCTTAGACATTGTAAATTCTTCTTCTTTCTATACTTTTTTAATTTATATTTACAAAGATTACAAACACAACCTTTTGTCATTGTTTGATTTTGCTGTTTAGATTTGTAACAAGATCTCATTTCCTCCTTTTGCTTCCAATAGAAAGTCAATTGATTTAATTGATTGACTGAAATATCTGCCTCCCTTGGGTAGATTCCTGGAAGGGCTGTGTATACAAAAAAGGAGCCCTGGTGACACAGTGGTTAAATGCTGGCACTGCAGCCATCACATTGTAAGTTCAATCCTAGAGGAGGGTTCCAAGTTCCACTCAGCCTTTCATCCTTTCATAGATTGGTAAAATGAGTACCCAGCTTGTTGGGGGCAATTGGCTTACACATTGTAAACCACTTAGGGAGTGCTAGTTCACTTATAAGTGGTATAGAAATGTACTTGCTATTGCGATATTGCTATAAGGGGTGTAGCTATAGAGGTGTGAGGAAGGACAAAAAGAAAGCACCCCTTCCCCCCTAATAAGAATACTCCTTCCAATGAATTTTTCATCAGTCTGCAAACTTCTAGCATTGCACACCGGGAACCTTTGTTTTCTGTGTTTGCATTCCTATGGTAACTTGCTAGAAATCTGGGCACTAAAGGAAAATTCAATTAGATGAATGAATTCTCATTGGAAGGTGGCAATGACATCATTTTGCCCTCCTTTCATAGCTACACCTGTAGATTCTTTCCTCACCATACACCACAAGTCATGCAATTCAGCAGAATCCTCTGAGGAACCATTTTCTGTGTAACATATTCTGTGTTTTAGGGGATAATGTGAACAGGAGGAAGAAGTTTGGTCTGCTTCTGCCATGACAGTTGCATGTGGCTCAACCAATAACAATTTGGTGTGTATACAAAAACACAACAGTACATAAAGCCAGTCTTTCAAGAAATATAATGATATAAAGGAAAAAGTGCAGCCTATTTGATAATTACTTGATTGTTCCCATTTTGGATTTCTGTGGTCATCATATATTGAAAGTGCTAAATTCAAGTTTCTTTAACATAGATTTGAAATGTTGAAGTTTTATTTTTTTCCCCAGTAAATATACAATACACACTGAACATTACAATTAACCAACTTTATGCCCATTAAACTTTGCTTCACTAACACATGAAACACATTAAAAGGTCATAATCTTATTGTGTGTGACTGAACAAACCATTGTCAATGAACAATTTTATAAAAAAATTAGAAAACAGTTCTAAGTGCTGCCACTACATCTCTTTCCTTTAGACACATTATGCACAAGAGATATTTCAATTATAAAAACGGAAAAAAGTTTTCTTTAAAAATGGTAAAGTACAGTACATTTTAAAAATATGTTCTGTGATAATTTGAAGTACATTGAATAAGTGAGAGACAGTGGGAGAGAGAAAGAGAGAAAGAAAAAATTCACTTTTCAAAAGAATGGGGATTTACTATACATTAAATACCATCTTCATAGGATCTTTGTTGTTGTTATTGTTGTTATTGTTGTTGTTTAAAAAACCCAATAAATACAATTGTATAGTAGCCAATATTAGACAGTGATATTGTAGTGCTGTACAGGTTTAATACGAACACAAAATTGCCAACAAAAAATATTAAGACAGATATCACAAGAACTAGGGATGGCTACTTTTCCTCAGGTTGAACTTTGAAGAGAAATTGCATCATAAGGTGTCTCACCATAGCATAACACAGGTTTTTTAAGACTCAATTAATATAACTAGGAAACTCATAAGATTATGATTTCAAAAACATGTACAGAGTGAATTTGGAGCTTCAACTCCAAATTCCTTAAAGTTTTCCTGCATATAAAAGTTATGAAAAATTCCATGCGTTCTGGAGGTAGAACACACCTGTAAGGACTCTACTACACACATATTGTATTTTGGATCAACTACATGGCCTTATTTTAATAATATGTGGAAAAATATGGTTGCAGAACCCACCCATGTAGTTGCTTCAGACTTTGGCCATTTTTTCACTTTGGCATAGTTAGGTCTCATTACATGGTTAGTTTCTGTGGATTTGCCTCATGAATGGAAAACACTGATGTTATCCAGGGTAGCATGAATGCAACTGCGCAGGTGGCTGCAATTCTCTTGGCTTTGAGCAACATGAAAATCACCTTTACACTCAGTGTCATTGTATAGCCTGGAATGGCTTCAATTGATCATTTCTCACTGATCTTTTCCACTTATAAGGAATTGTTGCTGCAGATATCATCATATATCAATGATGATGTTAGACCATGAGCCAACTTCTGTTTGTCCTGATTCTTGAAAAAAACAACAATCAGATTCCTGTGTAATAAAGATTGCCATAGTCTAAGTCACCTTGTAGGATTTTTTTTTTAAAAATAGGAACCCATCTTTATAAAATAGCTCAGAGCAGAAAAAGCTGAGGCACATACAAGTATGTCTGGAGTGTAGAAATTGTGTATAACTCTCAGAAGAGTTTTCAGCTGAGGAAAGGAAAATCTCTGAAAGAACACTCTTATCCCAATCTCCACTTCTCAATAACCATCAGTGATATCACATGTTTCTAAATGAAGCCCTTTGAAGCACTGATCAGCAGATGAGCTAGAATGGCAGAAGAGGCTCAAGACTGAATTATAGTCCTATTACCACCTGATTGGTACTGTGAAACATTTCATTTTGACAGCATTATTCCAATTTTTATTGTTGTATGAAGACTCTGCCTCTTGTGCCAGGCTCAAGTAGGTTGCTGGAGGTGTTGGGACTTCTTTTCCTTTTGAAGCAATTTATTGTATATTTATTATAAAGATCTGTGTACACAAATCTGTTTATGATCTCATATCACTATTGCTGGGACATGGTGCCTATCTTCATATTAACATATTAAATTCAGGAAAGAAAAAAATGGCATTTATACATTTGTTGAATGTTTCTGTACATTTATAAAACAATGGCTTTAACTATATCCAGCATTTTAATAAGCAGGAATATTATGTAAATTCCTTGGTCACATATGTTAAAAAATATCATTTTCTTGATGTGTGTGGACTTTTTTTGGTTAACCAATGCCCTGTTCTCAGATAAATGAGATAAATTGAAAATTGCAATGCAGATTTAGTAATGAAAATGTTCTGCCTTGTCAACAATCCAAACATAATGTGATGAAAAGCAACATTTTTGGTAGATTTATTTGTGTGTTCTAAAGGTGTACTCTTTTTAACATGAGTGTAAGGACGAAAGCAACCAACATGCATTGATTGTATGCAAAATATGGAAGACTATAATAATGACATGACTATGAAGTCAACTCTGTAATGTAAACTTCAAATAAAATATTTAATGCATTTGAGATACAGGTATAGTATTGCTAAAAGAAAACTAAAGATATTGTAGAGAAGCTGGAGAAAGTCATGAGAACTAATGATGAGACAAGATGCTTTTTGTTAATGTCCACTTACAGAGAGTTTGGTTTATTCAAAAAGTGTATAAACATGCATCATGTTTTCATAATAATAATAAGAGGGTTGAAATTTACTCATCAAATATAAATCAAATATGTTTTCATTTCCCTGTTTCTATCCAATTTCCAATAATGTAATGAATTGGAAAAAGATATTAAGTCCAAACTGAGTACAAGTTTATCATTGCTCTCTTTTCAAACATTTTAACTTATGGTTTAAGTATAAATGAACTGGGTTTCATTTTCTGGCAGTTTTAGATAATAAAACACAAAAATATGTTTAGATTGTGTAAAAATAGTTAAGCCATGAATTTCAAGTGATGCAGCTCTACAACTTCCATTGTACTGTACATGTATTGGTAAGATGAACTAAAATAAGCCCTGTCGAGGCATATTAATGTTTGTAATCGGTATACATGAGAAGAAAGAGTGTGCACAAGTTGTTAGCTCTGTTCCTTCCATCCCCTTTTTGTTAACCTTCAAATGTAGACTTTCTATTGTGTAGACTCTTGCATATATGGATGCTCTCAAATATTCTGCAATCTGTTTTCCCCTCAGAATCCTAAATCACATGAAGAGCCTCCATGGATAAAAGAAGATCTCTACTACAGAGCATCACCTCTATATGTGGAAGTTCATGAAAACAGGGAAGAGGTGGATACTTATGTCCACTCTCCTTTCTTCCATGCACAGATTACATGTATTACAATGCCTGAATAAAACTACAGTCTAGCCTTTTTGGAAGCAGCTTGGATATCTCTGTCATAAATTGCACCTATAACTCTTGCTAGATATTCCTCTAGTTCATACGGTTCATGTTTCTTGGAAGGAAGAGCAAACCAATCATAGCAATTCTTTAAAATGGTAATATAGATATTTATTTATTTATTTTAAAAAACAGCCTCAGTGAAATACCTCAAATTCCTTCCTTTGTAGCAAGTTCAACTCTGTTGAACAAATGAAAACTGATACTAAGAAGAGATAAGGCTTTCATATTCTATTCCGGTCTTGAAACTCACACTTCCATCATTTCACTTGCCATTTTAAATGGTAAAATCATCATGTTGTTTAATATTTCAGATAGGATTCCACCCCGATGTCCCAATAAGCCTTTGCTAACATCTGTTTTGCCAGTCAACTTCCTAATTCTACATCCAAATGGAAAACCACCTAACATAATTCATTACATCCAGCATTATCCAACATAGCTTACAGTACATAGACTCCTTTCACATTCAGTCTTTTTTCTTCTTCATGTCACGAGGAGTAAGAGTTTTGTGCTTATCACCAACAAAAAATTGCAGTGCAAACTTTAAACATAAAAAGTTACACAATTAAAAGTTATTATATGGCACCACAGCCTATTAATTCACATATAATACAACAGACCATAAGAACAGACAATAATATGAACATAGTTAAAAAGAAGGTGAGCTTGCATAGCAATGCAATAAAAAGAAATTATGTACAAGGGAAATCCATATCATCCCGGAGGGTGATTTTCTTTATATATGCTTGGAGATAAAGGTGGAAAGTGTAGTAAATAGAAGAACACAGGTAGAGTATCGGTGGGATATGTGTGGCTGTGTGTCTTTACATTGCATTTACATTTCTTTTAATAGTAAGTACATAAATAAAGAAAATGTTCATTGCACTGTTTTAGTGTCATCACTTCCATGAGATCAGACCTTGATGGTCCTTGAGAGCAGCTTGAGATGTTTCTGTTCAACTACTCTGTTAAATAAAAAGGAAGAAAATTATTATGTTTTCACATATTTTCATCAATTTTTTCAGCAGACAATAGTCACACCTTTTAAAGAAAAACTGGTCATTAAAAACATTAATATAGTATCAAATTGTAATTTAGTTAAACATGAACAATTATAAGTATGTGAGGCTACTTGCAGTATTTTACTCTTTAGAATTGAAATTATGCATTTCAATTGCCCTTCCCCCCCCCCACCAAATGTACATCAGAGGCATCTTGTACAGTGACACAGTGTAGAACAATAGTCTTGGAAATCAGAAATATGGAAGGCACCTTGTACAGTAACACAGTGTAGAACAATAGTCTTGGAAATCAGAAATATGGAAGGTGAATGCTATAACTTCTAATATCAGCTTAATAAAGAAAGCTCATGTAAGGCTAAATTCAACAGTATGTTGAAGTTAGTATCCATATTTTCTTTCCCACCACTCTGTTGCTGCTCCATTGCACCAAAAACCTGCCCTACATCTGTGTTGTTGTCGTCATCATCATCGTCCATCATCATCATCATTATCATCCTTTACAAACAATAAAGCAAATCAAAATCATTAAAATATATTATAAAAACAGGATTACATTCTTCCCTCCACATTTGCTGGGGTTAGGGACCCCCATGAATGTGGAAAAACTGCAAATAACAAAAACACTTTGTTTTTACCTTAGAGAACACCTCTCTAGGAATCTCTAGGTCCTCCAATGCAACTCTGTGGTCAACATCTGCCAGACATTGACCACAGAGTTGTGCTGGAGGACCTAGATATTCCTAGAGAGAACATATTAATAAAATCCGTGAACAATCAAATCTGCAAAAGTCAAAGCTGCAAATGTGGAGGGATGAATGTACATTATTTAATAACTTACATTAATTTCATTAATGTGTCTATATTACATATCTTAAATGTTCATATCATCTAAAAGGACTCTAAGTTCATTTAATACCATTATAATCATATGATTACTAATTCATTGGCTGTTTATCATCATACTCATTTACCTATTATTAAATTTCTAATGTGCTGACCGATTGGTCGTAATAAAGAACTTAATACTAAATTTCTACTACTTCCTTCCAAAGGAAGCTTGAATTACAATAAAGTTTGTAGGATGGCTTTCTGCATGGTGACAGCTAGTACAAAGAATACAGTGACTTCCTTGGTTACCCTTTTATCAGAATCAAATAAATATTTTAAAAACCAAGTTCAAGACCTCCATGGATATTTTCTTAAAAGGAAATCTATCAGTCTTAATCAAAACCTGCCCTGAATGGCTTTCCAGTCTCCGAGAGAATGATTTTTCAGGAGGAACAGGAAATTTCCACCCCTCCCACTTCTTGCTTTTGGTGATGTAAGCAACTGGATGCTGACCTAAAGAACTGCCAAGTGACTAAACAATATTGTTTTTATAAAAGTTCAAATAAATGTTCAGCTATTGACTTTGGCTGCATCTACACTGCAAAACTAATGCAGTTGCCACTCTTTTAAATGCCATAGTTCAATGTGATGGAATTCTGGGCTTTGTAGTTTTGTGAGATATTTTGCTTTCTTTGTCAGAGAGCTCTGGTTTGACAACAAACTACAAACCACATGATTCCATAGGATGGAGTCATGACAGTTAAAGCAGTGTCAAACAGCACTAATTCCAAAGCGTGGCAGCAACCTTTTTCTCACTGAGGTGTAAAATGCATTTGTGCTTCACAATTCCATATTTCAAATATATTAAAAGACAGCCATGTTAGTCCTGTTCAGTAGGGTGATCACGTCAGGGTGATCAAGATGGTAAAGCCAAACCATGCAAAGAAAGGATGAAAGAGCTTGGTATGTGTAGCCTGCAGGAGAGAGGTGTCATGATAGCTATCTTCAAAAATCTTAAAACATCTTTAAATATCTGAAGGGTGGACATGAAGAAGATGGAGTGAGCCTGTTTTTTGCTGCTCCAGAGGATAGGAACCAAACCAAATTCAAATGAGAAGAGAAGAGATTCTAACTAAACACAATAGTGAAATATGCTAGTGGTTATCAATCCTTGGTTGTTCAGATATTTTGGAATTATAGCTCCCAGAGTCCCTTGTCACTGAGAAATTTGATTGGGGTTCTGGGAGCTAAAGCACTGGAATAGAATGCCTTGGAAGGTGGTGGACTCTCCTTCATTGGAATTTTTTAAACAGAGATTCAACAAACCACCTCTCTTGGCAAGAGTTTCAACTAGATTGCCCTACAAATCCTTCCAATCCTATGATTCTAGCCATTAGTTTGCTTGTCTTGTTTAGTATGTACAGTTTTGTGTATGGGTGCTGAAAGAGGAACAGGAAAGGAATACCTAGCTTCCACCTTCTCCAGATATCTGACAACTTCTTTGTCTTCAGAAGACTTACCTGCCACCCTCCAAACATGTCATCCTGGGTTACATTTCAATTGATGCATGTGTTAGAGTAGCAAGAGAAACAAAAGAGCCAAATTATAGTACTGTGATTCCACTTTAACGTCCATGGCAAAATCTTGTGGAATCCTGGGGCTTGTAGTTGAGGCACTGGAGCTTTTTGGGTGTGAATTCTAAATATTCCCTAAACTGCTAGCAAATATCAGGTACTATAGGCTATATTTTAGGGGAAGGAACAGGCAAAACCACCTCTGAGTATTCCTTCTCTAAGAAAACTCTATGAAATCCACTAAGTCAACAAGAAACTTTAAAGTGTTTGTGTGTGCATGAATGCACCCTCACAGATACTGCCACACCCCAGATTCCATAAGATGGTGCTATGGTTAAAGAATTATAGTGCTAGAATTGTGTAGTGTGAAATGGCTGCAGCTGGCAGCAAGGAAATTGAATTCTACAGGAATTCCCTGTAGAAATTCTGCAGGATTTCCCATCAGACACTTGAACTGGCTTTGCATCCTGATGGGCTGATTAGTGGGACCTTTGGGAGACAGGAAGGAAAAGGAATTTCCCATTCTTTTCTGCCCCACATACTCCTGCTTGTTGTTTTACTATCACTATTTGGTAGGTAAGCAGAGCAATGGGAAATCTATTTTGGGAACTAGCAGGAAGGCCTTTTGAGAAGAGGGTAAACTACCAGCTGGAACTGGACATTTCTTCAACAAAACCTCAGTTTGTCCTGGAAAAACGAGCTTAGCTTTAATGATTTTTAAGAACATAGAGGAATTGAAAGTTAAATCTGGCACATTTCATTAGAACACTCACATCTTTGTTGAGGGATAAAGTACTTAACAATAAAGTGTTTCTCTTTAAATACTCAATGTAAGAGTATCATAGTGTCATTTTGGATTTGTACTTGAACGGATATAGCAATGGCACTTTAGACAACCAGAGATTAATAAAATATTGTAGGTTGCCTAGTATAGCTACATTTGAGTTATTGCTTGGGAATTACCAAATATATCCATTGATATTATAATATAAACAGCATTTCTATGTATATTTACTCTGGACCAAGCTCCACTGGTTTATTTCCAAATAGATATTGGTATGATTGTGCACCTACTCACTTGAAGATGTATCCAAGGTACAGAAGCAAGTCATACATTAAAGCCATGTTATTTAAGGCCCTCGGTGGAATAGAGAGGTAAGCATTTGAATTGAATTCTACAGGAATTCCCTAAATTGTATTAATATTATTTTAAAAAAAAAGTTGAAATGAGACTTACATAATTCACCAGAAAACTGTCCTTGACTGTTTGTTCCAACATATCCTACATCAATGAGGTCACCGGTGTTGCGCTGATGACCTCCTCGCATGACTTCTCCTTTTCTGGGTCCAGTTGATCCTTTAGAAGATGCTGTACCTGAAGAGCTGTGACCACCTGGGGATGGGAAGCTTGGCTTGCTATATGGCACCAGGGCCTCTTCTGTAAAAATAGAGAACATATTATATACATATGTAAAAAGATATTTGGGATTGCCTTTCTGAAATATTTTATACAGCTGGCCAAAGAATCTCTAAATACCAGTAAAGTTGGGTGATTGTTCACTTGAAATGTTATGCAGAAATAGTCTAAGATGCTCTAACTATAAGGTAAATTTGATAATTGGACATTGTTTATATATTCCATTCAAAATGAGGAGTTGGGTAGTGAAAATCTGAAGCATCCTGAAATGTATTAAAGGGGAACATTTGAACTTATCTCTCTAAAAAATTGACAAAGTATGGCTTGTTAGTTTCTCCACTCAGACTGGAAAGCAAAAGTGTGATATATGAATAGTCCAGGAACATACAGAATACTTGAAAGCCTGTATGATGGCATTGTGGGGCCATGCTGGCAAGCCCTATTAATACATGCACTGGCCATATGTTCAACAACTAACTGTACTACCTCTATAAATATACTTGTATACACAACGTATGCATGTGGATGCTCCATGTAAGGCATGTGTGCTCACATAACAATTAGTCTGAGTGCTCACTACACAGTTCTGATCAGGATTAGACCTTATATGCTTACAGCACTTGAGATTATTTGAGTTGCTCCACCTTAGAAGACATTTTGGCAGATAATACTCAATAGCTGAGCTATGAAGTTTATAAGGCAATATGTCGTTGTTGTTTCTTGTTAACAGCCCTCAGTTGATCTCGACTCATGGCACCCCTATGGATGTGACATCTCCAAGACCCTCTGTTCTCCACTGCTCTGCTTAATTCCTGCAACCTCATACCCGTGACCTCATTAATAGAGTCCATCTAACATGTGGCCTTCCTCTCTTCCTACTTCCCTCCATCTTCCCCAGCATTATTGTTTTTTTTTTCAAAAGAGTACAACAACAAAGTACAACAGTCTCAGTTTGGTCATCTTGGCTTCCAGGGAGGTTTCCAGTTTGATCTGCTCTAGGACCCACTTGTTTGTCCTTTTGACTGTCCATGGGATCCTTAGCACTCATCTCCAGTACACATCTCAAATGAATTGATTTTCTTCCTATCATCTTTCTTACCGGTCCAGCTCTCACATCCATACATGGAAATAGGAAATACAATGGCTTGTATGATTCTAACTTTTGTGCTGAGCTGTATATCTTTGCATTTTAGAATCTTTTCTAGTTATTTCATAGCCACCCTCCCCATTCTAAATCTTCTTCTGATTTCCTGATTGCAGTCCTCATTTCTATCAATGTTTGATCCCAGGTATGGGAATTGTTTTACTATTTCTATTTCTTCATTGTCTAGGTTGGACTTGTGAAGATCCTCGGTGGTCATTATTTTTGTTTTCTTTATGTTCAGCATTAAGCCTGCCCTTGCACTTTATTCTTTTATCTTCTTCAGTAGGTGTTCCAGGTCTGTGAGGTTTTCTGCTAGCATTATGGTGTCATCTGCATATCTTAGATTGCTGATATTCCTTCCACCTATTTTCACTCCTCCTTCTGTGTCCAAGCCTGCTTTTCTTATAGTATATTCTGCATACAAGTTGAACAGATAGGGTGAAAGTATGTAGCCTTGTCACACTCCTTTGACAATTGGGAACCATTTTGTTTCTCCATGTTCTGTTCTGACAGTAGCCTCTTGTCTTGAGTACAGATTCCTCATCAGGACTATCAGATGTGCTGGCACTCCCATGTCTTTAAAGGCATTCCATAGCCTTTCATGGTCTATGCAGTCAAAGCCTTTACTGTAGTCTATAAAGCACATGTTGATTTTCTTTTGGGATTCCATGGTGCACTTCATTAGCCATCGTATGTTTGCAATGTGATCCCTAGTGTCTCTTCCTTTCCTGTACACTACTTGGTTCAGGATCTCTCTTTCCATCTATTGTCGGAGACTATGGGCCTTTGCAGACTGCCAGAAATAGTGCACGTTAAATTGAGGCACTGCCCTGGCTCAGTGCTAGGGAGTCATGGGAATTGTATTTTTTTCTGAGACATTGAGCCTTCTCTGTCAGAGAGCTCTGGTGCCACAATAAATTACAGTTCCCATGATTCCCTAGCACTGAGCCAGGGCAGTGCCTCAATTTAATGTGCACTATTTCTGGCAGTCTGCAAAGGCCCTATGTTGCAGAATTTTGAGCATGATTTTCCTTGCATGGGAAATCAGTGCTATGGTCCTATAGTTACTGTAGTCTCTTGTGTCTCCCTTTTTCTGGATGGGAATGTATATTGATCACTTCCAATTTGTTTGCCATCTTTTTGTTTCAATATCTGTTGACATATGTTGATTAATACTAGAGCTGACTCTGTCAATATGGATTGCAGCAGTTCAACTGGAATATCATCTGTTCCCGGTGATTTGATTTTCACTATTTTGCAGGAAACTTATTGCAGTTTCCACTTCACTTTTTAGAATCTTGGGTTCATCTTCATATGGCTCTTCATTCAATGTGTCCTTACTTTTGTCATCTGTTTTTATAATTCTGTATATTACATCCAATGTCTTTTTATTCATTCCTGATCTTAATTATGTTATTTTTACTGTCACAAATCATCCCAGTCCTTGGTTTGAATTTTCCTTTTGTTTCCTGGATCTTATGAAATAGATCTCTTGTTTTCCCCTTATTGTTGTTGTCTTCTGTTTCTCTGCATTGATTGTTGTAGTAATTTTCTTTATCTTTCTGAACAAGCTGTTGTACTGTTGCATTCATAATTCTTAGTTTGTTCCTATCTCCATTTTGTTTTTCTTCTCTTCATTTCTTTATTGTTTGTAGTGTTTTTATCTGTCATCCATGTTTTTTTCTCTTTCTTTTTGTTTATTGAAAGTGTGTGTCTGCATTCTTCTTTTATTATGTCCCTGGCTTCAGACCATAGTTCCTCTGGTTCTTGGTCTATTATGCTTACTAATGCAAATCTGTTTCTTATGTTATCAGTAAATTCTTTTGAGATGTTATTTAGATCATATTTTGGTATAATCTCTGGTTTTGTTTTTTTCTTGAGTCTTACTCTTATTTTTGTTATGAGTAATGCATTACCTGTGCCACAATCAGTGCCTGGTCTAGTCTTGGCCACCAGTATAGAGTTCTGCACATCTTTTACATTTGATTATATAATCTATTTGATTTTTGTGTTGACCATCTGGTGATGTCCATGTGTCTGGTCTTCTTTCTGGTTGTATGAAAAATGTGTTTGCAATGAATAGGTTCTTGGCGTCAGAAAAATCGATCAGATGCTCACCTGCTTCCTTTCTTTTGGCTAATCCAAATCTGCCTACAGTTTTTTTATTCTTCTTTGCTTCCAACTTTTGTGTTCACATCTCTAATGATCAGCTTGACATCTTGTGTTGGTTTTCTGTCAATTTTTTCCTGTACTCCTTCATAGAATCTATCAATTTCTCCCTGTTCTGCCTCTCTAGTTGGTGCATATACTTGGATTATGGTGATATTCATAGGTTTACCTAGTAGCATGCATTACTAAAATGATTCTGTCTGATTTTCCATTGTATCCTCTGACTGCTTTTGCCACATCTCTTCTTAGTATGAAAGCTACCCCATTTCTTCTTGTTTTTTCTTTGCTTGAGTAGAACACTATGCGGTTGTTTGATTCAAAGTGGTCCATTCCTGTCCATTTTAACTCACTCACCCCCAGTACTGCTATTTTCATGTGTTCCATTTCCATTTTTACTATGTCCAGCTTTCCTTGCTCATGATCCTCACATTCCACATCCCCTTTTTTATGTGGAATGCTGCTTTGGATGCAATTTGCCTTCCTAAGGGTGTCTGCTACTTGTGTTGGCATCTCTCTTGTGCCCTTGGCTAATTTTTCAAATGTGATATCCCTTTATCGTGTATCTTGTTAAATCAGTATTATACAAGCCATGTGAAGTGGAATGTGTTAGGGAGTAGACTTTTATATATTTGATTCTTTGTTAGGGTGTGGGGACATACAATTTCGCATATCAAGGAAATATAAGGATGGTTTACTTAAGGGCCTGTACAGACTGCCATAAATAATTCAGCTTGAGACCACTTTAACATTCCTGGCTCAGTGATAGGGAATCATGGGAACTGTAGTTTATTGTGGCA
>JAIPUX010001232.1:114961592-114976453 GCA_020142125.1 Phrynosoma platyrhinos | reverse complement strand
CCATGATTCCCTAGCACTGAGCCAGGGCAATTAAAGTGGTCTCAAGCTTCATTATTTCTGGCAGTCTTAGATTACAGGCCCTTAGATTTGTTTGGCAACATAAAATATATTGTTTAATAACGTTTGATTTTTTAAAAAAAATCATAGCTCTGATAACAACTGACTCAATGTGACTCAACATTTTAGTCTATCTGATACGCAGTTCTTGTACTTAATATTAGAATCAATATTTTAGGTGACAAAGATGGTTGAAGGATTCAGCTAGTAGCAGACAATTTGAATGTATATTGACATTCTTGGTGTATAATTTTTTTTTCTTCCTAGCATATGTAGAAAATGCATTTTCTCACTGAATCTGATTTTTTTTTTTTTTTAGAAACAATTGTATGCAGGTATGTTGGAAACCAAATATAATAATTTATCTAAATTTATAAATCAGTATCTATTCATAAAAATTTGGAGTGTTTATGGAAAAACATGCTAAATCATAGATTGCTTAATTAAATAGATACACATATAATTTGTGGCACAATACAACCAAGATTATAGTTTCTTTTAATATTGCAGAAATGCTTTAACCTTTTTCATTAAAATTATGGTAACATTATTTTATCAGTTAAGATAAATAACTACAGAAGCAGCTAATTTAATTAGCTTCCTGGTGTTATTTTTGAGGATATCAGGCACATGGGAAATTACTTCACTGGCTTACATTATGTAAAGTAAGACGAGTTTAACTTGACAATCAATTCCTGTGCTTGAAAATGATTGCTATAACAAGGCCATGTTCACTGTCTATGAGCAAGACTCTAGTCTACAAGGTCTCTGACTAACCAAAGATTAGATCTAGCCCATTTCAAGACTTTTAACTCATACTGATTTTGTACTAATCATAGCAATTTGCAACTTAAATACATGAAATTACAATTGCAATTGCTTAATGTTGATATACTAGGGCAGGGGTAGGCAACCTTTTTGAGCCAGGGGCTGGGTTGCTGTGCCTCAGACAATTGGGGGGCCGAAGCACCAAAAATAAATAAATAAATAAAAATAAAAATAATTAAAAAAAATCAAAAAAAAAATCTGCATGCACACTTTCCTAGCCTCAGAAAAGCCATGGCAAAACCCCTGTGGAGATTTTGCCAAGAAGACCCCAAGAACAAGTAATAACAACAATAATCAATATCATCATGGAGGCGGAGGCAGGACTGGCTTGGGGCCGGTCCAAAGGCCTCGGAGGGCCACATACGGCCCCCAGGCCTTAGGTTGCCTACCCCTGTACTAGGGTGTCCAGACTATACTAACCTCTTATTAAAACAGTGGTTCCCAAGCTTAGCTTCCCAATTTTTTCTAATAATAATAATAATAATAATACATTTTATTTGTATCGTGCCCCTCTGAGAAGCAATTTTCTGGAGATTATCACATGAGATGGCACATCATTGCCCTGTCCCTGTCCCATCCTTCCCCACCTGATTCCAGGAAGGACTTTCACACTTGACCCACACTTGATTCAGCAGGGAAGGGCTTGCAGCTGACTGAAAATTTGCAGTCTTTTGTATTAACGGCTTAACCCGTTAATACCATGATGGCTGAATGCACTTTCAGCTGACAGCTGACTGCAGTGTGACAGTGATTTGCACAATCAATGTCATTTGGGTCATGGATGGGATAAGGATGGGAGAGTGATCCCATCCCTATATCATTCTCCATGTGATCATCTCCTACCTTTCAGAAGCCTCAACCAATATGGCCAGTGGTAAGGAATTTGGAAACTTGTGGGCCTACAGTGCTAGGCTACTGCATGACTATTGCCACCAGAGACACTCTCTATTTCCAAAGTGAGAAATGATTCTGCTTTTATTAAGCCTACTTTCTTCTTACATCACAGGATATTATGTAGTACATATACAGGCATACACAGTGCTTTTAGGGACAGTACTTTAGTGATGAATTCCACAAGTAAGCACTATTTCCCCATGTCACCACCTTGGATGATTAACAGGAAAAATCTCAAAATGTTATCACATATTTTTTCTTCTCAGAGAAAGAAAGAAAATGGGATACTTTAAACAATTCAAATTGTAGCATTTCAAAGTCTATTGATATTTGAATATCATTCTACTTAGATTATTAACATGCAATGTGATATCACTGCAGGGTGCATCAATCAACCCACCATAGATTCTAATAAAAATTGTAAAGGAATAATTATGCAAATAAATAAAATTAACGTCCTCCTGGTTTACGAAACAGCAATTGGACATCGTTTTGACTACTGAAAATTTGAAGATTGTCAGAAAGAAAGCAGAAAACAAAATTTTGCAATACATTTAAAAGAAAATTGTAGCACATTGCTGTGATATTGCATGTTAAATGAATTGTGTAGCTGTCCACTTTAAGCCAAGATTTAGATTACAATATATTTGATCAGCTTTCAAATTGCATAGCTGTTGCATCCCTGATGGCGCAGCAGAAAGAACAAACAAATGACACTTTCAAGTATGGGAGATATTGATTGAAAGCAACACAGCATTGTTTTGTTAGAAAAGTGGCATGAGCAGATGTGTGTGTATGTGTGTGTAATTTACTTTAAGGTATATGATGCCTGTTGCAGTTTATGAATCATACTTTCTGTGATTCATTAGGCTCTCTGGTGTTATTGCTCCAATGTAACATTAGGTAACAGTGAGACTCTTTTCAACCATTGACTCTTATATATCAAGGAAAACTGAAACAGAACAGGGTTAATGTACCAATTTTCTGATGCTTTGGGTTATTGAAACAAAAATGTTCATACATAACTGCCATCTTTGAAACTTCATGTTTTTAGAGACAGGTTATCATCCTTTATTTTCCTTTTCCAAAAATTACTTATAGTAGTTATGGATAAATATAGTAAAAATTTTATATAGTACATATGTAAATACATATGACACATTACAAAACAACTTTAAAGGGTTCAAAAATAATAAATGGGAAAAAACCCCACTTCAACAGCCAATATAGATATAGACTGATGGAACTAATCATTACTAGCCATGTTAGGCTTGTGTAAACAAGTACTTTCTAGAAATTTAAATTGAAAAGTCACATGGTGTGCTGCAGAAATGCTGAAAAAAATGCTGCTGTGGCTGAAAAGGCATATTTTTCACAGTGCAAAAATTAGTGGCTTTCTGCCACTTCTTTTTGCACCAGGAAAACACTGGATTGGGGGTGTGGTGTGCAGTTGCTGTGGCCCCAACCCCACTCTCAAAGGAGCAGTATTTAGCCACTCCTTTACGGCCATCTGTTTTGGCCCATAATAGAGGGAATTCTAGGATGCTACCACTGAAAAGCCCTATTTTTGTTGTCTTTGCAACAGTATTGCATTGATTTTTATGCAACCAGTGGGTCTGCAAAACATTGCTGTTGACAGCAAATAATTGATTTTCTATAATTTTAAAGGGATATTCTGTAAGTACAGAATAATTAGTTATTAGAAACATATTTTGTTTTTCATAATGCATGGCATATTTGGTTATAACCCTTAACAGTATTTATATCTTAATAAATTACTGATAATATCCTTAAAAAAGGAAGAAATGCTATTGTTACTGAAACTTCCTGACTCTAACATGAGTTGAAATTGAAGAATTCAAGGTAATAATTCTTGTTCTAATACAGTAGCTGCATGCACTATTTTTCACCCATCAGATTAGCTCTAACTGAAATGAATTTTTGATGTTCATAATCAGTATCCTAATGAATATTACTTTAACTCTTATTTCCCCTAGGAAAAAAAATGTTACTCTGTTCACAGAAAACCAACATAAAAGTAGAAATCATCAAAAACAATGTAGTCTTAGCACTTAATTGTCCACAGGTAGTATTCATAGTTTGCAAATAACTATTCAGAATAAACAAGGCAAAAATAAATCCATGGATATTTAGTATATAAGAAGACCAAATGAATTGTCCATCGTTTTGTCCATTAACTGTTATTTTATGCCATTAAGACTGTTAAAGACATTCATTCTATTTAAATGCTCTTTTATCATTATTGTTTTGCATCATATAATTTCTTTGGCAACGAGCTACATGTATAGAGATCATTCAACCAAAATCAGTCAATAGACGGTCTGAAACAGAAATTATTCATATTTGAAATCAAGTTAATACAAAGGATGTATGAAAGATGAATTTCTGGCTTTCAAATAACTTTAGAAGGAGATGTTTGTTTCTTTTGAACATTCCCTAAAACAAATGAAATTGTCAAACTGCCATTGACACAGGGCAAAATAATAATACATATAAATTTGATGAGAATGTTGTTAATACAGGTGAGAAGTAAGGACATTTGGTGTCTCTATGCTATGCATGCAAAAATTCCATTCCAGTATTTTTTTAAATAAAAAAAAATCACAACCAATACATGTGATGCAAATCTGCCATGTACATTTTCCCCGTACTGCATATAGTAGCATTATTATGTCAAAAAGGCATGCATTCACAGTTTTAGTAGTTTAACTGTATTCAAAAGCTTCACCATTGCAGGAACAAACACTGAAGGTCAAATGTTAATAGTATTCCTTTGACTGTTCCTGTGTAAGCCTTGACCTTCACTGCCTGCCAGGGATCTTATAATGGAATATATTGAGGAAACTGCCTAAGCTGCTTTAAGAGGTGCAGCTACACACCTGATCCAAATGCTTGCTTTTGCTGGCCTTGGAGTTCTGTGGAGCTTATCCATTCTTGGGTTTGTCGCTGCCACTCTAGTGATGTTCTAGTTTGACGATCCAAAGAGCTCTTTGTTTCATCTATGGTGGATGCATGCTGCCGTTCTAGAGAGCTTCCTTTTCTCTCTGTTGAACCTCCACGTTGCCCAGGGCCTATCTGCTGTCTTAAACCCTGACCAGGGGGTGGGTCTGGTGGTGGTGGTAGATCTAAAAAAATGTGAATAGACTCAGAATATCAGTGATACATAAGTTCTGTTTGATGATGTAGAGTAAAAAGAAGATTTTGAAAGTATTGTCCATCATAAAGATATATACTTTACATATTTCACTGGTTTTAAACCACTTCAGTTGTAGCTAATAGAAGTAACTAACACTTAGGTTCTTTACCAGAAGAATAATTTTAATAGGGCTGCATTTGGAAGGGAAAGTAACAGAGTTCACAGACACTGTCAGCTGATAAAGGTTTTATTTCATTTTGGATGCTGTGTTATGTATAAAATATTTTCAAAGTCCACATAAAAACAGATTTCTATTACATTATTGTGGAATAATAAAAGCCACATTTTAAGCAAAATTATTCTCCCCAGGTAAATCAAGATGGCTACTATGAAAGAGTTCCCTAGATTTATATTAATATATGTTCATATTTCAGTGGATTTTAAAATTGTTCAAGATCTGTCTAGACTGCAATACAATTAAACCTGAACTGATATTCTAAATCAGTTCAAAAAGGACACATTAAATTTTTATATTCAGCTGGTGCTGATTTCAATCATATGATTGTATAATATACCCCATGTATCATATTTCAAATTGGAATTCATGGTATAAAACTATTTTATGCTAACAAATTTTGTTCAGTTTTTAAAATAAAGTTGGCTTTTTGAATATTAGTGATTTTTGAAACAAAGTATTTAAATATCCCACATGTTAGGGTTTTTTAAACAAACAAACAAACAAACGTGATAGCTCAAGAAAATGATTAGCTTTGTTGCCTTTTATTTTTGGACCTGGCAATGGTGAAAGAGGACTGTTGTTTCATAATTTTCCAACATTGCTTAGTTGCATCCCAACATTCAGCCCATGCTGTTTCAAAATAAACATGCAGGATTATTGCATTCGACTACTGAGGAAATCATCTTTGAAATAAAGAATATGAAGTACTCTGAATCATGATTATGTGGAGTATAACAAAAGGGCTATTTCACACATGTGTCCCAAAGACCTGCCATCTTTGTCCATGTTCTGAATCATTTCTGAGTATTGGGTCAGATGAATATACCACAATGTAAACTACAAAAAGAAAGAATTTATCCAAGGAATCAAAAGAATTGTTCTATTAATGTATAACCTTGTTTTTCCAGATGACAAGTCCACACGTAGGATGGTATACACAAATAGTGTACAGCTGGCATTTATCAGTGAGCCAGCCATAATTGTAAAATAGACAGTCAATTATTTGAGATGTACAAACTTTAAATTATGTCATGGAGGCGGCTGTTTATACAGTGCTTACTGAAACTTTCTTAACAATAAATATTGTCTTTTATATAGGTACTTTACCAGTTGTTCCATTGATTTATAAATGTAATCAAACCACTGAGCACCACAAACAAACCTATTTGATCACTCTCATAATCCAAAACAATACTTTTCAATGCAGGCAGTTCATTCGCATACAGTTGGCCCTCCATATCCACTGGTTCGGCATCCATGGACTCAATTATCTATGGCTTCAAAATATATTTTTTTCTAAAAAAAAATAATAATCCAAAAAGCAAACCTATTTTTTTTCTATTTTATATAAGGAATACTGTTTTACTAGTCAAAAATATAGCAGTGTTAGTCTGTAGAATCAGTATTAGAGAGAGCTTGTAGTACCTTTGAGACTAACTGAATACCACTGTATATAATGGGATTTGAGTATCCATAAATTTTCATATCCATGGTGGGTTCTGGCACCAAAGCTGAAAAGAGCCTAAGTGCATTCCCCTTTGATCCACTGTGGATTAAAGATTACCCATTGTGACTAAAAACAAATTATTAGCATAGACTTTTACAATACGAAAAAGTTACCAACCCATAGGCCAGTGTCTTAATGGGACTGGAAGATGATAGTGTATTTATTGATGGTGTATTATGAAAACAAGCAGTCAGCCTAGCAAAAGCTTATGTGTATGAAGTTTTGTGTATGCACTGCTCTTGTAGAGAAGGAAAACAGTAAATTTTGTTAGATCCCTAAATATGTGAAGTAATTAAAGAAGTAGAAAAAGAAATGACATTGTACATTTCTACAAATCCACTTGTTAGACTAATTATGATGATACGGCCTCCTGGCTCTGTCAAGTTAATCATGTGAGAATAAAGTCTGTATGATTAACTATTGTTTGTGGTGATTAGATCACATTCAAAGGGTGTGGAGATGATGGGAGGGGACCTAATCAGTGTAGCCACATAAAACTTGTTCAGTTATCTTATCTTTGCTTCTTTTTGTTGTGTGCCTTCAAGTCATTATTAGTTGAGCATTGATTCTAACTTAAAAAGCAGGCTGAGGAGAATGGAGGTTGCAGCCTGGAAGTCTATTTTGCTTTGGGGGGAAAAACCCAAAGCACCTGTAATCATTCAATTTCAATATTTTATATGACTAGCTTGAACTGTCAGGTTCTATATATCAAGGGGGGAAATGAAAGAAAGAAGAAAATAATTGGGGAGATACTAGAGACTTCTCTCATTTTTACTGCCTTCCTAATCTTAATCAAAAGTAAACATCACTGACTAGCTGGGAGTGTACTCTCACATAAAGTAAACTACATGTGCTTTTGGACCAACAAAACATCCAATGGGAAGAGCTGGAAGTTAAGAAATATTTAGATTTAATATATAGCAGATTTCTCATACCTATCACTCTTTTGAACAGAGATCCTTTAAAAAAAACCTAATTATTTTTGGCTTCTTGGGCTGCATCCACACTGCAGAAATAATCCGATTTTGCCCCATTTAACTGCCATGGTTCAATGTATGGAATTTTGAAAATTGCAGAGTGGGACCTTGATGCCACATGCCATCACTGGGGAGAATGGGGACTGTCCCTAATGGCAGCATGGCCATGTACACATATCACCAATAGGAACAACAGGCAGCTTGCCATATGCAGATGCTGGCAGATACTGAGGGCCCACTGTCATTTGTTGAGGCACCAGATTAAAGTGGAGTCAAACTGGATTATTTATGCAGTATGGATGCTGTCTTGAAGTGTAAACAAACTTTGACAATCTGTGGAAAGAAGCTTTGGATTTTGCCATTAGTCATTTAGACCACAGTTGTATCTGTTTGTTTTAATACCATGTTTGGATCAAGCTATTTATCATGCATGTTGTTAAACATGACAAAAATGTGCTTTGAATAATGAATGCTGATAAAAAAAATGTATTCTAGTGTAGCTTTTTGCAAATCCCATGAGCATAAAATTTAAGCTTGGGCAAACAAAATTTGAAAATTTCTTGACCAGCTTTCCCTAGTCTCACCCACCCACCATTTCATTATAGCTGCCATCAGCTTCAGATAACAAAGCCAAAGGTGAAGATGAAATTTAAAATATTTGGATGGCACTGGCATTGGGTTGGGCAATGTAACTTTCCCCTACGAGTTCTTGAAAACTTGAGATTAATTTTTGTTATAACATTTCTTGGACCAAAAACTATAATAATCATTTTGCCAAGTAAATTCTATACTTTACCCACATTTTGTGGTTGTACCAGAAACAGAAATGTAAATTCTTGATACTTGAACATTTATAGAAGCATGTATTTGTTTGAATTCTCAGAGACAGGGAAATTAATCATCTGGGAATTTTAAAAGGAAGACAATCTTCTCAAAATTATTTAGACTTTTTATAACCCACTTAACTTACATGAAGACACTGGGGGGAAGCAGACCAGGGTGTCCGGGACGCCCTGGGACGGTGCGCCGCGGGACCGCGGCAGCCGCACCGTGGCGCACCGTCGGCGCCTCTGAAAGGAACTAAATCGGCGCTCCTTTCAGAAGCCAGGGAAAGTGTGCCCTAAATGCGTAGGGCGCACTTTCCCTGGCTTTTCTGCTGCAGCGTGTGAGGATGCTGCGGCGGGAGGTTGCCCCCGGAGCGCCGGCCGTGCGGAGGGCCGGCAGCTCCGAGGGCAACCTCGGGAGGAGGAAGGGGTGCCGCTCGTGCAGCTGCCCCTCCTTTTCCTTGCCTTGGAGACGACTTTATTAGTCGTCTGCCGAGGCCCTTAGTTACATAATTTGCTACATCTTGTGGTGGAACCAGACAGTTTGACAGGTGCTCCTTAAAGCAATATTTTATCTAACTTTTTGGCATAGGCATAGGAATCTGGGAAACCTGCAAATGATTGCAAACCAAGGAACTTACCATCTGTCATTCCTTCCTTTCGGTGAGGCAATGGAGCTTGTTCTACTCTGCCTCCCTTGTGTTTTTTGGTAGGCCTAGGCCTTTGACTCTGGGCTGCACTGGTGTTGTTGTCAGTAGAAAATGGGCTGGTTGGCCGAGGCCTCTGAGAGGAATATGGTTTGCCTAGAAATAAAAGTTGAAATTAAAATATTACTGTGCTGATGGACAAATTCCTTTTCCATGACTACTCTAACAGTCTTCAGTATATTTCTTTGGTTCACTCACATGAGAATTCATAAAGATTATTTTAAGTAAGAAATACCACAAGATGAAAACTTCAGCATTATACTAAAGAAGTTTTAGTTAAAGACAGTTTCCTGTAAATCTGCCCCTCACCATTTTTGGTAAGCCAACCAGCAATGTTATACAAAAACACCTTTCTTTGCTGGCAGCAACATTTACTTATGATTTCTTTTCTCTGCAGAAAACACATAATGTGAGCTGGATAAGTAATATACAACACACTGCATCTTCACATTGCCTCAGGGTGTCCATCCATTAGCAGAACAAAAATTGTACTGGACTGTATTCTTGCTCTCCTTCAGCAACTAACATGCCCCAGATCTGCTTCAAAGGAACAGACTTGATAGGAGGACATGTAGGAAGAACTTTAAAAATTTGCTGTACAACGCCTACTAGCAACAATGACTGGGGAATTGTAGGAGTTGTAATCCAAAATAGTAATCTCCTAAACTCTGTATGTTGGGGATTGCTAGAGATAGGAGATGATGAGGAATTTATGTTTCATGAGCACAAATCTGCTAATGTAACATTGTGTATACATTTTTAAGTTTAGAAGGTAATTGTTTATTTGGGGCACCCAAACCATTCAAGAACAAACTAATTCAGTTAATGGTACTCCATATTTTAATACTGTATGTATGCACATGTTAATATCTAGTAAAAGGTTTAACTATTTCACTTGTATCAGGATGTATATAAATGTATCCCCTTCTACATCTGAATTTTTAAAATAATAATATTTTCATGTGTTTCATATATTTTTTTTAATGTTCAGTAATTTAGGAATTCTATCATGGGTTCTTTCTGAAGGTTCTCCATCTATTTCAGTGGGGCTTACCATAATAGTTTTTTCCCCAGCATTCATTGGAGCTTAGTTCCAAATCCACTATAAGAGATATTTGTGCATCCAATATTATATAAATTTGTAGATAATAATCTCATGTTACAGTACTCTTGAAATTGTTGTATGATACTACAGTTTACTAGTCATTTATTCATCTCTCTCTCTCATTCATCTCCTCTCCCCCAAGAGTTTTAGAAAAATACCAGTTACTATCCACACTCAATGTGGGAGAAAATTAAAGAGGGCATAATAAAACCTGAATTTATTATGCCCTCTTTAATTTTCTCCCACATTGAATGTAGATAGTAACTGGTATTTTTCTAAAACTCTTGGGGGAGAGGAGATGAATGAGAGAGAGAGAGAAAAACCCTATGCAACGGCAAGATCAGTTAGTAAATCATATGGGAACTGTAGTGAAGGCATGATGATAGGGAAGGAATGAAGATGCTGACATATATAGCCTATAGGAATATTATATTAGTTTTCTCTCATGTTCTTTGTATACAGTGAAAAACCAAAGGGCACAATCCATGTGAGAAGAGATTCCATGTCTCTAAAGTTAATTATAGTGGCACCCTTCCTGACCTTCAGTCCTTTCCACTGGCCCAGTTCACACATTACTTTGAATAGTTATAAAAGTACTCTTGCCAGGATATTGAAGAGAAGTTACCTGTATGCCTCCCCATGAAGACATGAATATGCTGTGTAGTGACTGGACACAATACTGCCAACTTGGCATAATACAACTATGCTATTGGCATGGAAAAGAACTCTACAAATGTGTGAGAGAGTGCAGGAAGCTGGCAAAATTTCCTTTTACATTAGAGGGCTCTGTGATACTGCACAGAAGAGTATTTTGCAGGTTTTAATTGGAGATAAAGGAAGGATAGTGATGAGAAATGATCAAGAGACTTAATCAAAGGAGATGGAGATGGGGAAAATGCAGCATGAAAAATTTTGGTTACTCTGCTGGGCATCAAAGAAACCAGTGGCACTTGCGCTTTTGGGGCCAATTGCTCTGGCAGTGTTTCTTAATGTAATTGCTTGGAATGGCAAATTTAGCAGTGAATTTAGCAATGAATTTAGCAGCAGGGTGTATGCACAAATGAGGACTACACTATTGCTCACTCCTACCATAGGTGTTTCTTTCCACACATGCAACAATATGAGCCACACATGTGGGGAAAATGGATTGTGCTCAAAATCAGAGTGAAGAGTACGTATTAAATGGTAAGAGAGCTATCCTTACATAGCAGTACATTTAACAGACAAACTGATTTTTGGCTATCATCTGAAGGCTATTTAAATCTCCACTGCATGGTAGATATTATGATATTTCTTGGACAGCAGCTCACTGTATCAATGGTACAACTTTTCATACTGTCACTGCAGTGCTGTTGTTGATTTATTGATCTGTGAGGTATATTTCTGTTTGAGCACTTCATCACTTGATGATAATGGGGACCGTTGTGAGGTGTTTCTATGGAGTTTATCACACGGGTGGGATTCCATGCAAAAGTGGGATTTAAACTGCAAAAAATCTGCAAAAACAGATTGTTTTTCAGATGACATGTCAGATTAATCCACACAGAAAGTGGGGGAAAAAACACAAAAGTGGGTTGATTTTTAGACAATGAGCAAAAACGCAACATTAACCCTGACAGAAAGGTGACAAAATATGCTTCTTCTTACTTTCGAGATTTTCTGAAAGTAAAAAGAAGTGAATTCTGTCACTTTTTGGTCTGGGTTAATGCCGCTTTATTGCTCAGTATATGAAAACCAACCAGATTTTGTAGGTTTTCCCCAGGGTTTTAAATCCCATTTCTACATGGGATTTGGAGACTTTGCCTCTGTGTGATAAACTACAAGGTGAGAGCTATAACATACAAGTAAGCACAAGAGTAGGCTGGAACTACTGTTCTGGATCGATGTGCACAAGATATCTGCATAAATATTGCTGATACAAACACATTCTAAAGTTGTGCTTTTATATGCTTTATGAATACTTTGGCTCATTGTGGGGGGTGGGGAAGGAAGAAGTGACCTCAGGAAATGAATTATAGGGTTACTATTACCTGCTATTTATCTGAAAACCAAAAGTGAGATTTGTTTAATTTAGTCAAATCTGTTAATATGGCTTAACTGCATGCTGTCATTGATATATTTTCATTTCTACTCCCGCAGTCAAATATAATAAATGATTAGATTAAGTGCCTTACAAGGAAACCTTTTAATAAGACTGTTAAACTATTCCATTGTTAAAGTGATAAACTTTTACCAATTCACCCCATATTTACAAAGTCTTCCCAGAAAATACATTTGGCAAGAGAGATGTAAAAAAGAAGCAATAATGAAGATAAAAGAAACAACAACAAAACCCTAAGTGAGAAATATTATTGATTGTTAAAGGTTTTGCAAATAGTAAATCAAAAATTGCACAGCAAAAATTAGCAGTCTCTTTGAGAAAGTATTAAAAGGCAGCAAGTGTAAGTAAAACTATACTGGGATATAGGCAGATCTATAAGCTCATATGTGTGCATGTTAAAGAGAGCAATGATTTTAATTTATTTGGAAAGGAAGGAGAAAGATAGAAAGGGGATATACCCTGGCATCATGCAGAAAGCATTTGCTTTGAGGCTACAAACCTGTTCTTGATAGACTGGTTCCATCCAGCCTAAAACCAGCTTTATCTGCTGCTGCAATTAGAGCTTGTGCAAAACTGCCGCTGGTAAAGATGGAGTCATCTGAGGAGCTACCTACACTAGATCTATGACTAGAAAAGTTATGGTCCTCATCAGATGCAGAACCCCATCCATTTAAAAGTGAACCTAAAAACAAATGTAGGGGGCTAGTGAGTTGTACACATGAAATAGTTTAGCTGCTTAAGTAAATTCCATAGGTCTATTAAAATGTCTTCTTTTTCCTCCTCCATCTTCAAAAGTCACCCCTAAGAATTTTTTCTTAGAATATGGAAAGTCAATTTAAAATTGTCTGACACTGCTCCTACCACCAAGTATCCTAACCTATAGAGGAGTTTAAGACAGTATTTTACCAAGAATTTAAAACAAACATACAATCACAGAATACAAACTAAAGGAACATGAATATATATCACTCTCAATTTAAAACTGGATGCCAAGTACCTATATTATAGTTAATTAAAACTAGGCTTTTGCATTGCACAAGCAAGATTAGTATGAAATAAATTTGGGGAGAATCCAATAAAAAAATTACTTTAATACTGGCACACCCAGTCATTCAAATGGTATTATTCAATTTAGTTAGTGGATCATCAGGCATAAATAATTACAAGTATTGTTAAGTATAAAGAACAAAAAGTAGTTTAATATGAAGAATGAAAATATATGCCAAATTTATATTTTGTATAAAGAGTGAAGTTTTTCAATAATGCTGCATTCAACGCAATATAGTTTCCATACTAAAACAAGAGACATAGCAATGCAAAGTGAGGATTCAACAGACATCTACTCTATACAAATCAGTAAGTAACAGCTTTGCTGCCTGCTAGTTTTTTGAAATAATGAATATAGTTTGTAGCACTGGAATTGGCCAAAATCTGTTAGCATCAGTTCTAGTGGCAGGCTATAATAAAAACAAGTTGGTACACCTCAGAAACAACAGAAACCAACAGGGTCTACAGAAAACTGACAGGCTGAAAGTAAGTTAAATGCAATAGACAGTAACAATTTGATTTTGTTTGCCAAAGGCACAAATAAAATTGTTACTTTCCAAATGAACTCTACCTGACTCAGACAGATGTATGTAAGCCATGATAAGAGCAAAGACAAGCTTGAAAAATGAACTCTTTTGAAGCAAACAAAAGGTATACAGGTTTTTACAGACAAAAAAAAATTGGGAAATGCTATTGGGATTACTAAGTGGTAACAGTATAAATAAAATAATAGCATCAATAGAAAAGGAATGATTAATCAATATAAACTCTTGGGACAGTTAAAACAAATAGTGCTTCATTTCACTTGATCACCAAAATTGTAACCATATGCATCACTTAAAGAAAGAATGTTAATGGCATACTTCGAATGGAAAAAAGTACACATGGTAAATATGAGATCTGATACCACAACCAGAAAAACCCAGTATGCACAGGAATGATCTAGATATAGTTCATGAATTTTGTTGCCTCTTTATATCACAGCAATTCTTATTCCTGTTAATTTAACATCCCAACCCTAAAACAGACAACACAGTACATAGTTCACTCTCACACACATTATTTCCCTTCTTTGGGTCTTGGCCTGTGTTTATAACTATAAGCTACATATTGATAAAATAAATTCTAAAATAGAACATGTTGATTCCTTGAGGCAATGAAGGAGTCAGCTATTTTGGATCTGATCCTAACTAACAGGGAAGACCTAGTTAATAGGGTGCAAGTGGTTGGATCCTTAGGCGGAAGTCAGCATGTCCTCCTGGAGTTTATTATACAGTGGAAAGGAAAAGCCAGGCATAGTCAGACACGCATTCTAGAATTTAGGAAAGCTGATTTTACTAAACTTAGAGAAATACTGGGGGTGATTTCATAGACAGGAATACTAAAAGAAAAGGGAGTTCAAGACGGATGGGAGTTTCT
>JAIPUX010001232.1:114928081-114942660 GCA_020142125.1 Phrynosoma platyrhinos | reverse complement strand
CTATTTTTGCGCTCCTTTCAGGGACACCGTCGGTGCGCCGTGGTGCGGATGCCACGGTCCCGCAGTGCACCGTCCCAGGGCATCCCAGACGCCCTGGTCTGCATCCCCCCTAAATTAATGCTGAAATACAACACATGTGGCAACTAAAATGAAAGCATTGAAAATGAGAGAGGTGTTACTTTGAGATATTTTGGGAGAAGAATATTTTGAATTTCTTGTATCCTTAGACCATACAGATCTGTACATTTCATTCATTGCTACTGATAACAAGACAAGTTAACCTTTCTTTCCCAACTTGACAGACAGTAATCTTTTTTTAAAATTTACACTTCAAGTTTTTTTTTCTTTTTCTTTTGATCTATGCTACTGCCGCCAATATAATCAGAACACTGATCTGGCATTGCCATATTATTGTATATTATTAAAAAAGTTTAGAATTTTAGAAAATTTGAAACAGGATCTGTATGATGATCTAAATCAATTGATGTACATTAATATATGTAAAGCTCTCTATAGATCATGGAAGTAAAGTTCTGGGTTTTCTTTTCTGCCACCCCATAGCACACCCTTACATCATTTTATGCCCCAGGATACTGGCATACTAAGAGCTATCATTTCTGAAAACATTAGATAACTTAGAGGTTTGTAATATAAGATTCATTTTTAAAGCAAAAATGATAAATAATTTTCCTGTTTCTTATCTGGAAGAACAAAATGCAAATGATTTATAGAAATGTAAATTTGTAGACTATCTTTTTAAAAGAATGTACCTGTATCAATATTAACATTAATAAATATTAAAGGGCAATATATAGAAAGTAGTTTCCTTAAAATTGTAGTATCATTGGAAGAGTTTCACTGGGGGATACTTTAACTATAGAAAAATGCAGAACTATGCAAAATTACAGCTTGAAGGTGATTATGCTAATGATTCTAGCCAAACTGTGCAAAGTGGCTTAAAATACTTGTGTACTAAATAACCAATCTTCCAAACTCAGAGATTCCACAAGTCTTCAGTTGGGGTTGGTTTTGAAATCACAGCAGTCAATCTATAGTTCTTGAATCTTAATTAGCTTGGCAAAGAATCTGGCTCCAGACCACAAAGGAAAAGAAACTGGAAAGTAGGATAAAGCACTGCTTCTTTTAATTCAATGAGAGTGAGATCAGGGAAATCTGAAGTACTGGTGCTTCATTACTGTCACATTGTCATCTCTGACAGTGGAAGCTAAAATGTGTTTTCATAGGTGCAGTGTTTTGATAAGGGGTCAAAACAACCTGTAAGACTCACAGGGGGAAGGCAAAAAGGAAGTGAAACTGCATGGGAATTTTTCAGTGGGCAGAAATAGCCTGAAAATATATTCAGAAATTAGTACTGTCTCATAAAGATCAATGACTGGGGAGATATACAATTTTTTTTAATGAGCTATATAGACCATGCATACTTGGTTTCCAACAGACCTCAGTCAATCTAGATACAGTACATAAAGTAAGGTACAATATCAGTTGAAATGAATATCTGCTGAAGCCTAGAATTAGGTCATGATATTCATGTAAAAAACATAATTTCCTTGCATAATTAAATGCATGCTTATCTTCTACTGACACCAACTCAGGTTAGGCAAGCTTATTTTTTCATGTACAACATTTATGATCAGGTTTCTAACTTCTTTAGACATGGAAGGAACGAAACCACTAAAGGAAAAGATTTCTGATTAACTAAATAGTTTGGGACTGAAAGAGGACAATGATTAAATATAGCAATACGAAGTGGGCACAAAATAAATGTCACCACATTTAAATCATTTCATTCTGTTAATGTTCTGAGGTTATTCTGGAAAACATGTTTTCACTTGTGTTCATCACTTATACAAGGATAAAAATGTAAAAATGAAGAGAGGCTTTTCTCTCTTAGAGCTTAGAAGCTTTTCATGGATAAAGTAGAAACACTGACTTACCTGGTGATATGTTTGTTTTCAGAGATGGGGGCAGGCGGACATCCTTAACTTGGATTCACTCCAATCAGGCAGGATCTAGATTTCCAGGAACTGTTCCAACAGAGGGAGCTATCTCCCTTAGTTCCCAGTCCATGTAACAGCCAAACCAATTAGTGGAGTATGAACTTATATAACAATAAGGTAACTTTTAACCACTGACTAACTATAATAAAAGTGGCAACTATGTGACTATAAACAGTCCCCCCCCCACATACCAAGAAAAGTAAAACCTCAGTTCCAGGAGGGCAGGATGTCTCTGCCCCAAATGCTGAAAACAAACATATCACCAGGTAAGCCAATGTTTGTTTTCAAGTGATGAGGTGGAGACATGCCTACTAAAATATGCCTGATTGAAAGGTGTCTAGACGTTAGTAGTGGACAAATGTGGACAGGGACAACCAAGTGGCAACCCTACAAATGCCAGAGACTGTCACATTGGTAGAAAGGGCAGTGGATGCAGCCATGCTGTGGGTGTAGTGAGCAGTAAGTGTCCCTGGTAGTGTAGCTCCATTACATTTTGAAATGCAGGAACAAATCCATCTTACCAATGTTGAAGTAGAAACCTTCTTTTCCATTTCCTGGATGGAATGAAACAAACAGGCAATCTGACTTGCAAAAGTGTTTGGTACATTTAATATAGATCTGGAGAGCCCTGCATACATCTACACAGTGCCAAGTCTTTTCTAAATCCTTCTTGGCATCAGGACAGAAAGAAGGTAGAATGATTTCCTTTGCTTGATGGAATGAGGAGTTGACTTTAGGCATGAAGTTTGCTCCTAGTGGACAGTGCCCCTAGCTTGGAAACTCTGTGAGTCAAAATAATAGCCATAAGAAAAAGGACCTCCCAAGTGAGTAGTTTAATGTCCATTTTATGTAGCAACTCAAATGGAGTCCTGGTAAGCACTGTCAGTATGATGTGTAGGTCCCAGTTAGGGTACCAATTAATGGTTGGTGGTTTAATTAGAGAGGCTGCTCTCAAAAACTTTTCTTTGTAGTGGTGACCTGAAAACTTATGATGCAACTTTGGAGGAAGAGCCGATGTAATGGCTGACACTTGTCTTCTTAAAGTGTTTGGTCTGAGGCCCTTGTCTAGGCTTTCCTGTAAAAATGATAGGTTGTTTATCAAAAATGATAGTGCCGATAAATTCTTTGACTTGCACCAGTTGATGAAGGAATGTTCATATATGTATTGTGTGGCTTCTCTTCTAGCTTGTATGTTTGTGGGGGGTTCCAGACTGCCAGAAATAGTACAAATTGAGTCTACTTTTAGGGTTAGGGTTAGTGCTAGAGAATCATGGGAATTGTTTTTTTTCTGAGACATTGAACCTTCTCTGTCAGAGAGCTCTGGTGCCACAATAAAATACAGTTCCCATGATTCCCTAACCCTAACCCTAAAAGTGGATTCAATTTGCACTATTTCTGGCAGTCTGCAACCCCCTTTGCCTGCCCACATTAAGTGTGATTCCATCCTTTAACAAAAAGTGGCACTCAATTTCCACATGTGAAACCAAAATGGATCTGGATGACGGACCCAGTCCTGTGAAAGAAGGTCCAGGTGTGTCGGTAGTTTCAAGTATTCTTGTTACAGTTGGGCTATTTAATTGAACCATGCCCTTCTTGGTCAGTAGGTGGGGCCACCAGTAGAAGAATCGGCCTTTCACTTCTTAGTTTTTGGATGCATCTTGATATCATCACTGTGGGTGGAAATACATAGAGTAGTCCCTCTGGCCAGGGGGCATGAAGGGCATCCACCATTTCCATCCTCTGAGTATTGAAGGGGGAAAAGAATCTGAGCACTTGATGATTTATTGAAAATGCAAACAGTTCCACCTGTGGGACCCCAAACCTTGCAGTTATCATTTGAAAGACCTCTGGATGAAGAGTCTATGGGCCTTTGTAGACTGCCAGAAATAGTGCAAATTGAGTCCACTTTCACTGCCCTGACTCAGTGCTAGGGAATCATATGAACTAGTTTATTATGGCACCAGAACTCTCTGATAGAGAAGTCTCAATGTCTCAGAAAAAAAATACAGTTCCCATAATTCCCTAGCACTGAGCCAGGGTAGTTAAAGTGGACTCAATTTGCAATATTTCTGGCAGTCTGCAAAGGCCCTATGTCTATGCCTGTCCTGCTTAGCCAATCAGCTTCCGTGTTTAGAAGACCCTTTATGTGTTCTGCCTTGATCGACCTTAGGTTGGCTTCTACCCAGTTGAAGAGTAATGTTTCTTTCATCAAGCACAGTAACTTGGTCCTACTTTCCCTGTTTATGTGGGCCTTTGTCATTACTTTGTCTGCATTGATGAGGAATGTTTTTGTTTTGTATGTGACTTGAGAACACTAGTAGAGCCAGCCACACTGCCCTGAGATCCAGCCAATTGATGCTGTGGGTCCACTCTTGGTCATTCCACCTGTCTTGGGTGCAGTGATTGTTGAACGTGACTCCCCATCCCTGAAGGCTGGTGTTCGTTGTTATCTGGACTATGGAGATGGATGTATCACACAACCAATTTGTATGTGTTGGGAGAGCCACCAGTGGAATGACTCCCTGACCATGACTGGTATGTGGATTTGGGTCATGATCTGGTTTTGGTGAGGTAACAGTAACTCCTGAAGACTGATGGAATGGAAGCAGGCCCATGGCACACATGGTATTGTTGCTATGATGAGTCCTTGGAGTATTGTTAGGGCTAACAAGTTTGCTGATGGGTAGTGACTAATGATCTGGATTGTGTTGTGGATTGCTCTGATCCTCTCTAGAGACTGTCCCCAAGTCTGTGTCTATAATAACTCCCAAATGATGAATGTGCCGAGTAGGAATAAGGTGGCTCTTCCCACGATTTACCTGAAAACCTTATCTTGAAAGTGATGAGAGAATCAGGTAAACATCAGGGGAACCTTGATGGAAGGAGGAGGCAGCTATCAGGATGTCTTCCAGGTACAGAAAGACAAAAAGGCCTTGGAGCCTCCAGTGTGCTACTAGTGCCACCATGATTTTTGTGGATATTCTGGGTACTGAGGAGAGCCCAAAGGGAAGGGCTCTGTACTGGAAATTGTTGTGGTGATAGGTGAAATGTAGGAATTTGCAATGATTTGGATGAATCAGAATGTGGGAATAAGCTTCGGTCAGGTCCAGCAAGAAGTCCCGTGGTCTCAGAGCTTCCATTATGGTTTTGAGTCTCCATCCTGAAGTGGCATTTTGCAACACACCAGTTGACTCTCTTTTGATCCAAGACCACCCTCCAAGAGCCGCCCTTTTTTGGTATGAAGAAAAGGATAGAATAACAGCTGCTTGATTGTTCTGAAAATGGTACGTGCTCAATGGTTCCCATTTGGAGAAGGTGGTCTATAGCCTCTAGTGTCAGCCAATGCTTGGTGTGTCTCCTGGATCTCAGGGATATGATGAAATGATTACATAGAATGTGAGTAAAATCAATTAGATAGCCTAGGGATAGGGTGGACAGAACCCACTTGTCTGATATAGTGGTTTTCAAAAAGTGCGCAAGGTGTTGTAGCCTGCTGCCCACTCTGGTTATCTAGTAGTCAGGATCTGGTGTTTTGTTGTTACCTGCAGGCATATTTCCAGAGGAGGTTGCGGAAGAGAAGGATCTGTTAAATCCTCAGGACTGGAATTGTGGCAGGATGGACCTCTCCACTCAAACCACTGCTGATTATTTCTGATTATTTCTTCTGTTATCTCTCGGGTGAAAGGAGTTTGATGAATTTTGGAAGGGACGAAAGGAGGCTTGTTTCTGGCAAAATGATTTCCTGTCCTCCCAATGAGGTAGAGAAAGTAGGGCCTTCTTTTTGTCTTTTGTTCTATGAGGACAGGATCCAATGCCTCCCCGAATAGCTTGCTCCCTCCAAATGGTGACATAGTGAGATTTTGTTTTGACTTGGAATCGACCTGCCAGTATTTGAGGCAGATTTGTCTTCTCACTGTATATTGAGGCAGTGGAAGATGCCTCAAAAGACCTCTTTTTGATAGAAAATTGGGTAGTTCTGACCATGGCCGGTTTAGACCATTCATCCTTTATCACCTTCATAAAATCTGAAGGCACCACATTGTTGTATGGGTTGGGCTTAGGAAATGAGTCTCCTTTACCCTGTGGGAGGCTCATGTCTTCTGGTTGTGGTGTTTAGTTCAATAGTTCAAGGACCTTAATAGCCATTTCAGTATAATGGGGAAATTGTCAGGGGATAAAACCCTGGTGGACTGAGGGGGGGGGAGAGAAGAAATATCCTCTTCCTCCAAAAATCCCCTCTCTTCTGAGTCAGAGGCTGTGGGACTTGATGTCTGAGGAAACCTCCTCATTGGATGAGTGATGGGAGTTAGATGTCTTTCACCTCTTGGTCTTTGGCATGTGGTCAGGAGATGGTGCCCTTCTTTTGGTTTTGGACCTAAGTCCTGAGAAAATGTTGGAGGTTGCTTCTTTCCCACGCTTTTTTAGTTTGTGTGCCCTTGGGAGAGCTGGGACAAATTTTCTTTATTCCAGGGGACAGACAGCATCCTTGGAAGATCGGGATAAGGGTGGGGAGGAGGGCAATGCCCTGATCTTTAAGGGGTCCCTAGTAAAAGCCTCCCTTAACAGAGGACCTTATCCCACGGGGCCAAAAGCAGCAAGAATCCACTAAGAATCAGGCGCTATAGCGCTATACATTCCTGGGTGATCACACAACGTCGCTCAGAATCGGCTAAGAATCAGGCGCTATAGTGCTATAGTTTTCCGGGTGATCACACGACGTCGCTCAGAATCCAACAAGAAATCGCTCGGAATGCAGCATCATTCGGGTTCTTTTGAATGTCGGTTTCAGCGGGCATTGCAATAGTGCTAGCTTATCCATAGCGCTATTATAGCGCTAGCACCATATTTATACTAGCACTATAGTACTGCAATGATGCTCATATCACTTTCTTGCCACTTTTGAGAGCAGCGTGGGATAAGGTCCAGAGAGTGATAAAGCCCCAAAATTACAGTCTCAGCTATTGCTGAGGGAAGTTGGGAGGGTCCGCAAAGGTCTGGGACCAGCCTGCCAGGTAGGTGCCTGAAGAAGCCGATATAGCTGCTGCCTGCATGGCAATTGAATATGAAATTAAATGGCAGCAGCATCTGGGGTTCGGAGAATCCCAGATGCATGATAGTACTCACTGCCCTGGAAGCTGTATCTGAGCACACCATCCTTTCCCGGTCCCGGGGAAGGAGATCGCGGTAGAGCGCATAGATGAGGGATATCCCTCTTCCAGCTGCACCAAATGATTTCTGGCCTAGGTCTCCAAATGAGTCAGGGACCCTTCCAGAAACATGAAGCAGCTCCTAACAGTGCAGGCCGAATCCCCAGACATGACAGGACTATAGTCCAAATCCTTCATCTGATCCCTCTGCTCCATCCTCACTATCTAGTCTGCTCAACCAAATATGAAAGAGGAGAGAAGGAAAGAGTTTTTTAAAAGTAAAATCAGGAGAGAGAGAAAAAAAATGAACTGATTGGAGCAAAGGCAGGATCTAGACTGGGAACTAAGGGAGATGGTTCCTTCTGTTGGGACAGTTCCCGAAAGTCTAGATCCTGCCTGATTGGAGTGAACAGAGGAACCAACCCAAGTTACCGATGTTTCCACGCCCATAGCTTGAAAACAGCTTTTCATGTCACTCCTGAGATACAATATACACTATTTTTCAGTCAATCTTCCCCCCCCCCCACCACCTACCCAGCACCCCATATGTGATGGGCTTGCTTTTCCACCCAGAAGATTCAACCTTCCATGAAAACTGGGATATAACTGAGTTTTCTTTCAAGTCTTTAAAGCTTTTTTAAAATTCATGAATTTACTTATCATCTGCAGCAAAGGAAAAAAAAAACATTCTCAAATCCTTCTTTAATAGTTGTGCCTAATACTAGCACATTTTAGATGCAACAGAAATAGAGCAGACTAAAATGCTCTTAAACATTATATTATTCATGATATATTTACACCTTCACAAATGGGTTATATGTAAGTTTTGTTGCCTACCTGTGACAGAACTGTCTAGATTGTCCATGCTAGACCCTGGTGTATGCTCTAGTCCTCTCAGAGGCCTTGTGATTTCTATAGCCTCTTCTTCAATATCATCCTCATCTTCATCTTCTGGAATATCTGTTTCCAAATCTGATATTAGAGTTCCAGATACATATCCTAATGGTGGAACTGGGGTATGAGGCAGCTGACTATTGCTTTGACTGTGCCTAGAACAAGAAAAGGCAAATGCTAAACACTGTAATCATCAACACATTTAAAAAGGAGAAAGCATGTTCCAGGCAAAGTTAAGCTCCCTTTGCCATTTGTTTTAACTGGTGAAGTTAAGCATGTGTTTTAATACTCTTCTTGAAAACCAATAAGACCTTTTTGTACTTTTGATAATTCTTCTGAGCCATCATCCTTATTTTCCTACTGACACAGAAAAGACTCATATGACCCACTACTTTATCTCTGTGTGTACGTGCCTTCAAGTCATCTGGCAGCTTATGGCAACCCCATGAATTTTGTAGGGTTTTCTTAGGCAAGGAATACTTAGAGGTGGTTTTGACATTCCTTCTTCTGAAATATAGCTTGCACCACCTGGTATTCATTGACAATCTTCCATCCAAGTACTAACCATGACTGACCCTGCTTAGCTTCCAAGATCAGACAGGATCTGGTGCCTTTAGGGTATTTGGACTCTACATAATCTATAGTGGGTATCAAGTGGATGTACCAAAACTTGACAAATATATAAAAATGCAATTTCTGTGTGAAAAAAATCTTGGAAAAGAGAATAGTTTTACCTTGGGTGATTGATGTAAGCAAAAAACTTGTGCTGTAGCTGAGTTACTTTTTACTACATTGCCACCTATGATGGAAATGAAGTGTGCAATCCATGTTTTCTTAGATCAACATTCATTTGCATAAAATCAGATTTATAAAAAAGTTTTACATCAATGTATTCTTTCAGAGTACAGTCACAATAAAATGTTATAGCCCATTTCTTGGCAAACATATTTGATGTTTCTTATGGAGGTATTCTTTCCTTTTTATGTTTCTTGTAAAATAAATAGTTGAGATGGGTGAAGACTTCTGCATAGCTGAACATTGTTATAATCATAATTTGTTTCTAGAACTACCACTGTGGATTCTTCCCTCCTACTTTTTAAAGATGCATTAAAAAGGACAGTTTTTCCCCCACTGCTTGAAATTAAGTCTTTATGGTTTGCTGCAATATGTAATATTCCTAAATATGTCATTTCTAGACCACCAATGGTATAGTCCAGTGCCAATGTGAATATGTTTCTGAAAGAATCCTTTTGAAAGAGTTGATATGAGCTATAAAAACCAAATTACTTTGTATAAAGAATATTATTACATTAATAGATTAATTTAACACTGTATTCTATCAAAGTAAGATATTAGGTTTGCTGTATATTGAGGATATAATTCCATTTTTTAAAAAAACAAACAAACACAAATTACCTAATGAGATGCATGATGTTAACTAACACCAAAAGTTGCACCTGCAGTTTGTATGCCACCACAGGAAGCATAACAGCTGCAAGGTACAGTCTGAAAGCATGCCAGGGCATGCATCTGTGTCCTGCCTGGCACAATTATGCATTTAACCTAGACCCAAATTAGCTGATGCTTGGGCTTCTGGCTTATTATATAAAAAAGCTATATCCCATAGCGGAGGTGGCCTAAGCACCCTGTCGATTGGCTGCAGCTTGCAGACGAGGATGAAGTACTGAAAACTGTCCAACGAAAACAGCTGGCTTTGGCATCAGCAGGAAATTCATACAAGCCTCTTTGACCTATAATAATGCTTTCAATGTAAGCTGTGGCCTTTGTTATGTCAGGAAACATTCCTATTTTTTTACTGGCACTATGCCTTTCAGCAAGCAGTTTTACTTTGCTTCACATTCTCAGTCATTCCTTGTATTGCTGAAGTTTTATTGCTTTTATTCTGCTTTTAAAGAGAATTCCAAGAACCATGTGATCTTCTGTTCTGTACAGGGAGCCTCTTTTCTCCACCTCCCCCAGTCACTAAACAGACTCTCTCAAACTGTCTTGCTATTTTGGTATTTCCTTCTTCTCTGAGTTAAAAAAAAAAAAAGCAAAACTCCTCCACTATGCATATTTTAAAGTAACTTCTTTCATAATCTGTTTTAATCAGATATAGTATAATAGTGAAGTTATACTTGCCAATTCTGCAAATATTCTGGACATGCCATCACTCTGTCCTCATGGTAGTAATCCACCTGCTCTAAATGAGTTTTATTACAGAAAATCATCCTTTTTGAAATAGTATAATTTCTTTAAGAAAACATAGATGTTCAGGCTTAAAAAAATCTTTCTTTCAAATAATGGAAAATACTATTTGCACAGACAATGAGTAATCTGTGTAGTTAATTTGTTTTTGATAGCATCACAGATGTTTTCAGTAATCCAGCATGTTGTAGTTTGAGCTTGGACTACAACTCTGGAGACCAAGGACTATTCATTTGGTCACAGAAACCTACTTGGTGACTTTGGGCAAGTCATATTCTCTTAGCCTCAGAGGAAGAAAAGGCAAAGCCCCTCTGATCAAATCTTGCCAAGAAAACCCCATGGTAGGGTGGCCATAAATCAGAAATTACTTGAAGGAACACAGCAACAGCAACATACAGATTTTTTTCTTAAATCAGACTATGCAACATAACCAGTATAATAGTGGCTAGTTTACTGAGAAAATAAACTTTTAACTAGTAAGATTATTAGCCTGAAGAGAGCCTGTAAAATGCTAAACTGAAATGATATTAAAATACTGCATTTTTCTAAGAATAGAAAATTAATAGTCTAGGAATGGGTTTAGCAAAATGCATCCCTGTGTACTAATGAGATGGAAGAAGATGAAGGTGTTAACATTTTTCTGCTGTAAAAGTTTTCTTGGTTTAACAGCTGGTTTAATGGTAATTTGAAAGATGAAACCTTTACCCTCATGAGCCTGCCAAAGGCACATAATGTCTATCTGGCAAAATCTCCAGGCTATTGAAGGCATAGGTATGTCTTTCAGAAGTAGATACTTTCAAACTTAAATATCATATCCCCAAGTGTCGTTTGATGTCTGGTATGTTTTATATTTTTCAAACTCCATCAGTGTCTGTCACATTTACCATGCCTGCTTTGCTATATCAAACTGATAGGCCCTGGTCAGTTCATCAAGGTGGGCTTGAAGCATAGGCTGCATCTCCTCCCTTGGAGATGGTGTTAGAGTTGCAGTGGATTGCTGTCCAAAGGAAATTGCTGGAGAAGAAGCCACTCCTCGGACAGGGGGCGTCGGTACTCTGTCATCTTCTTCTTCAAGTTCATCCTCCATTCCTTGATGCAAATATGTCTGGACCGGTAAAGGTGGGCACCATCCATCACTGTCATATCTAGAATATACAGTATTATGGGTTAGGGTCTCTTTCATTCATTTACATAATTTATTTATTTAAACAGTTATAATGTAGATGTCTTCAAGTTGCCTGACAACATGGGGTGTTCCCATTAATCCCATAAAGTTTTCTTAGTAAGGAGTATTCAGAAGTGGGTTGCCATTTCCTTCCTCTGAATATAAAGCACTTTCCATTCCACAGAAGTCTCTTCCAAGTAATAACTAGACCTGAACTGCTTCGCTTTTGAGGCCAGATGGTATCTGGTGCCACCACCCTATATCTGAGGATCATCAGGTTACAACTATTATGCTATACAGATGTTGGGGCGAAGCAGACCACCTCATAGAAATGGCTTCTAGCCACAATCACACTGGGACTAGTGGGGACTGCTTCATCCCAGAGTCTGTATAGCACATTAGTTATAACCTGATGATCCCAGATATCAGATTCCAAAGTGGGCTGCCGCCATGGTCCCAAGCAGCTACCACAAGAAACTGGATTATTACCACTCCTTAAAGACCTGGCTTTAACACACACAGAGACACACACACCAGTATGGCCTCACGGTGGCTTCTGGCAGCTTGGGGAGCATGCATCATGTAAACACCACACCCCAAAGTGGCCAGAAGCTGCTTTATTTGGCCTGTGTGTTTTGGAACAAACAGTCCATTTTGTTTTTAAATCACTCAGCTAAATGAAACTAGGCTCTGTGAAAGTGAAGCAAAGCTAACCAATAAAAAAAAATTAATACCTAAGTAAAATAAATAATTCAAGCTAATGAGATAAATATTAAAATTATACATAAATAAATTATTTAGTTAATAGTAATTAACATGGATCTAGGAGGAATAAAATGCTTTTAAACATATTTAGCTGCCCCCACTGTCACATATTTTATTTTTATGATTTTATTGCTTGAAGCTGTTTTTAATACTATTCTAGTTTAATCTATTTTTAAGGGGTGGGAGGGTTAGGGTGGGGTATTTGGAAATGTGTTTTACTCTTGTATTGTTTTAACCTGTTGTACACCACCCCGGTTGCTTTGCAGAGGGGCAGGTTAGAAATAAAATGTATTATTATTATTATTATTATTATTATTATTATTATTATTATTATTATTATTATTATTTATTTATTTATTCCTGTCAATAAAAATACAATTTTTGTTTAAAGGAGCTCTATCTACAATGCCATCAATGAAGAAAGGAAAGGATCCAAGATATCAGATACTAAAGTTTTCATGTATTGGGCATTTTAGAAGAAAGTAAGCACACAATCATTTTAGAAGAAAGTAAGCACAAAATCTACTCATCTTATATGGGACATTACAGCATTTTTAAACATCCATCAGCTGCAATATTTAAAACCCTTGAGGCCATGTGGGTAAATAAAAGCCAAAGGTGTGTGTGTGGGGGGGCAATTTGCCAGGGAAAACAGTAAAGTTTTTTTTTTTTACATTGTATTAGACAGTCAGATACAAATGTGGCAGTAGACTAAAAATAAACATTCATTAAGTGTTGATTAATTGATCGATTGCCTTGTGATTTCCAAACAAATGCAACTAATAATAATAATAATAAAAAATTATTTATATCCCGCCCCTCTGTCAGCAATCGAGATGGCTAACAACATTTAAAATTCCATACAGCATATGTAAAACACAACCCAAATCCCACCCACCCCTTAAAAAGTATTAAACTGAAAATATATTAAAACATCATAATTAAAACAATATAAATAAATTATAGCCTCTTTTAATCAAACATCCTGTTGAGAATTCCAGTTTAGAAGTATCCCAACAAAATTTAATAACCCATAATTCTGGTCCTTACATCCCTAAGAGTCTCCTAGTATCACTCCAGAGTGCTCTGGATTTTCATGGAAGATCTGGAGCAAATGGTGAGTCTTTTAAAACTGAATTAAGATAAGGATGGTCCGGATTTAATGTGGAACTGGCCTTCCCATCTGAAGACAGTCCACATTTGAACTGGTCATTGGCTCTACCTCTTGAAGGCAGACTGTGATGAGGGTGGGAGAAAACTAGTCCATTTGGCCCATGTGAACATGGCCTAAGATGCTGGAATTTTTTTTCTTCTTCTTGCAAATCCCTTTACTTTTAAATAAAACTATGTTTAACTGTCACAATTTGGAAACTTTGGAATAACATACACCTAATTGTAAACTAAAGAGCCAGCACATGTAATGAAATGGTGGTAACTTCTTTCAATCATTGTGGTTGAGAAAAAAGAGCCAGTAGGAAGGCCTCATGTCATGTACTGATGGTGTTCCCATCTCTGTTCACAAACCAGCTACTGGCACTTGAATGTTCACAATGAAGAGGATTGTGGAAGGTATGGAAGTGTGATGAAACATTCATTTCATGAATTCTGAATGCTCATTAAACATATATAACAACAGTAACTTGAGTGAGGGCCTTTGCAGACTGCCAAAAATAGTGCAAATTGAGTCCACTTTAAGGGTTAGGGTTAGTGCTAGGGAATCATGGGAATTGTTGTTGTTTTTTCTGAGACATTGAGCCTTCTCTGTCAGAGAGCTCTGGTGCAACAATAAAATATAGTTCCCATGATTCCCTAATCCTAACCCTTAAAGTGGACTCAATTTGCACTATTTCTGGCAGTCTGCAAAGGCCCTCAGTTATCATTTCAAAATGCTAGTTGCACATACAAACTATTCCATCTTTATTTATTAACCAGAGAATTCACTGACATAAAATGGCAAAGCTTTATTTCTTTTATGCAAATTTTACTTAATTTTTTTAAAAGATCTGAATTTTTAAGTTTAGCTTTCGTCTTATAAGAATGCACTTCATGTAAAACTGTAGTCATTACTGACTGAACATTATAAATAACTTGAAAGTGTAATTTGAAAGAAAAACAGTAAAAGCTGCTATTGAGTTGTGTGAAATACAAAAGTATGCTGTCAGCTTCACAGATTACTTGGCTTTAAATAACCAAATTTGTCTTGGTGACAAATATAATTTTCTCAGCCAAATAACAGATACTATACAGAAGTAAGAAGCCAAGACCTATGTCACAAAGATTTCTCTGCTGATAATGCATCAATTTACCTGTCTTTTTTATCACTGTGTTTCTTAAAATATATGAGAATTATTTGTCTTTTACAGCAGAAAGAAGCCACCCCGA
>JAIPUX010001232.1:114876210-114919054 GCA_020142125.1 Phrynosoma platyrhinos | reverse complement strand
TGACAAGATTCCCCCATGATATTCTTGCAAACAAGATAGTAAAATGTGAGCTACCCAATATAACTGTTAGGTGGATTAGTAATTGGTTGACCAACTAAACCCAAAGGGTGCTCAGTAATGGCTTCTATTCATCCTGGAGAGAAGTGACCAGTGGGGTGCCACAGGGTTTTGTCCTGGGCCCAGTTCTATTCAACATCTTTATCAATGACTGGGATGAAAGAATAGCGGGCATGCTTCTCAAATTTGCAGATTACACCAAATTAGGATTAATAGCTAATACCCCAGAGGACAGGATGGAAATTCAAAATAAAAATTAATAGATTAGAAAGCTGGGCCAAAGCCAACAAAATGAATTTTAACATGGAGAAATGTAAGGTACTGCACTTAGAGCAAAATAATAATAATAACAAAATGTATAGATATATAATGGGGAACACTTTGCTTAATGAGACTCTGTGTGAAATGGATCTAGGAGTCCTAGTAGACCACAAGTTAAACATGAGTCAGCAGTGTGATGTGGCAGCTAAAAAGGCCAATGCAATTCTAGGCTGCATCAACAGAAGTATAGTGTCTAGATCAGGGATCAGCAACCTACAGCCCCTGGGCCGGTTCCAGCCCAGGTCGCCAGACTTACTGGCCCAGGCAGACCCCTGCTACCATTGCTGCCACTGCACCCTGCTACCGCGGTGCATTTTTGCCTCCATCCAGCCGCGTGCACCGCAGCTGCCATTTTGATTTTCAAAACGGCGGCTGCGACGCATTTGCGCATGTGCAGGAGTACTGCGCATGTGCAAACGAGTCGCAACCGCCTTTTTGAAAATCAAAATGGCGTTTGCCACTCACGGCCGCCATTTTGTTCTCCAAAATGGTAGCCGCGACTCGTTTGCGCATGTGCAGTACTCCTGCACATGCGCAAACGCGTCATGGCCGCCATTTTGAAAATCAAAATGGTGGCTGTGATATGCGCTGCGGCGGCAGCATGTGTGTGTGTGTGTGTGTGGCTGGGAGTGTGCGCGCGTGTGCGCACAGTGCCATCCCCACCCCCCACCCCGGCCCAGTGAAAAGAGGGACTTGGGGGACCGGCCCAGGCTGAAAAAAGGTTGCCTACCCCTGGTCTAGATCAAGGGAAATAATAGTGCCACTCTATTCTGCTTTGGTCAGGCCTCACCTGGAATACTGTGTCCAGTTCTGGGCACCACAATTCAAACAGGTTGATGAGAAGCTGGAGAGTGTCCAAAGCAGGGCAACAAAAATGGTGAATGTTCTGAAAACCACACCCTATGAAGAGAGACTTAGGGAGCTGGGTATATTTAGCCTGGAGACTAGACAGTTAAGAGGTGATATGATAGCCCTATTTGAAGGGGTGTCATATTGAGGATGGAGCAAGCTTGTTTTCTGCTACGAGAATAGGACCCAGAACAATGGATGCAATGGATGCTATAGGGAAAGAGATTCTAGCTCAACATTAGGAGAAACTTCCTGACAGTGAGAACTGTTTGACAGTAGAATACATTCCCCCAGAGAGTGGTGGAGTCTTCTTCCTTGGAGGTCTTTAAACAGAGGCTAGATGGCCATCTGTTGGGGATGCTTTGATTTTGAGTTCCTGCATGGCAGGGGGGTTGAACTGGATGACCCTTGTGTCTCTTCCAAATCTATGATTCCATTATTCTATGATCACTTCTTAACTTTCTCTTCTTCAGGCTAAACATATCCAGTTCCCTAAGTCTTTCCTCATAAGACATGGTTTCCAGACCCTTCACTATTTTGATCACCCTCCTCTGTCAACATCCTTTTTGAATTGTGGTGTCCAGAACTGGACACAGCATTCCAGGTGTAGCCTGACCAAAGCAGAATACAGTGGCACTATTACTTCCCTTGATCTAGATACTATACTTCTATTGACGTAGCCTAAAATTGCACTGGCCTTTTTAGCTGCCGCATCCCACTGTTGACCCATGTTCAACTTGTGGTCTACTAGGACACCTGGATACCTTTCACACGTAGTCACATTAAGCCAGGTGTCCCCCATCCTATATCTATACATTTCATTTTTCCGCCCTAAGTGCAGTACCTTACATTTCTCCGTACTGAATTTCATTTCTTTCCACTTGAAATGTCCAGAGAAAACATTATAGGACATGTGAAGCCACCCATGTAGAACAACTCCCACACCAACTCACACTTCTATAAACTCACCCCCTCAGCATGAACCCCACTTGTTGAGGTAAAGGAGCAAAGAGCAGGCTTATTATATTGATGGGTATCCCCTTACTGACATTCCCTTACTGATTTTTCTGTCAATAGTCATTTTTTTCATCTCTGCCAAATCAAATTGTTTAGTATCCAATCTTCTCCTGAGGGAATCTCTGTACTTTTCCAACTCTGCCATTGTAATCTTATATTGTAGTATTTTTTCCAGTTGTCTTCTTATTTGCTCATTTGTCAAACCCAATAATAAAAGTTCAGCTTAAAGCTCACTCTTCGCTAGAGGATCTTCTATATTATTTCATGAACTGACTTGCATTATTATTTTTCTTTTTGACAGGTCCACCACATATGATAGTATGATCCCTTTTGCAATTTGCATTTCCAACAACTGGGTTTTTTTTTGTACTTCTTTGTACATTTTAGCCAATTTTTTCAGAGTTAAATGTCATTCAATCATCATCTTATAGCAATTCTCTTTAAGATTATTTGATCTAAATTATATATGTAAATTTTGACCTTCCTGCCATTTCCTTTCCTATCTTTCTGGTTCAATATTATAACCCAAATTTTGAGCCCATTTGATCATATATTCTTTTATCTGTTCATATATCCCCCATTCCTACAGATCCACAACTTCTACCAGTATGCTCAGGGAATAAATCAGGGTGACTCCATTTTGTGATCTCTGGCATAAAAGTTCTAATGACATAGAAGCATCAGATGCAGATTGTTCTGCAGTTTCAGGGAGAAGCTTGAGACAAGGTTAAGTCTCCCTCTCTGAGTTGGATGTTCTTCCACGGACCATAAGTTTGCATCCTAAATGCATTAAACATGTCATTAAAATGCATAACTTTATAACTGGAAAGTGGGAACATGAATGAGAGAATGTAATAAATGTGAAATATTTTATGAGATTTGCAAGCACACTTACAGAATGATTTACCCATATTTGTAACTACTGCATCTGATTTAACAATTTCATCCATTGCCAGTATCCAACAGTTATACTCCACCAATACAAATGATGATGTGCTTCCAGATACTTAGTTCTGTATAGTGTGCAGGGAGATATCCAAATTTCCAGCTGTGCAACAAATCAGAGAACTGATTGTACAACCATTTGCAGAAAGAGTTGAACAGCCTTGTGTACAAACAGTAGAATGCACAGGGACCCAAGGGGGGGGGGGAGTAAGATAATAATAATAATAATAATAATAATAATAATAATAATAATAATAATAATAATAATAATAATACATTTTATTTTTATACCGCCCATTGGTAGTCCAATCCGGGCGGTTTACAGCATAACAATTACATATAACATAAAACAACATTTCCCCTCCCACTTAGGCTAGGCCCGATGGAGATGGGCCTGCATCTCTCCCTCAGATGTCAGATGGAGTGGAGGGAGGGCTCTTCTTCTTAAGCTAGGCCCGATGGAGATGGGCCTGCATCTCTCCCTCAGATGTCAGATGGAGTGGAGGGAGGGCTCTTCTATAAGATATAGCTTGTGCAACTAGGAAAACCAATGGAGGCTCTGGTAGAACATTATTTTGTTTCCACTAATGTTATATTTGATTTAGGCACTTGTTTGACTTAGAAGCTCTGCCACAGGTTTCTAAAGTAGGAGAAAATTCAAAATGGGAAGGTTCTTTCAAGAACTGTAGATACATATCTATGAAAAAAATTCCAGTATACAAAAATGTATGTAATGTTTCATCTTAATTACTAATAATTGTTTTATTGTTGTATGATATTGTCTTTTTGAAGGCCTGTATTTCCAAGTTTATTTACAAATAAAAATTTTCACCGGGGGGGGGGAGGAAATTGAATATTTTGGCCTGCACACAATACACATTTTTTTCTTGAAACATTGCCAATAAACATACCTCCACGCCCAAAATTCCCAAGATCATTTGGTCCACTGGTGCTGTTGTTTACTGGAAGGCTTGTGGCTGGCCAAGAATCCGCAAGCCAAGGATAACTGGGGTCACTTGCATTTAACAGGCCTGGTCGACTGAAAATGTCAACAAGGAAATACATCTGTCAGAAACCTCTGTGCCATTATAACTGAAGAGAATGCATTTGTTTCTTTCAAAATAGCATTCATCAGTTGGAGATTTTAAAAATGATTTAATATTAAAATTGTACAGTAACGACTTTCTTAATATAAAAAATAATCAGTGATTATAGAATTTAATGTAAATCAGATGTACTGTCTGTGGAAATGGGAGGAAGCATCAGTTAAAAATCTGCTACAATCCAAATTTTTTGTCTCTTTAGAAAACAATGAGAAAGCTATACTATTGAAGGATCCTAAACAAGGGATGAATGATAAATTGCCACCTCAAGGGAACAATCAGTCAAAGTGACTGTTCTGTATCAGCCATTTCCAGGACTCTGAATGACTATTCCTTCACTTCCTGCATCCCAAATGCCTGTCTGTCATCTACAAGCTGCTAGCTCTTCCTTTGAGCACTCTTGCATGGTTTTAGAGGAAAACTGTTTGAGTAGGATTAATACAAAGTTCAAAAGAACGTTTTTATCTATCTCAACAGGCTTTCAGGTTCATATGATTTGATTTCAGATTTTGAGAACAAGTGAAGACTGAATATGTTTTAATGTTTACTATAATTCAAAGAATGTGTTCCCCAAATTTATAAGAAAAAATTGAGAAAGTAAGGGAACAATGTATGAAACAAAAGAAAAATCAATTTGTATTTGATTATTGGCTCACTTAAAAGATAGCAATTATGGGAAACAAAATACATGACTAAATAGGCCTTTGATCTGATTCAAAATAGCTCTTTGTATGGCCTTACTTAACATTTTAACTACCATATTTCACCCTTTTGCAATGAATCCATTATGGCACAATCCCAAAGAAAAATGTGGGTTTCTATGGAAACAACAATAAAAATATCCAGCAGTATTTCTGCCACATCTATGAACTCTCATTAGACCTAATTTCTTTTTTGCTAAAATATTGATTAAATAGGAGATTGGAAGTTATTACCAGAGCCTAATTACAATCTCCATATTGGCACAGAGAAAATAAATGAGGATATATGGGTCTGTTATCAACTTTTATCAATTTCAGTTGAGTAGCCAAAGTTGTAGAATCCAGTCCTATCAATCTACAACCTATTCATCTTCCATGAATCATTTATTTTGTGATCGATTGTGTGTAATTGTTCACTCACAGCAATTTAGTACGGGGCAATAAGGAGTCTTAAACAACAGCAACTTCATTTACTAATGCCTAATTAATGCAATAAATATCCTGAAAACAAATGAACACATTCCTTCTGATACTTCCTACTAATTTCATCTCAGGCATTTGGGAGATATGAAACATCTGGACTTGATTCCCCTCAAGTGTACAACAGATCATTAAAATCTGGTCTAAGTCATTTGATTCCTCCTAGAATTGTCACTCTCATGACTGCTCATATATTACTTTTTAAGGTTTTTATCAACAATTAAATATGATGGTCCTTAGATATGACAAAATTTGAAATTGAATGTGAGATTTTAAAAAAGTAGGCATACCTTCCATTGCTCATAAGTCCTCCATCTCCCCTTTGAAAAGTGACTGTTTGGGATTTTTAAATACAAAAGAATATTAAAAGTCCATTAGGCATATTATGTCATTTACATCAAAACATATCAGTATAAATCAGATAATACATTGAACAATGTAAGTATAAACAATAAACAGAAACTGCCATTTTTGCTTGTTTTTTCTCACAGCCACAGTCTCACAGGACAATTTTCTTTTTGATCCCTTGATATGATGGTCTTGAAGGGAAAAAATCAAAATCAATAGACATTAGGCTTTGAAAGCATGAAGCCAAAAGTCTCCCAGTTGTTCAAAGTCTACTGGAAACACTGGTTTCTTCCCCTCCAACTAAAGAAAGTGTCTCTTTAAAAGTGTCTCTTTTAAAAAGAGTGTGTCACTTTAAAAAAAAACACTCTAGCAGGTTAACTGCAAGAAGTAATTATCAGTTAATTACCTACAGGTATATGCTTGTCATAAAGAGGGATGGAAACTGATAATGCAAAGTTTGTTGATAATGAAATGGGAAAAACATAAAATACAAGTACACTAATATTTTATATTAAAATATACTTTGATTCACATTGGGAGTGCTTTGAACACAGTACATAATATAAACACCTGAGGGCCAAGAACAATTCTTGTCTTGTTATTTCAGATAAATAATAAATACTTCCCAAAGACAAATCTGAAATATAAATTTCATGGCAAGCTATATTTATAAATATAGGTTCCTGGCAATTTCTAGGTTATTATTAAGGCTGCAGAAACTTTTCTAAAAACAGCACAGAGGATGTACATCAAGTTGCAGTCATAGAATTCTTCACTGAACAATGGTTGGATATTGAAACCCTTGTAGTATTTTCTTACATGACAACCCCCCTACAATATTTGTGGTTAAATGTAATGCAATATCTAGTAGCCAGTAATAAAAGAGAACCCAAAATGAGGACAAACGCAAAGTTTCATAGCAAGCTACCGAAAGAATGAAGATGACCATGCAAATCATTGAATCAGACAAGGAAAATAGAAACTGGAAAAAGACTGCATGGGTACCCTTGTGTTACAAGGTATATTTTCATCTGGGATCACAAGTAAAAGTGTATAGATCACAACAATTCTTTGAAGTAGATCTGGGTGAAAGATAAGAAATAAGCTTAATGTCAGCCAATGTAATGGCTGAGAAGAGATTTGAACCCCCAGATTTTTTCTTTCAGGAGCAGTATCTGACTGAGTATACAGTACTAGCCCTGCCTCTACTATTTCAATCACCATAGATCACAACTTAGGTTTAAATGTGTGGAATGGCCCTTTGTACTATAGGTCAAGATGAATATAGGTGTACAATAGATATTACAGGATTAACAGACTTTAGAAAAAATCAGTATTATTTTACATATATTTTCCCCAGTACAAGTCCATAGAATTATTGCCCATTGTTATATAAATACATATAAATTATAGCAGAAAGCACAATCTCGGTCAAACAACTGTATAGATTTGTGATATGAAAATGGAAGACAGAAGTGTTGTGATCTGTGCACACACTGACATGTAAAGCTGGATATCTACAGTCTTCTGGCAATACATTACATTTTTTGTCATGTTATCAATTCCACAAGTGGCTTCACAATACACAATGAAGACAAAGAGAACTCCTTTGGGATTTGATTCAGAATGAATTTAGGAACTAATGATTAATTGCTCATTACCATTGCATGGACAATCATTGTTACTAGCAAATGACTATAGGGATATCTTAAATGGTTTACTATACCTATTTGGAAGAAAGTTTATGTAAATACGATTGAATGGTGATTGTGTGAAATATTAACATAAAATGGCATGGTAACAAATCCTTCACTGTCATGTTACCTTTTAATATATTACCAAAGAACTGAAATAATTTTTAAAAAGTGAACCAATGTTTTAAAACAATATGCCAAAAAAAGATATTTATTTGATTGCAGATGGCACACTTAGAAATATGTAACTAGAAATTACTTTTGATACTTCTCTAAACTCATTTTCTTCCATTTCCTTGTTACAATATATTCTATATCTGTAAAAACAACAACTAACATCATTTCAAAGTAAGGAGCTTATTGCACTAACATATAACCCGACATCACTCTAATGGGATGCAGCCAGAATGCTGGACAGAGGCGGGGATTATTGTACTGTAATTCACTGCTGATTCCACCGAGCGACTGCATCCCGGGTCCCAGCCACACTCAGCCAGCCTATTTTAAAATCGGGGGCTTTCCATTTTCCAAAAAAAAAAAAAAAAAAAAGGCCAGCTGAGCATGGCTAGGACCCAGAATGCAGTCACCTGGTGGAATCGGCGGTGAATTACAATGTGATAATTCCCACCTCCATCCAGCGTCCGGGCTCCATCCCATTAGATGATATTGGGTTTTATATTAATGCAATAAGCTCCTAAATCAATAAACACCATGATAGATCCAGATTAAGGAACTCGCAACTGGATTCACTGAAATTTATTTTCTCTCTCCTTGTCTCCACAATATCCCCTCAAGCCTGTAAATATTTTTATTTATTGTGGAATATTTCCATAATGCTTTTCATTTCTAAAAATCCCACAGTGGTTACAGCAAAAACAGATACAGAAAACCAGTACTATAAGAATAAAATAATATAATAATAAAAACCATGAAATTCACCAAAAACAATTCATTAAAAAACAGGAGGATCTGATAAAATTAACTATTAATGAATGATCAGGAGAATTCTCTGGCAAACAGATTCATCTTCTGCTGATGACAGGAACATTCAACACTGGAACTCTGTCTAATTTCAGAATGGCCCAAAACACACTGCAGAAATAATCCAGTTTGAAATCGCTTTAATTGCCCTGGTTTAGTACTAGGGAATTCTTGGAATTGTAGTTTATTGTGGCACCAGAGCTCTCTGACAGAGGTTAAATGTCTCACAAAACTACAGGTGAGACCTGTATGGGAGATTGGTCTTTTGGGAAATTGGAGTCAACTGATTACATTTCATTTAGCTCACCAATACACCCAGTACCAATCACATTGTGCACAACAAAACCAGACTGCTAAATAAAGCTGAATGTCATCTGTATATTGGTGAGACACCACCCCAAATTTCCCAATAGTAAATAGTAAAAACCATTGGGGAAAACATAGGGCAAAAACACAGTGCCAATCCATAAAAATGATCCAGCAGAATCAATGCAATTCAGTATCCTAACCTCAGAAATCTGGTCCAGTAGGGCACCATGGGTGATGCTATCACAGGCCATGGAGAAATCAAGGAAAGGTAACAGGGCACACTCTCCCCATACCTCTCCCCAAGAAGATCATCCATCAGCATGACCAAAGTCAATTCCATTCCCAATCCAGTCTGAAGCCTAGACTGTAATGAATCTAGATAAGATATATCATCCAAGAGCCTCATGCAAGAGCTACTTCCATCCTTTCATGTACCTTGTCCAAAAATGGGGGAATATTTGTATGTGGGCAATAATTATTACAGAGCTCTGGGTTCAGAAAAGTCCATTTCAGGAGTGATTGCATAATGGGTTTTTTAAAGGAAAGTGGCATCACTCCCTCAGAGAGTGTTGTGAGCTACCCACTAGCTGTACCCACAAGAGCCAGTGTGGAGTAGTGATTTGAGTGCAGGACTAAAGCACTGCAAGGCCAAGGTTCAAATAAGCACTCAGACATAGAAACCCACATGGTGACCTTGGAAAAGTCACATTCTCTCAGCCTCAGAAGAAGGCAAGGGCAAACCTCTTCTGAACAAAATTCTTTCAGGAAAACCCTAGCTTAGGGTTGTCTTAAGACAAAAATGACTTGAAGGCACATAACAACAACAACAAGCTCTAATAATCCAAGATGGACAGGTGTCAAGAAAATATGTGGTTGGCTACACCACTTAAACAATTTTTGACTACATCTTCAGGTTACAGTGATGAGCGGGGGACCTGCTGAATGGGATAAGCTGTGGTTGTTAAGGTGTCCCTCAAAATTGGTTGGAGGCATGAAAGGGGGGCATTAATCAATCATCTTGAATTCATTATTTGTCATTCATATTGTACATATTAATTGGTTCACAGTCTGCCCTTTATCTTTTCCAATTCTTGAAATAATTGACTGGCCCTCCTGGGCACTAGGCAGTTATTTTTATCACATCAGTAAGAGAAGAAATATCCTGTTGTACAGTGTGCCCTTAGTATATTCTGGGGATACATTCCAGACCCACCCACCCCCCATGTAAGGGAAAAATGTGGGACTTCAAGTTGTATTTGTTTCAATGGAGGGTGCAGCACAGGCACACACACCATTTTAACATCCAGGGCTTGCCTCCATAAGCTTAAAGCTGCAGATGGAAAGCCCACATATGGGGCAGGCGCACTGTACTACCATTACCTTTTTAAACAAATGCTCAGAATGAATGCTCTTTTGGAACTTAATCCTAAACTCATCTGGAAAAGCAATCAGATACAGCAGGAAATATGTTCCCCATTTTCCTACAAACAGGACTCTCACAAAATATTTCTAAAGCAGACCTGAAATTGAGATACAACTAAATTGTTTATTATTATTAGAAAAGTTCAAAAATATTGCTTCTGATTTATTTTTATAGATCTTGGCACATGCTTTTGTAATAGCAACAATCAAGCCCAGAAAAAGCAAAATTCTTTAATCCATACCTGACTATTAATGGAGAGGGCAGAGACATTAAAAAAAATCTTCTCTAATTATTTAAAAGTATTTCTGAATTGCCTCCCAGCCCACAAGGACTCCTGAAGCAATTAATTGCAAAATTCTTGCAATTAGTTCTTATCTGAATTATTTAAAATTATATTGAATTTTTCAGTTTCATTATTTCATATTTTTCTGCTCTTGGAAAGTGTCTTCACTTTTTTGTGTTTGGTGGGTGGGGGAGGAAAGCTCCTCAGCACCTTTCTCAGGCTATACCATTCAGCCACTCTGAATCTCTATGTGCCATTTTTGGTGAACTGGAAGGATGGCTTCCATAAGGGAAGACTCTTTCCACCTGTCCTATTGCAAAAATCTGAATTGGATCTAACCCTATAAAAATGCAGTAGCAACAAAAATCCACCAAACAGTGATACTTGTATTGTTAGCCCAGTGAGGATGCAGCCCAAGTCTCAAATGATGAACATTCTGTGGAAAAGATAAAGTCGCCTTACAACAACCTAATTCCAACAGTAAACAGGATACTCAGCTATCAACTACATTGTTTATTTTTGGTATATGTTGGTATCAGATTCCCCACATCAGATTGGCACATGCCAAAATGGTGTAAGTCTTGCCAGTTCCTGGTTTCTGGAACTGAAAAAAAACCCAAGACTAGAAATGCTGAAAAAAATATCTGAATATAGTAGACTACAATGTATACAGACATGCCTGCAAAAGAAAATAATCAGTGAAGCTGAGTTAATTCGGGATCTAAATCCCTAAATTTAATTTAAATGTCTTCAAAATGACATCTTGAAGACCAAAAGGAGGAAGAAGATGTCTTCCCTATCAATGTTCCATCTGTGTTTCTTTATCTATTTTCATAAGAACAAATGAAAAAACTCATTTCAGTACTCATAGATCTTACACATGTTCATAAAGTGATGCCAAAGTGCAATCAGAAGGTAAAGAGAGAAACTGCTTTTTAAAATATGATAATACATAGGGATTTACTGAATGTGTAGGATACATTTTTTTTAAAAGAACCCTTGTTAACCTGTAATGCAAAGGCTAAAGAAACAGGGTGCATAATTTTCATGCACACATAAATTGACTGAAAACCTTATACAAATAATATTGAAATATATTATCATACTAGTTAAACTATTTACACATACTATATCGCAAGGTTAAACATAATCTTCATGCTTGCTATAATGGGGAAAAAAGATAAATAAACACTCAGCTGACATTCTGAGCAAGAAAGCCTTCTGTGTGCCTATCTCTAGTATGCCACATTTTCCTACTACAAATGAAAACTTTAATGTTGCCAGTCAAGTCTCTTTCCTTTTTCTGATAAGCTGTTCCTCAAATATGAAATAGATTAATCCTGTTTTAATAAGTATTAACTCAAAACAGATAATCAGCGTATAAAATTTCTATCAAATCTTCTGCCTGCATTTGGATGATTTCTGTCAAATAATTTATAATCATTTACTGTTGCTAGAACTTGTGTGGCAAAGGTTTAGCTAACCATTTTTTAATTTGTTGTTGTTTATGCAGTTTGGAAAAAAAAACTTTACAAATCCAAGGGTGCTAACATTTACTACTTGTAAGAATAAAAATGTGTACCACCACCACCTCTCCCCCGGTCAGGTTGATAGTAAACACACTCCTGAAATCACCTCTGCATGTCCACAAATCTAACTGTACTTAAGAGACTAGGATACATGAATGATACATTATGTTCTTGCTATTTCAGTAGATAGATGTCTATGAATTATGAGGGGGGAAACAGGTTGGGTAAATGCAATGTGGCACTATATAGCACAGAAGATCATTTCTCATTCCTATGGAGTCTGAAATTTGGATATCTGTCTAGAAGCTTTCTGACCTTTCTTTGGGCCACACTTAAGCATGAGGTGTATGTTTGCACCTGGGCTTTTTGGAGGCTGGACATGAAAAACAGGAATTTAGTGTTTGGTTAATATCATCATGAATTGAATATGTGTGAGTGCTTCAGGTGGCGTTTGCAGATGGCATAGAAAAATGGATACATACATGGAGACATACAACAGTGGAGACATACAACTGTGCACTGCAAAGTGTTAAATTAAGGAGAGGTAAATGCATGTACAATCAACATTAATAGCATATGAATGAGTGACTTTTTCTTTGCTAATGTTCAGGACCCTTCTTACAAAATGCATGTTTAAATAACTGATGGAATTTGATTTACTTTTCTTTAGGTAACTGATGCCCATTTATTTTTCAACTCTAAATTTAGGTTATCACAGCCATAGTGATGATGGTAGATGGTAAACTGAAAAGTCTTCTTTTACAGAGTCTGACAGCTGTCACACTACAGAATTGATGCAGATTGGCACATCTTTAACCACCATGGCTCTACCCAATGGATTCCTGGGGTTTGTAGTTTGTTGTGTCACCAGAGCTTTCTGACAGAGAAAGTTAAAATCTCATAAAACTACAAATCCCTAAGTGGCATAGCACTGAGCCATGATAGTTAAAGTGGTGTCAAACTGCATTAATTCTGCAGGGTAGATGCAGTCATAATAAAACTTTATTATTGCTGTTGTTGTGTTGTTTGGCCTTCAAATGGTTTTTGACTTGTGGATACCCCAAGGTGACCCGATCACAGGGGTTTCTTGGCAAGTTTCTTCAGAGGAGTTTTGCTATTGCCATCCTCTGAGGCTGAGAGACTGTGACTTGCCCAAAGTCACTCAGTGGGTTTTCATGGCCAAGCGGGGAATCAAACTTTGCTCTCCAAAGTCACAGTCCAAAATCCTCATCTATTAGAATAGTGTAATGTTTTGGTATCTTATTACAATTCCAATGCACAGTGAATTAAATGCAAAAATTGGGAGACTAGGGCTCAGATACACTGTTTTGAAAACCACACACTTTTGTCTCTTATCAGTCAACCATTTTAAGTAACTATAAGGATAAATAAAGGACTATAAGACTCACTGAAATACAATGCAAATGATGATTATTAGCAATATATTGATCATATTATATTCATCATGTGAATGAATTGATAATATATAAACTGCTAAAATCATCCATAAGGATGTTTGACTTGTATAGGACTAAGCAAAAATTTTGTTTTTACCGTTACAATACTTGATTTTCCTTTGTTGCTCATACTGAATTTATCATGTATGAGAAACAATAATTTAGACAACAGATCATATAAGCTCAGAAGATGGGAGTTTTCTTGTTGTTGCTTAAAAAAAATGGGTTAATTTGCTATCAAGAGTCCCATCTGAGAATTTCACTCTCCTTATATTATTGACTGTTGAAAGCCTATTTTAAGCCAACATAGGGGGGAAGAAGACGGGCGGTACGGGGCCGCCCTGAGAAGCTGCGGATCAGGGCCAAGGTATCCACACTCTTCGGACACAATGTGCCGCATCCCAGGCCCAGGAAGGAGTGCTAAAATAGCACTCCTTTCGCAAGACACCGAAGGTGCACCGCAAAAGGCCTCTGGCACATCTTTGGCGCCTCTTCCGCTGCAGCATGTGCAGACGCTGCAGCGGAAGTGCGTCGTCAGAGTGCCGGCCATGTGGAGGGCCAGCCGCTCCGATGACATTTTCGGGAAGGGGTTGGGGCGCCCAGCATGAGGCTGCCCCTCCCCTTCCTGGCCTCGAAATGGCGCTTTGCACCATCTGCTTAGGCCCACAGACGTTTGAGCTGTATTCCTTTGGAAACAGAACATTCCTATACTGCAAAAGTTCACTTAGCATTATTCAGACTGTCTCAGTGATTTTTACACTTATCCATGTGCTTATGAACAACATCAAATCCAGATCTCTCTTATCTGTCAATGAACAGAACTGACACTCTGGTGCATTTCCTAATTCTGTAGAACATTTTGCTGTTCCTTCAGTTTACACCATGGCATATTTTGCTTCCTAATGTCTTTCAAGTCTGTTCCCCTCCTCTGCAGCAAACATGCCAAGAGTCCCTGGCAATGACAGTACTGTATTATACCTACATGCAGGGAACCAAAAGGACCCAAGTGAAGATTGTCCTGTTAGGCAGCTCCACATCCTGCCAGCTGCCTCTCTCAGCAGGTGATTGTGGTCTCCAACTGAGCTTTGGAAGAGAGGCAACTGAAAGGGAGAGAGTTCTCAAAGCCAGGTGCCAAAGGAAGCAACTGACAGAGAGGGAAGAGAGGTGGGGCTCCCAGAAAGGCCAGAAGAAGAGCAGCCTGAACATGAAAGGTAAAAGGATGCTTTAAATTAGTTGAATAAAGCCTGGCAATGCAGTAATGGTGTCAGAGAGGGGGAATTGAAAGGAATCTGGAAGGAAGGGAAGAGAAGAGGCAAGCTAGGGGGTGGCTTGAAGGGGGAAAGCGGCATTTGCACAGCAAATGAGGAGTGGCCAGGGCAGAGTTAGAAGAAGCACTCTTTTTGCATGACAAACAATGAGAATAAAATCTGGGGCACTTTCTAGAAAATGGTTTGAATTTTGAATAATAAGCTGTATCATCTTCAGCAATTCCTGCAGCAGAGGTGAGGTGAAATGAAGTAATATAGGAGGCACACACTTTCTTACAAGCTCTCATTTACATTTGTCTAAATGTGAAGAAAGGGATATATTTATATCCCTATGGCTATGCTTATTTGTAAACAAGCTTAATGTTTGCAAGTAGGCTGCTGTTTTCCAAAAACATATTTCACTTGGCAGTTTGTATCAATCATGCAAGTGCTGAAATAATCATATTGGAGCACAAGAAGTATTGGCAGAACTAATCTATATCACCGGAATCCTGCCACTGCAAACAGAATTCTCATTATTAACCTAGGCAAATAGATATCAATAAATTAGATGGGACATTATAGCACTGTGAACAGGTAAAGCATTCAGTCATTTGGGTTGGATGATAAAATGTTCATTTTGTGGTTTTAGCAGCTATTTAGACTAGGAGGTTTGGGCATTATGTCTGTGAATTTAGCATTTAAGGGGAACAGTGTTTACATGAGAACTAACAGTCCAGTCAAGGAGTCCAGCACTTAAAAGAGGAAATGAACTTTCAGAAAGTTGAAAAATTCAACCTAGGTTTTTGACAAATTTAAAGAAATACAAACCTAACTAAGGGGGGGGGGGTTACAGACTTCCAGAAATAGTGCAAATTGAGTCCACTTTAAGGGTTAGGGTTAGTGCTAGGGAGTCATGGGAATTGTTTTTTTTTTTTCCTGAGACATTGAAGCTTCTCTGTCAGAGAGCTCTGGTGCCACAATAAAATACAGTTCCCATGATTCCCTAACCCTAACCCTTAAAGTGGACTCAATTTACACTATTTATGGCAGTCTGCAACCCCCCTAAGACTGTACTCCATTCCTGACTGGTCCCAAGAAGGAAGCTAATTGCCAAGGACCCCAGTTTAAGCCCTGGTACTCTTCAGTGGTCAGAAAATGCTGAAGAGCCAGTGTGAGTGGGACAAGGCACAGTGGGAGGAGAAAAAGAGTGGCTTCAGTTTTTTAAAAAAATATTTTTTTTCTAAAATAACTGTAAACATTTTTTTTATTTTTATTTTTACATTTTTTATTCTTGTTACATTTTCTTTAAAGACATCACATCTTACCAAATTTTCACCTTAACCACATGAAACTATGCACATATAAACACATTTAGGCTGTGTGTATAATATTGTAATGTGAAGGTATAATTTTAATTTTGCTAGTTGTTTATGCCACAACTATTGCCATTACATTCAATGATATACTGAATTACAATGTATGAGTAACATTAATACAAAAATGTTAGGTATGTATGGTGTGGTTTGGGAGGCTATCATAGTGAGTGGAGAGGTGACACCATAAGTTATTGAACTGAGTGATGCCAACATTAGTGATGCAGCTGCCTTCCCTTCTACGACCTGATGCATAAACAATTTAGAGCAATTATTTTGTGTTGGTTTTGGTACTTCTTTGAAGATTAGTTCCACAGGGTGGTGACAGTGGGTTTCTGTGTGTGTGTGTGTACTGAGTGACTTCATCATATCTCCATAATTGATTTGTTTCCCATGATACAGTATATAACATCTCTGTGGAACCATTTGGAACAATCTGTGATTTAGGTAGCATTGTTATCTATGTGCAGATGATAAGCAATTCTTATTTGTCCTTGTCAGTAGTAATAAATAAGTTGCTGACATTTTGAATTACAGTTAGCCTTCCATATCCACTGATTCAACTATCCACAGGTTGAAAATATTCAAAAGAATATAAATTACCAAAAGCAAACCTTGATTTTGCTATTTTATATAAAGGATCACTGTCACTGCAATTAATGGGACTTGAGCATCCACAGATGTTGGTATCCACATCTGTGTGTGTGTGGGTGTTCTAGAACCAAACCCCAGCAGTTATCAAGGATCTATTGTATTTCTGTCTGTAATTCCTGGTGGCATTAATGGACAGAGTATGAACTGAAAACAGTGGTTTAATCTGGAGACAAATAGAGATGCTCCTAGTCAGGAAGCAAATGGAATCCTAATTCAACATGATTCAGACAGGGTAATACTATCCTTGTAGAAATATTTTCACGGTTTGGGACAGGACTTGGATTTCCATCTGGATGAGCAGGCAGCATGCTGTGACTAGGACTTAATTTGGCTAGCTCAGAATGGTGCTCTAGCTCAGGGATAGGCAACCTTTCCCCTTTAAGGGCTGAGGGACTTCAGCTCCCAGAAGCATCAGCCATGTTGGCCAATAGTCCCATGTTGGCCAATAGCTCCTGGGATTCTTGGAGCTGAAGTCCCTCGGCCCTTAAAGGGGAAAGGTTGCCTATCCCTGCTCTAGCTGCATCTGTTCCTCTGGAGATCAGAATCTGGTCACAGCAACCTATGCCACATTATATCTGGGTTTAGTTACCACAATGCATTTGATATGGTGCCACTTGTAGATAATCTTTGGAAGCTTCTGTTAGTCCCTGAATGTTGGTGTGAAGCTGTAGGTGGGATTATGTTGTGCAATGATAAACATGGGTTACCTCTTGGGCATAATTCAAAATGTTGGCTACTATATTTAAAGGCTTAAATGGCTTAGGAACCCAGGATACCTTGTGAATCATCTCTATCTATATCATCTTGAATGACTGTCTAAAAGAAACATCTTTCTCCATATGCAGATTATGTGCAGTTTCCTGTAAATAAATTTGTCCCTCACCTTCTGTTTTTCCCTACATGCTGCAGAATGATTTAGTCCAGCAGGTTTTTATTGTATGTAGAAGATAATGTTTTAATTTTTTCATTTTAACTGCTCATCTTGTTTCCATAGTTGACTGCTATTGAATGATGATTTTTAAGTGTTGTACATTTTCCTGGATGGTGTTTTTAAACTAGAAATATCAGTATCAGTATCAGTATCAGTATCAGTATCAATATCAATATCTATCTATCTATCTATCTATCTATCTATCTATATTACACACACACAAACATTCTCTCTCTCTCTCTCTCTCTCTCTCTCTCTCTCTCCCCCCTCATCTCTCCCATATACTGAATCAGGGGCTAGGTATTCAAATGGATGAGAAATGCTTAGTTTGTGGAATTTTCCTGAACAAGGTGTAGAAGGAATAGGGGGAAAATGGGGAAATGAAAGGGTAACCATTTGCCTCAATTGCAACTGCTAACTACACCTATTACTATCCTTGTCCACATATATGTAGGTTGGCTGTTTACAATCTGGCACTTCAGCCAGAATTCATTTATTCTTCACATAACTTAATTACCATTTACTATAATTGTCAACTTTATGTTAGATCTGCTATAGAAACTATATACAAGAAGTAATTGTCATTTTTGGCTTTACAAATATTTTTGATTTAATTTAAATATTTCTGTGGATTTGCTGCAATAGATTGAGTTGTTTGAGTTACTAACTCAGTGGTGTTGAAGAAATATGGGAATAGGTTAACTTCTGGGCATGCCTGGCATATATTTAAGACCAAACATAATCAACAAAGAGCAGGATTTATTTATCTTTTTTTAAAAAAGGTAATCTTGCAGATCCTTATGCATAACGTATGTCCATTTTGACAAAGATTTCCTGTGAAATAATTATTATGCTTCAACCAATACCTTACAATTTGTCTTTCAAGACTCATCAAAAGCTAGAAGGGGTTAAAGACTGGGAATTGTGTACAACTATAAAGAAAAATATATTAATTGCTGTATATTTTAGCCTTCTGCTGAAATAACAGTTAAGGTCATTGTCAATTTAGAAAACTGATGCACAGACAGAGTGTTTCTTCTTGTCTATGCGTGTTGTATAATCTGAATGATTGGATAGGATTCAACCATATATGCTGCATTTGCACGTTGTTGGGGTAAGAGACAGACTAATGGACAGTACCTGCAGGGGTGAAGGTGAAGGACTGAACTGCAAAACAAGAAAAGTAAATACGTTATGAGTTACAAACCCTGTTAAGAAGTGTCAGTTAAAGCGGGTGGGGTGAAAATCCTTCAAAAGTGACTTATGCATGTTGTTTAATTGTGTGCAAGTTATAGCAATAGAGTTTTAAGCAAGAGCCAGCCAACAGCTCATGACAAATAAAGGAATGAAAGAGGTGAATGGCAGCCATTGACAATTACATTTTAACAGTAACCAGTAGGACGGACATGCACTCTTTCTCACAGATGCTATGAATAGCTTTGAAATGTAACTCCTTATGAACTTCTCATTATCAAGCAAATGAAACATCTGTCATGTCAGCCAAACATCTTAAAATGTGATGAATGTAAATACCATATAAATAAGTATCTGGGTGCAAGGACCTCTTCAACCTAGATTTTTCATAATATTTGGTGTTGACCAGTGACATACGATTGGCAGCTACAAACCACATTTTCGACACATTTCAACAGAAAGTGCACACAAACTTACATATATGGTAAAATTGCACATTATTAAATGATTCAAGACCATTCACCAAAACATGCTGTTTTTCATAACACTGAGGCCAAACAGTTTATGATATGAATAATTTCATTAGCATGTTATGTATTTAGCACATCTGATGTTTATGAAAGTCTCATGGATCTCCTAAGCCCTGAATATCTTAATTATGATGGCCTAAAATAATATGGTGACAAACATCACAGCTTTTAATGGCAGCGATCTTGTCATATCACAACTTCTATACAAAGCTTGCTGATTCATTAAAAAAAATACAAGATAAAGCAGAACATATCATCTGTGTATGCTCAGTAGGAAAATATGTGCAGCACAGTCTATGAATAATGTAGCTTTACAACCATGGTTATTTATGTTCATGGTCTAGAATTATTAAGAAACAGGAATCTAAAGGGGCCTTTTAGATTCTGGCTCCCAAGAAGGAAAAAAAAGAGCACTTGACAGCTCACTGTGAACAATTTGCAAGGCACTGCAGACAAAATCACTCAGGTTTGCTTTGACTTGGATGCTGTAGCAGGCACCAGTTGATGTAATCTTGGTGGCTGCTTGTCCTATATTAATTGATAAGTTTCAGTTAATGCAGCCTGAGGATGTGGATAGGATCATTGGAAAGGTGTGGGCTACCATGTGCATACTAGATTCTTGTCCTTCCTGGCTTCTGAAAGCAGCTAAATGGGGACTGGCTGAATGAGTAAGGGGAGTGGTGAATGCCTCACTGCAGCATTTTCATCCTGCCTAAAGGAGGTTGTGGTGAGGCTGTTACTGAAAAAGTTCTCCCTAGATCTCACCATTCTGGACAACTATCAGCCAGTCTCTAACATTCCATTCTTGGGCAAGTTTCTGGGGTGGGTCGTGGCCTCCCAGATCCAGGCATTTCTGGATGAAATGGATTATCTAGATCCATTTCAATCTGGCTTCAGCCCTGGCTATGGCATGGAAACAGCTTTGGTTGCCTTGGTGGGTGACCAGCGCAGGGAACTGGACAGGGAAAGCATGTCCATGTTGGTCCTGCTTGACCTCTCAGTGGACCATGGTATCCTTCTGAGCCACTTTTCTAGGATGGAAGAACTGTTATGCAGTGATTCTGGCCTTTCCTGGAGGTGGGGACCAGAAGATGATCTTGGGGGACTCCTGTTTGTCTCCTTGATTGCTGGTCTGTGGAGTCCCATAGGATTCTGTTTTGTCTCTCATGTTATTTAACATCTACATGAAACTGCTGGGAGAGGTAATTCAGAGGTTTGGGGTGAGGTGTTTCCAGCATGTGGATGACATCCATCTCCATCTTTACTTTCCATCTGATCCCAAGCTGTCTCTGTGCTGAACCAGTGTCTGCTGTTAGTAATGGATTGGATGAGGGCAAACAAATTGAACAAACAAATTGCTCCAGGTCAGCTGCAAGGCAGATCAGGGAATTGGGCCTTTGTCTGTGCTGAATAGGGTTACACTCTTCCTGAAATCTCAGGCTCGTAGCTTGGATGTCTTCCTGAATTCAGCTCTGATCCTGGGCACCCAGGTTTCAGTAGTGGCCAGGGGTGTATTTGCATAGCTAAAACTAGTGCGTCAGCTGTATCCAGTCGTTGAGATGTGAGATCTGGCTAGGGTAACACATGCCTTGATTACATCCCATTTGGATTATTGTAACACACTCTATGTGGGGCCACCTTTGGAAACTAAACTTCAGCGGGTTCAAAATGCCACACTGAGAATGTTGACCAGAGCCAGTTATACGAAGCATATAACTCTTACTGAAACAGCTTCACTAGCTACCGGTTCATTTCTGGGCACAATTCAAAGTGCTGCTCATGACCTATAAAGCTATACATGGCTTAGGCCCAGACTATTTGAGAGACCATATCTCCCCAAAAGAACCAGTTAGAGCCCTTAGATCCTAAGGAAAAGGCTTTTTCTTGGTCCCAACAGCATCCTATGCTTGCTTGGTGAGGACACAAGAGGACTTCTTGGTGGCTGCTCCCACCCTTTGGAACTCTCTTCTATGGGAGGCTAAGCTGCCCCCCTCCTTGCTGACCTTTCACCACCAGGTAAAAACATTTTTATGTAGGCAGGCTTTTTAAAATCATGCAAGGGTGGCTTTAGTTGGGGGAATTGTTTTAGATTATGTTTTTTTAAACATTTGTATGTTTTAAATTTTAACTTTGGGGCAAAACAGACCACCACAAAGGTTCAGTGTGAAAGCCAGAAAAAGCTGGATTGGGGCCATGGCAACCGCATCCCATAGGCCCAATCCATGCTTTTGCTGGCCCAAAAAGAAGCAGCAAATTGCTGCTCCTTTTTGCGTCAGCAAGAAGCCAGCTTTTCCCACCCTGCTGTGGCTTTACAGTGCTCCTGCAGCATGTGCCATATAAACATTATGCTGGTGGACCGCTGGGAAGCCAGCCCAAATGTGGGCAGCCAGGCAGTGTGGAGTCAGCTTCCCAGCATCTTCGAGGCATGCGTTATGTGTACGCCATGTCCTGAAGCCACTGGGAAGCTGGCTTTTTATGCTGGTTTGATTTGCCTCTTTGTAGTGTTATAATTAGGTTATTTTAATTGTTTTTTAAACATTTGTTTCAATATGTTTTTATATTGTGAGCTAGACACCTTGGGTCTCTTTTTGGGAGAAAAGTGGCATAGAAATAAAATAAATAATAAATAGTAATAATATGGTTCCCAAAACTGATGGCCACATGAAGAAACTAGCAGTTCAATGCTGGTATTCTTATTTGATTGCTATGGGATGCAAGGTTCTTAAAAGTTCTGCTTCCTATTAGACCACACACAGAGTGCTGTAGTGGGACTTATTTAAAGGACTTTTTCCTTTTGTGTCAAATAAAACCCAGCTGCAAAGTGTGGTTATTGTTTAAGCAAAGGACTGTTCTTCAAACAGTCACTAAACATGAGTCACATTTCAGAGGCACACATTAGCCCTTTTCAGCATTTTTCTTGATCAGCAAATCCTCTGCACATATTCCTTAAGAGCAGAATTGCTGCTCAGCATGAGTTCAGCTTATATGACCCTATGCCACTTGCCTGTCTGTGCAGGTTACATGGACACACAATTTTATTTGATCATAAATAAAAAACTAGATAATTCAAAGGTTCCAGTGTTCATAGTGCTCTAGGAATCCTGGTTTCTTTCAAAAACTGGAAAATGCATCATGCAACCATTTGGGAAGTCTGACATGAGTTACAATGGTGTTTTAAAAAATAGAGAAGTTTTTTTCATAAATAGGATTTTGGATCAAAGTGTTATCACAAAGTGAGTGAGTTTCTCTACTGCTTGACATTTTGGTTCACAAGACCAAAATTATGCATATTTCCCATCTGTTCAAAGTCTAAAATTATCTTGGTGCAGGTGACTCAACTGCATTTACTTCAAGGCACCAAAACATCTGTTCTTTCATGTAAGCTACATTTAGTCATGACTGCCTGATGGAAACCAATGGAAAAAGTCAGTCTTGAGTACACCTTAAAATCTATTTCTTCAATCAAAACTTTAGTGTTCAGTCAGTTTAGTTAGAAAAGTCCCAATTTAGTAGCATACTTTCTTGTTCACTTTTCCAAGCACAAAGTTAGGTTCAGGGTCTCTGCAAAGCCTGATATGGGAATATTTAGACTTCTACACAAGGACCTCAATGTAAAACAAAATCTAACATTTTTAGGTGTTTTATATCAGATGTACTCATTATGTGAATGTTAAACAACAGCCCTGTAGCAATGATGAAATGTATTACAGAGCAATGAGCCCAAACTCTTTATTTCCCTCTTCATTTGTACCAAAATGAGGAAGCATACAGCATTCACTTATTCCACATCTTGAGCTAGCACGTTTTTGCTGAACATGAATTTAGAAATAGTTCCTCTTCTTACCTGCATAATTGCTGAGTCCCTTCCTTTTCTTTCTGCGCCAGTACAGCCAGATGCTGAAACCCATGAGTATTACCCAACATGCACCACCAATTCCAGCTATAAAGGCAGGCTGCTTGACAACATCTGTGATTTGCTCTGTTATGCTGTTGTTGTTTTCCATGATAACAACTTCATTACGACCTCCTGGGTAGATTTTTTTTTAAAAAAAAAATATATCAAACAGTGTTAGAAATGCTGGACAATAATGATTTTAAATATTCTAACTATGGCTAGCAAAAAAAAAAAAAAAAAAAAGTTAAATGCCCAACAACAGCCCCTATAGCATTTTACTAATCGTTGGCAAATTTTAGGGAAGATATGGTAAAACCTGCCTTTAGTTTCATTAAAAAAAGAAAAAGGAAATCCATTAAGAAAAGAAATAGAGATATCCAAGAATTCAATGTATTATCTCTCTTCTAGATTTTGTGAATAAGACATATGTGCATAATATATACACATCCAGCTTTGATCCATATTATGTTTCATGACATTTTTCCTGCATGTTGGTGCCTAATTTATTATTAATCTTAAATACTTAGGTCAGAGACAGATTTTTTAAAAACTATACTTCCTGTCCCCTGCCCTTGCTGAAGTGAATAGAATGAGTCTCCTGGGAATGCTGGACATACACTGTACAAAATGGGATAGGAGTATGGAGTGTTCAAATGCAGGTATTTTTTCTATGGTGTCCTAAATGCAGCAGGCTCCTAACATGCACAGATACATGTAAGCAAGACTTTTAAATGTGTCCTTTCCTTCTACTGTTCTCTGTGTACCTAAAAAGGGGTTCCTGGAGATTGTGGGAACCTTAGCAATACTGTGGGACATGATGAGTAAGGAGGGCACAGGCGAGGAGTGGAGCTGGCAGAAATGATACACTTCCTTCTTCTCCCATACTTAAAAAAGGGACTTAGGATCCAAGTCAATATATGGACAAACTTTCTAATTATATAACGTAAGTAACAGCTAGTATTATTTTTATTGTATTGATTAAAAAATAAATTGCAGCATTTACTGAAATAAAAAAGAAAGTATATTTATTCTTCTACAACTTTCATCTTGATATAAAACATAGAGAAAATAGGTAATTATTTGTAGTTGAGAAAGAAATGCTGCCTCCAGAGTGCAAATTAATCATATAATTGCAGACCGCCTAATGAGCAAAATAAATAATCTGCAAGCATAAAGCATTTGTGGGATGACCTTGTTTCGGAAATAGCTGGATTCCTGCCCTCTTTTCTGGCTTCTAAATTTGTGGGTGGGAGGCCCTTGAACAAGATTCAATAGTAGGGGAAAATGAGACAGTGATGTTTCGTCCAACAACAAAGGAATTTTAAAGTACAGGGTTTTGGCTGTTGGATGTAACATTTCAACCACTTACACTGTGGTCATTATTCTCTCACATACACTAAAACCAGAATTACAAGAGAAATTTATTGAGCAAACATTTCTTAGCTACCGTAAATTATACAACACTGAATTACCTAAAGGGATTCAAGTGTCTGATGTCTTAACAACTATATTTCAATAAATTGGGGGAATACAACTCATCCCACATCAAAGGACTCTAAATTGCATTATTATTATTTTTTTTAAAAAAAAAAAAGTTGTGCAGTTGCTAGCTTGCTCCAAAATATAGGATTATTTTGTATGGGAAAGAGTTTATTTTGGAGATTAGATATTTTAATGACATCATACTGTATGCATTCAGAGAAAAAACCTGGAATGGAGCCTAATTTTATTAAGCCATTCAAAAGACTAGTTAATCACTAGCAAACACCAGTTTTGGGGCCCCATACTTTGTCATTTACTTGCCAGAAGTATTATAGAGTAGGTATTTCTTATGTGTCCTGTTACTTCACAAAAATAGTTAGATACATTTATACAACCCTAACAGAGAGAGAGAGAGAGAGAATTATCCTATACAGTGCTCCCGCACCATACACAGGCTCGCCATATGCAGACTCAAGGTCACATGGATGGTGAGCCCTGGTTTATCTAATGGTGCATGCAAGGCTTCACCATTAAAGTGAATAGGATGAGGTCCCACAGTATTTCGCTTACGTGGTCGGGTGGAGGGTCTGGAACAGATCCTCTGCATATAATAAGGGTCCACTGTAATATGTTACCAGTGTCTCAAAAGAAAGCTTAGCTGGTAGCTGGCACACATTTTATACTCCTCTTGGTTCGCTGTAATATGCCTTTGGATTTTGTTCTGTGGCTGTTTCAGCTTTTCCTCTTAGCATCTTTCATGTGTGAAATGGTAGGATGTAGCCTGAATGGTGCATTAGGCTACAATCCTAGTTCATGGAAAGAAATTTTGTAAAAAAAGGGGGGATTTTTTTAAAAAGTGAAATGGGAGACCATAGAATCATAAAGTTGGAAGAGACCACAAGGGTCATCCAGTGCAATTCCCTACTATGCAGGAACTTAAAATCAAAGCATCCCCGACAGATGGCCATCCAGCCTCTGTTTAAAGACCTCCAAAGAAGGAGACTCCACCACACTCCAAGGGAAAGTGTTCCACTGTCAAACAACCCTTACTGTCAGGAAGTGCCTCCTAACGTTGAGGTGGAATCTCTTTTCTTGTAGCTTGCATCCATTGCTCCGGGTCCTGTTCTCTTGAGCAGCAGAAAACAAGCTTGCTCCCTTCCCTCCTCAATATGACACCCCTTCAAATACTTAAACAGGGCTATCATGTCACATCTTAACCATCTCTTCTCCAGGCTAAACATACCCAGTTCCCTAAGTTGTTTCTCATAGGGCATGGTTTCCAGACCCCTCACCCTCCTCTGGACATGCTCCAGTTTTTCAACATCCTTTTTAAATTGTGATGCCTAGAACTGGACACAGTATTCTAGGTGGGGCCTAACCAAAGCAGAATACAGTGGCACTATTACTTCCCTTGATCTAGATACTATACTTTTCTTAATGCAGCCTAAAATTGCATTGGCCTTTTTAGCTGCCACATCACACTGTTGACTCATGTTCAACTTGTGGTCTACTAGGACTCCTAGATCCCTTTCACATGTAGTCTCGTTAAACCAGGTATCCCCCATCTTATGGGCCTTTACAGACTGCCAGAAATAATGCAACTCGAGTCCACTTTAACTGCCTTGGCTCAGTGCTAGAAAATCATGGGAACTGTAGTTTATTATAGCACTAGAGCTTTCTGACAGAGAAGGCTCAATGTCTCAGAAAAAAACTATAATTCCCATGATTCCCTAGCACTGAGCCAGGACAGTTAAAGTGGACTCAAGTTGCATTATTTTTGGCAGCCTGTAACATCTCTGTATCTATGCATTTCATTTTTTTGCAGTACCTTACTTTTCTTTGTGTTGAAATTCATTTTGTTAGCTTTGGCCCAGCTTTCTAATCTATTAAGGTCATTTTGAATTTTTATCCTGTCTTCTGGGCTTTTAGCTATTCCTCCTAATTTGGTATCATCTGAAAATCTGAGAAGCATGCCCCCTATTCCTTCATCCAAGTCATTGATAAAGATGTTGAATAGCACTAGGCCCAGGACAGAACCCTGTGGCCCCCCACTGGTCACTTCTCTCCAGGATGAAGAGGAGCCATTGCTGAGCACTCTTTGGGTTTGGTCAGTCAACCAGTTACTAATCCACCTAACAGTTGTATTGTCTAGCCCATATTTTAACATCTTGTTTGCAAGAATATCATGGGGGACCTTGTCAAAAGCCTTACTGAAATCAATATATGCTGTGTCTACCACATTCCCGTCATCTAGCAAACTGGTAATTTTATAAAAAAAAAAAAAAGTGTGTGTGTGTGAGAGAGATCAGATTAGTCTAGCTTTACTTGTTTTTGAGAAACCCGTTTTGACTTTTAGTGATTATGGCATTCCCTTCTAAATGTTCACAGATTCTCTGTTTATTGAACTGTTCTAGAATCTTTCCCAGCATTGATGTCAGACTAACTGGGCGATAGTTGTTGAGATCCTCTTTTTGAAGATGGGGACAATGTTTGCCCTCCTTCAGTCTGCTGGGACTTCTCCTGTTCTCCAGGAGTTTTCAAAGATTATTGCCAGTGGCTCTGAGATTATATTTGCCAGTTCTTTTAATATCCTTGGATGCAATTCATCTGGTTCTGCACACTTAAATTCATTTAGGTTAACTATCTATTCCTGTACTTCCTCTTTACTTATTTTGTGCTGCATTTCCCCTATTGTGTCCTCTGCTCCATTTTCCTCAGGTTGACCACCTTTTTCTTTTTGTGAGAAGACTGAGGCAAAGAAGGTGTTGAGTAGTTCTGCCTTTTCTCTGTCCTCTGTTAGAATTTCTCCATCTTCTCTGTGCAGTGACCCTACCATTTTCTTCTTTCTTTTGCTATGGACATAGCTAAAAAAGCCCTTTTTATTGTTCTTAACCCCCTAGCAAGCCTGAGTTCATTCTTTGTTTTAGCTTTTCTGACTCTTCTTCTACATGCGCTTGCTATTCATTCAAATTCCTCTTTGGTAATTTCCCCCATTTTTCCATTTCTTATATATGTTCTGTTTAAAACTTAGCTCAGTTGTAATTTCCTTAGTCATCCATTCTGGTTTCTTGAGACACCTCCCATTCTTCCTCCTCATTGGAACTGTTTTAAATTGTGCCTTCAGTACACATTAGGCGTAGGTACACACATCTGAACATTTTGGAGGGGATTATTGAAGAATAGACCCTGGGGAAAATATACAAATGTGGGACAAAAGGTAACAGGGTTACCTTAAGCCATGGAGCAGCCATGATGAGCCAGCATGATGTGCTGAGTCACAGGGGGGGTGATGCAACACTAAGCAGAGGATTGAAGCAGATGTCTTGAATTCTGCTGTGTCATATCAGTCAGGTGGATGAGGTGGACTAAATAGTCCTGGAGGGTATATTGCATATAAAGGAGGAGAGTCATTGTACAGTGTGGGTTTTTGTTGGTGTGTGATGTAATGCGAGTAGCTTTGTCGGTCAGTACAAGCTTGTACACAGTGGAATGAAAATTAAAGTGCCTCCTTGAGAGATGTCTGCCTGTTGTCTTATTTGCCTGCTTCTAGAGGGGGAGAGAGAGTTCTCCAGCTTGCACAGTGTCAAGCTGTGTCACTTCTTTGGTGGCCATCCAAGTGCACAGTTTCAATGTGGTGCAACACTGTTTGTGCAATCATGCTGACAACTCATATCTTTGAGGTTTATTATAACTTAAAATTAAAGCTCTTAGAAATACACCCAGTGATTTAGAACATACAAACCAGCAGACTCTGCAGAAAGTTTGGCTAATATTTGTTCAATATTAGTTTCAAGCCAAAATACTTAATCTCTCTCCTTTAACTAGGACTGTCCTTTGCAAAATAAAGAGTATCAGTCAGTCAGTCAAGCCAAATCAATACTGCCAAGAAACCAGAAGGTAAATAAGAAATAAAAGTTACAGCTCATCTTTTAAGATTTCTTATTTTCACTAACCAAATGAATGCAGAACATTAAGTTCTTTTTCCTCTCTTCCAATTCAGTTCCAGAATCATACAGTAGTAAAAAAAAAAAAATGAGCTTAGAGTTTAATTGTAAGTTTCTTGGCCAAATTTTCTAAATGTTGTTGCATTACTTTCTAAACTAACCACTCTGGTCATGAAGATTATACTACTATTATAATGTTAAAATTCAGCAGCTTCAGCATTGCCTGGATTTCTAACACTTTGTTGGTATAAAACCTTCAAATATTTCTAAAGCCTTTCTGTTCATTCAAGAAAATGACTTGCTGCTTATGATATGTGACAGAAGAAAATGCCTGAAACCTAGGGGAATGACATAAGGCTAGAACCAAGATGTTAGTGTCCACTATGTAGAATGCCTTTGGTTCCTTCTGACAGCCTGCTGAATAGTAACAGTGGCTATAAATAACATAATCTTTATTTTTCGTTACCTGTTCTTATTCCTCTAACCCAGTGGTTCCCAAACTTTTGTCCTCCAGATGTTTTGGACTTCAGCTCTCAGAATTCTTGACCTTTGATCAAACTGGCTGGGACTTCTGGGAATTGAAGTCCAAAGCACCTGGAGGACCAGAGATTGGAAATCAATGTCTAACCTGAATCTACGCTAGATAGGTGATAGAATTCCATCTTATTCCCTTCATACAGTGCATCTTAATATTGCACCAACTGCATATACTCTGCATTTAGAATCCTTTTTCATTTAATTGTAGAACAGGTACAAAAAAATAAATAAAACAAAACCCTCCAAGGGGTTTTTCAGAGGACTCCAATTCTTCCCACAGGCTCTTTGTTAGGAAGGCTAGTTTTCAAATTAAGTTAATGTACTTTTAAGTTAGCAGCTTGGCAACTTGTTCTACCCTTCAGTGCCTTGCAATTACATGTGCAAAAGTAATAATTCATTTAAATGTCAGAATAACATATGTTTTGTGATTTCAGCAGCTGAACATAAATGAATATGGATGTACATTTCCCATTGATGTTCAACAGAATTAATGTAAGTGGTAAGATTTGGAGAAAGGTGGGATTTATTTCTTTACATTATATTTAATCAGAATACACATGCATATGAACACACAGATATATATCAGACAAGGTATACAGAGGAAGGGCTAGGCTACAGTCTTGCTCCCTCTGTTCTGTGAATTTTCATACAGTATAAGAGAGGAAAAGGTTAAAAATGAAATCCCATTCTTTATTTCCTAGAATGTTTGTTCAATGTGACTACTCTAAATGTATGGATTTGTTCTTATTTAAAATAGTTTCCATTGTATTGTAAACATTTTCACAGCAACTCAGCACAAAGCTGAATGCAACTGTACCACATATTTCTATGCTCCCATGCTCCTGTGGTTCCACCTCATTTATGCCTCAGATGTATCTCAGAAGGGAAAGGTTCTAGGTTTGCCTCAGGTCATGAAACTAATTCAGTATGGAGACTAATAGAAAAACAGACATTTCAAAGGAAGGAAATGACATTACCAGTTTTTCTCTCTGTTTTGACTCAAGACGTTTGTGCTTTGGCATAAGACTGAAAACACCATCTGCTTAGAATAGCTGGTAAACACTAAACCTCAAATGCTCAGACAACTTTAAACATGGCCTTAGGCATCAGCAGCACAAATAGGGAAATAATTTAGCAGGCAGAAAAGAACCCTTCAGTTAGCTATTTTATAAATCGACCAAACTGCTGAAGTGATACATTCATAATGCAGCATTACTTTAAGACAGTAATCTATGATTTTAATATGTTTCAAGAAAATAAGAGATGTTTCATCTTCATCATTCTGATCTTTTTTCTAAAGAGAAATAGAAATTCAGTACATAATGTACAAAGTGTATTTCGACTGCAGTTTGTGAAAGGTATCATAGCATGCTGAAGGTGTAAAACATAACAGCATGACAAATATTTACTTACCAATTATTATGGGTTGTGGTTCACTTTTTACTCCAACCCCAGCACTGGTACTTGCTGCAACCTCTACTCTGTACTGAATACCTGGATATAGGCCTCCAATTACTACAGATCTAATTGCTGCATCTACAGTCTTGTTAATATGAAATTTTGTTTCATTGCCCAAGCACCAGATCTGAAATATGGAAATAATTTCTTACACATTTATAAGAAAACAACAATAGTGAAAGAGCAATTTTCAACACAAAACAGAATACTTATCTTTAGCCTTTTTAAGATTACCTAGCAATTTTAGGAGCTTGCCAAGAATATATGATAAGTTTATAAACATAAAAGCTTGTATGGATATTTTCATTAAAAATTCAGATCGATAGAACTATTCAGATATTTTAAAAGTCTGAGAACACACAAAAGCAAAGAGAAGTCCAGCCTGACTTCTTCAAGAAAAAGAGAGGTTTTTGGTAAACCTTTCAAATGAGAAACAGAAGCATTTTGACCATCTCATTAATGAATATCAATAAACACACTGCTGGTCCTTTAAGGTAGTAAGAGAATATCACTGGGGAGAAACTGAATATCAAACTATGGGCCAAAATAGATGGCCAGAAGAAGTGGCTTGAAGCCGCACGCTACAGACCCAATCTGGCCTTGAACCTGACTGAAAAAGGAGCAGCAAAAAGCTGGCTTCTCCATCAGCACCATGGCCAGAAGCAGCTTTATCAAGCTCCAGTAGTGTGCAGCATGTAAATGTTGCGCTGCTGGAGTGTCATGAAGCCGCCTCCATGTAAATGGCTGGGTGGCTTCCTGCTGGCTGGGTGGCATGTGGCTTCTAAATAACACAGTTCCAGGTTGCTGGAAAGCCTGCATAAAGGGGCTGTCTATTTTAGCTCTATACTTACTTTATAGATATAACTAGAACAATAACAGTGATACTTTTGTCCCTCCACATTTTCAGCTTTGACTTTTGTGGATTTAATTATTCACAGATTTTATTAATATGTTCTCCCTAGGAATATCTAGGTCCCCCAGTGCAACTCTATGGTCAACTTTAACCAAAAGTTGCACTGAAGGACCTATAGATTCCACTAGGCATTTGTAGCTCCTCCAGCACAATTCTATGGTCAATGTCTGGCAGATGTTGACCACAGAATTACACTGGAGGATCGAGAGATTCTAAAGAGACATTCTCTAAGGTAAAAAAAAAAAAGTGTTTTTTGTCATTTACGTTTTTTCCACATTCACGGGGGTCCTGTGCCCCTAACCCCAGCGAATGTGGAGGGGCGAGTGTATACCCATATTACACAATGGTGACACAATGGAGTTAAGCCGCCTCCTTGGGTTTTCAATAGGTATTGCTCAGCAAGGGAAAAGCATCTATAACTGCACTTGCTGCAGTACTTTCCCCCTTCCACAACACTCCCTATGTCTTCTATATATAGTTGCAGAAATTGCCTGAATGGAGATGGACAGCATTAAAAATACTAGGTAAGCAGAGTCCTTCTGTACATAGAAATCATATCCTTTAACAAATTTCAAATTCTATGGCAAATACACATTTTTCTGGGTTAGAGGGAAAGAAAGTTATAAATTTCAGGGGTTTGAAATGCCTGGAGTACTATCAAGGCTAAATTCCATTTGTAGTGAATGTCATCAAGAAAATTATCTATTGTGAAATCAGGCTAATTGCTGTTTAAATAACATCTTTGGGAGGAATTGACACAGAATTTTATGCACATATAACCTTCCTTGCTTTCTTGTCATTCCAGTATGGAAAAATCACTCTAAATGCTCTAAGAATAAACACAATAGTTTTTCAGGAAGTTAGGTGGAAACACTACATAGCATTTCAAACCTCAAAATGGCTACGAAATAATTAGAACATGGAGATGGGGAAGAGCTGCAGTTTTTAGATATTATTCAGCACTATTAGGATACATTTGAACCTGCTTACAAACAGGTAAGTAAAAAATATGGCTATCATATATAGCATGAAGAAGAACACAAAGGTATCTCCTGAATATATTCCTATATAGTGAGATAGTTATTATTTGATGAAATAATGAAATATAATTATATTAATTATATAATTGTTGAAATGTGATCATAGATTTGGCAAACATTAATTTCACCCCAAATATGTGTATTCAGAATAGATTCTTTGTATAACACTACTTATGTGTATGATCTTTTGGAGATCTTTCCAAAAATAGTACATATGGCATCACCTAGTTCCTATTGGTAGATCCAGCTAGAGGAGACCCATTTAATCAATAGGAATTATGTATGCTGATATACCATTCAACAATTAATTCAATTGGTCCACTCTAGTTGAGACTACCAATAGGAGTCAGACCATTGTCTGTAGTGTGGTATAAAAATTGACACCTGTTGAAATCAATCAATGTGATTAAAGAAGGCATGATTTATTAGTTTTATTCTGCAAGAGGCATCTATTTTTTGGTATTTTTTTGCTGTTGTTATTCAAATTGTTCAGAAATCCAGGTTTCTTCATATGTTATAGCTGAAGACATATACACAAAAGAAATTTTAAACTTCCAAGTATTTGTTATAGTCCAAACCATCATGTTGACATCACTTTAGCTGTCATGGCTCAATGCTATGGAATTCTGCGAATTGTAGTTTGTTATGGCATAATAGTTTTCTGACAGAGAAGGCTAAATGTCTCACAAAACTACAATTCCCACAATTCCACAGCACTAAGCCATTGCAGTTAAAATCATGTCAACCTACCACTGTAAATAGCATCATATATTATGTATGTATAAATGAGCCTATATCCTAAAATAATGAAGCATATTAGTCATAGTGCTTGTACACTGGAACCACTGGAAGTAGCTTTTTTAATTCAAAGGATGGCAAGAGAAATGACATATCTCTGATGAATACACACATTTTAATCACTAAGGTGCATGTGTGCATGACACAGGCAGAGTGTGAGGGAAAGAGAAAGGGCTTCCATGCATACAGATATTCTTAAATTCAGTGAATTTCCACAAATTTAAATAAAATGCAAGATATGGCTAAATTATCAGATGGCCACAGTAAGAACCAACCCATGTCAAAAACATCACCAATCTGATGAAAAATATTGTGGGAACCACAATATTATAATGCTGTATATTTATCCAAATAACATATTAAGTCAGTACTGTATTAAGTCAGAGAGGGGATTTTCGCCTCTCCTCTCTGTAGTTCCCAGTGCTCTGACAACTTGTTTTGATAAGTTGGAAACCCAATTAGAATAGCATGCAAGATAGTACCAGGGAGCTGTAGGGTGCAATGAGGAATCAATGAAAATCAACTTTTATAATGCCCAGCATGTCTTTTGAAGAACAAACATAACTTTATCATAATAAATCATAGAGTTACCATTATTTAATCAGATAACTTCATAAAATGAGAAAAAAACAGATCTATGTGTTTGCTAATTAACAATGGGCTGAATCCAAATTGAGTGAAATAATAATCAGTGCATCAGATAATCAGCTAAGTTTAAAAAGTGGGGATTTTCGCCTCTCCTCTCTATAATTCCCAGTGCTCTGACAACTTGCTTTGATAGGATGGGAGCCCCTCTAGAATAGTATGCAAGACAGTACCAGGGAGCTGTACGGTGGAATGAGGAATCAATGAAAATTTCCACCCTTATTTTTACATCATTGGTAAGGGTTATGAAAAAAAACTCATTTTTTGGCAGATCTGGACTTTCAATTTGGAATTTTAGTCATTCTCTTCAAGTTTAAAGTATTGGGGTACATCAACAAATATAGTGAAAACATAGAAAGCTATTCCTCGTGGAATGGGACTTTTTCAATTCAGGGATTAACACAAGGATTGTGAGTGCTTCAGTAACAATTATGTCCAGACAGGTATTAATTCTGGTTGCATTCATAATGGGGCTCTGTATTTTGTTCTACAGTGGTGGCTTGCCTTGCCTTCCTTTAGCTACAAGCTGATCATGCTTGTCATCAGAGAAGGCTGGTGACTTTGATGTCAGTGAAGCAGTGACCTGCTGTAGGCCAAACTCTAAAGGACCTATCCAAGGTGCTGAGATCTCTCCACAAAATAAGTTTAACTTCTTGGTTAACTTCTTTAGCATTTGGTTTAAAAGCTCGTGAAGATTTGGCACCCTACTGACTTTGGAACAACTAGCCTCTGCTGTGTACCATGAAGAAACATGAAGCAGTTGCTTTGGGTAAGAAATTCCAAACAAGCTGCCATTTCCCCACATTTGACCACCATCGTCTCTGTGTGTTTCAAAAGAAATTTAAAATGAGTTCTGGTACTATGCTGAGTGGAAGGGGGTACTGCTCTCATTTTGATATTTTGCTTCAGGTGCAAAAATGTCAAAAGCTGGGTCTCATGATAGTTCCTTTGAAGAGCTTCAAAAGCTGTTTTCAGAGCAGCAAGAGAGACTGTTAGGGGGAAAAGTTTAAAGCCTCAGTTGGCAAATGCTATCTCTTGCATGTGCCTAGAGGGATTTTCCCCAGTACTGTAATATATAGTAAAAGGGAAGGCTGAAACACCTTTGAAGCTTGGGTTCCATCAATGACATCAGATTTATTACATCAGAGATGAACACAAGATTTAGCTGGTTTCACTTATTTCTCCATGATAGAAAACATGCACCCCTTTTTCTTTTTTCTCCTTTCCCCCTGAATTTCTCAATGAAAGTATATTTCACATCTATTAAGCTTGTACTTGGTACTGTATAAACGTTTTTGAAACTGATAAAAGGATTGCTTTTGAATTATCCTGTCATTTTAGGAGGAACGTACTTGGGACAACAAAGGGGTTTCAACATCCGAATCTCTCTGTTAAGCAATACAAGTCCATAGGTTATTGTTGGAATAGGAAGCACCACTGATACTATTTGGCAGTCCAAGGGCCAGGCTAAATATTATGCCTAATGTGTAGCATGTAATTTTCTCCACACACACACACCTTTTTTTTTTTTTTTTGGCTCTATTAATTCCAAGTGTGCAGGAATGGTAACCTTTATTGTGTGCAACATTTTTTTAGTTGTTCTTTTCTGTTATATGTTACCTCCTACCTTATATTCTTGAATTATTCCATTTTGGTGATCTGGTGGTGGAGGATCCCATGAAATGCTGATACTGGTACTGTTGTGGTTTCCAACTGTGAGGACAGTAACAGATTGTGGAGGAGCACTTGGAGCTGTAGCAGGTAAAGGTAACAAAAGTGAATTAAAATTGCTTTGCAAGGGACTCTGGCAAACTATTTTTAAGGAAATGCTCAACATTGGCAGGCAAATCATTATTAACCTTCCTCCTTGCAGGTATTTTTTTTATGATTCAATGAAAAACACAATGCATTGCATTTAATAAAAATTAAGTTTACTTTTAATAAAAAATAAAGTTTAAAAAGAAAAAAACCCAGATAATTGCAATAACAAGAATAATCCAAAAGAAGCAGACAAGAGTCTGACTATCCCAAAACTATGCCAGTTGTTGATGTTGTGTGTCTTCAAGCCATTTCCAACTTATGGGGACCCTATTGTGGAGTTTTCTTGGCAAGATCTGTTGGACTGGGTTGCTTTTGCCACCCTCTGAGGCTGAGAGAGTGTGACTTGCTTAAGATCACTCAGTGGTTTTCCAATACTAAATGAAAAATTACAAAAATGGATGTCTAACCAACTGAAACTCATGTATCAACTATATATATATATGTTATAACACACCTAACTCTTCCAGTATACTACTTCAAGAGGAAAAGTTGGGGAGAGATGTTCAAAGATTAAAGACTGAATACTAAACACTCTTAAAAGGAAACCCAAAAGATGTGAATCTACCAAGTTTGAGGTGCTCAGAATGTTTGATGCAAAATCTAGAGTTAGGAGTGTCCATTGAAGTGGTCATTTAGTTGAGGACATTTAATTATTTAGGGTGATGAGAATAAAAATAGATTGTGAAGAGTTCCAAAAGTATCTCTACAAACTGGGAGAATGGGCATTAAAATAATAAATTAAAGTTTATTGAAATCAAATATAAAGAGATCCATACAGGGACCAAAAATACCAATTGTATATATACACTGATGAGATCTGAGTCACACTTTCTCAGGCCCAGAAGAAGGTAATAGAAAATCTAGTCTGAACAAATCCTGCCAAGAAAACACCGTGATAGATTCACTTTAGGGTTGCCATAACACCTTGAAAGCAACATCATTAACAACAACATAGTTTTATCACTGTGCAGACATTAAGAGGCAAACAAAGAAAGGCAGCATTGTAATTCATGTTCCAGATGTTTTGTATAGCTAGAGGTCCCATGGCCATGCCCATGGCCATAAAAAGTCCATAAAAGAGGGAGAAACAGTGTTAGTCCACATTTAAAAGGGAATATGGCTATAGCAAAAATGGCACCATCTGTACATAAGAGGGAAGTTATCAGCAGGCTTGGGGATTCCTAAAATTGTCCAAAATATCACATTTTGGGGGGGGGGGTTACTAATGGAGAAAGCTCTACTCAGTGTGGATTGAGCATACTCCACAGTGTCTGGACATACTTCATAACATTGACTTAGTGGGATTTTCCTGTTGGAGTTGGGAATGAAAACTTGGGGAAAGAGAAGGTCTAGAATGGAGCATTCTAAAGGCGGGAACACTTGTCTGATGAACACTGGACACACTACAACACTGATCATACTGCTAAAGCCCATTCTTTCCTCCAAACAGATATCCACCAAAATCCTGTTGGGGCACTGCATCTTTACAAGAGACTTACATCTGGGGAAATTAGAATTGTGCAGTTGTGCAACAATCATATCCAATAGAGGGCTACTGTTACTACGAGCCAGCAGAGAGCCGGATGTGTACTGGAGCCTGATTAGCAATGGGGCCAATGCACATCAGAAACAAATGTGCACTAGGCACTCTTAGTACCTCTGCTACTTAGCTAGGTAACACAGTTACATTATGTAAAAGGTTATATAGGATCCCAACAATGCTGTGCTAGAGAAGGGTTCTATGGATACCATGGACTGCTAAAAAGACAAATCAATGGGTCCTAGAGCAAATCAAGCCAGAACTCTCCCTAGAAGCCAAGATAACTAAATGGAGACTGCCAAACTTTGGCCACATCATGAGAAGACAGAACTCACTAGAAAAGACAATAATGCTTGGTAAGGTAGAAGGCAGTAGGAAAAGAGGATCACATTCCAGATAGATAGACTCAAAGAAGCTACAGCTCTGAGTTTGCAAGACCTGAGCAGGGCTGTTGATGATAGGGTGACTTGAAGGTCTCATTCATGGAGTCAGCAAAAGTCAAAATCAACTTGACATCAGTTAACAACAACAACTTGCCAAGCTAAAAACCTCAGAACCCCTCATTAGATAGACAGATAGATTAAGCATATTCAGTATGACATAAGAGCATTCAGAGCTAGGAAATACAACAGCATCTGGCTCTCATCACTAATGAAAAACAGTGCCTGTAATTTGATGATATTGCTAGAACTGGAAATATTTTTTAGTCCATTTGATTTACATGCTTGCCTATATAAATACACACACACCTCCGTAGTACACAATATCAAACTGCTCTGTCTTCATTTATACAAGATTACTACAGTAAAAACTGACACCATAATATAAATTAAGACACTTCACTGAGCGTGCTACAGTTATTAAATGGACCACACTGAAAAATAACATTTTTAAACCATATTCTCATTTCCCTTGCTGCTGACTTGTGGGGAACACCATGCCTGATTCTTGACAGGTCAATTATTCCAGTGCTCAGCTCCTTCCTACAGATATTAAAGCACCCAAATCGCTGCTCATCTTTTCTGGACAAAACCAAACAGAATTCTATTTGTTACTTTCACAAGGCCAAAGAGGCAAGAGATGAATGGATACTGAATTGTGACAAATGTCTGGTGTTCAGGAAAAGGGGGGGGGACTGTGGTAAAATCATTTAGGTTCCAGAAGAAACTATTCCTTGAAAATTCCATTCTGTGAAAAACTTGATACATATTTAAATGTTTGTCTTCGTAAGAAACCACATATACTTGGATGGGGGGGGGGGAGGAGAGAGAGAGATTCCCCCCTGTTAAATTGGCATTTTCCAAAATAGAAGAATGCATCAATGCATGAAATATGATACTTTTAAAAAGATTGCCCTTTTCCCTCTGAGATGTGAACCATATTCATTAAAACAAAATATATTTGGGATTATGTCTGAGAAAGCATAAACCTAAGATTAAATTATAAAGATGATTAAAGAACCAAAGAAAATGGCCATGGAATGACACTTTGTGAATACCAAATTTTTATCCACATAGGCCTATAAATAGTCAGCTACACATACACATACTTTGGAGACCCCTTTTTTTTTAACCATCTGACATTTAACTGTTGACAGTACAATTTGTTACAGTTGTTTGTTGTACTGAAGGAGACACCAAGAGGCATAGTAGCTGAAGGTTACATTAATCTATACATGCAAACATGATGGGGAAGCTCCACACATATTAACTTTTCTATAAAATACATGTGTTGCTAAGAGTTAGCATCATGGAGTAATAAATGGTTAATAGATGAGACATATAGACAAGGTATAAATACCAAGGTGGGAAAGTTTACCTCAGATGCAATCAGATCTCAGATTTGAACTAGTTCAAAATTTGGATATCAGTGCCATATAAATTTTGTGCAACTAAGTTCAAAGAAAGCACTCAGATTGATTTACAAGTGGTATCTTACACCTGCTTGATTGGCTCATATTACCCAAACTACATCTCTCCAACTGTTGGAGAAACTTGCAGGTCCCTGTGGTGGACGAATTCTGGATTGAAGTTCTGAAAAGTATTAGTACTATTACAAAACAAGTTGATGTTCTAATTTTCAGTTGTTCTCAATATACGATTTACAACATAAGCATCTGAATTACAAAGATCTCATAATATTTCTTTTGTGAAAGATAAAAAACTAAAATAGCTTCTAACTGGAAGATGGGATGTTTCTCTATCCAAGACTGTTGGGAAAGGATCTGGGCTACATGACTAATGGAGAAGCAGACATACAAAGAGAAGATAATAAAAGGATGCATCCCACATTGTTCTTTTGAAGATAAAGGGATTCCCTTTATTGATTACATCAACAATGCACTGTAATATCATCAAAAGTTTCAACACTTTACCCAAGACTTTGGTTAAGTGATTTAATATGTAGTCATGTTACTAAATGATATGAAATGTGAATAGATGGACCTATTGTATTTTGATTGTGTTGGATTTTTTAAAAAATTAAAAAACAAAACAAAACAATCTACATAGCAGTATACTGACTGTGAGTTTAACCTATGTATAGGCAGGGATATTCTTAAATATCTGCTCATTACAAATTACCCTTTATCAATGAAATTCCTTGAATCTGAAACACATTACTTGGGAATAGTGGATTATATGAGTTATGCAAGCATTTTTTGGTTGGCTGTGCTTATTTGTTTAGTAATTTTTTGTGGTTTTTGTGTAGCATGTACAGCTTAAGGAGACCTTCATGTTTCCCAAACTTTGGTTCTCCAGATGTTTGAGGGGCAAAGTAGACGGCCTGGAGAAGCAGCCAGAGGCTGCTCCAGTTGCAATAGGTCCAGGACTGTGGTGACCACATGGCCCATTCCCAAAGCAGGCCACCACTACAGTTCCAAGCTGGCTACTGTCAGGAGCAGGACTGAAACAGCTCCTTTTTGCGGTGGCTTTGGGGTCTCTTTGATGGCCTTGAAGTGACTTCCAGCCACTTTGGAGGTGTACCTCAGGTAAATGCCATGGCCCCAAAGTGGCCAGAAGCCGCTTCTTTTGGCCCATGTTTTTGGACCTGAGACTTCAACTCCCAGAGACCTCAGCTAGCCTAGCCAACATGAATTCTGAGACCTGAAATCCAAAACATTTAGAGGACCAAAGTTTGGGAAACACTGATCTAGACCATCATTTAGTTAGCAGGACTGTCATGTATGTAGAACTTTTTGGTTGATAATTTCCCAACAAGTGGTATTCAGATGAGAACCATCACATAATTTGGTTTCATCTACATTTTATGGCTAATAACCATTGACACACCTACAAATCTGTCTGAATAACTTTATTTTAAAACAATCTGAGCATGTACTCTAGGCCATCACACTTATTTCTGAGAATTTTGTAACATTATGCATCACATAAGGAAATAATTCCTTTGGTCTTATTTTATGACCTCATATTCTAAGGTAATGTGAGAGGAAGAAATTTTCTAACCACTTTCCCCACACCATTCCTCGTTTTATAAATGTTTATTATTTTCCTTCCTTGGTCAGCTTTTTTCTGAAATAAATGATCTAAGATTTTTGCTTTTCCTTTGATCATTTGTGTTGCTGTTTTTTTTGTACTTTCTGAAGATTGATGACATCTTTTTTATTCTGAAGAACCAGTTATGTAGTACCAATGTCAGTATTCACTTGCCACCCTTTTAACAATTTAACAATAAATCCAGTGTTAGTCATATTAAGAGCCACTGAAATGAATGGGTTTTGTCAATCACAACTAATGGGATTTGATATCAAGGGGTCTACTGTAAGTAGGACTCTTAGAATTGGCCCTATATTTTCTTTTTTATTTACTTGTTGAAAAAGTTAATAAATTACTGATCTGCTAGAAGAAATGCATTCATTTATACCACAGCTACTAATGTTATTATGCACAGAAATATAATGAACTAAAACAAAGTAAGCAGAGTATATGTATTGATAACAGTGACTGCACCTGACTGCTGTGAACAATTTACCAGCACCAATATGCATGGAAACTTGCAGTGGAGACAATGAACTTGGAACCATTTCACCCAACTTAACAAAACATGTGTATCTGTGACTTCTTTTATTTACCTTCTTCAGTAGTACGGGCAGATTTTGATTCACTGTCCATCCCTTGAAATTCATTGAAATAAGGTCGAACTTTAATTTCATAAGTCACTCCTTTTTTCAAGTTGACTAGGACAGCACTGCGCTCTGTAGGAACTTTGACGTCCAGCGTTTGCCATGCAGAAGGGGAAGGTAGGCCTGATGTTTGACGATATATGACTCGATAACCTTGAATAAACTGGGATTGGCGGTCAACCTGAAATAATATTGAGACAAGCATTTCTACCATCAGAGGAAGGATAAATTTTACATTAGTTCTCTGAGTTGCCATCCAATTGTGTAATACAATGTTCTAAGCTGTCTTATAAAACAAAACTGAGATGGATTGATTTTGGTTGTACACAAACACCTTTCTCCCTTTATTATTACCAAGCACAAAAATTGTACTGTTCAAAAATAAGTAGTAATAAGAGCAATAAAAGTGGTGTTTGTGTAAAGGTCAAAGTGCCAAACAGTTTAATGTAAATAACAACTTGTGTTGGGTGGTTAATTCTAGTCTGCAAGTACAGTTTTAAGAAGTAGGATTTTCAGCTTTTTCTTGACAGCTTTCCAAACTCATCAGATATTTTCCAGATTTAGAATTATATTGGTTTAGTTAATATCTAAAGTGGTTAAAGGTTACAGATCTAAAACCATCTTCCCAGTATCAATACGATTACTGAACTCTCTTTACACTGTTCATTAACTTCTTCAATGAGAGATCAAGGGGTGAAATAGATGGTTAAAATATCCATCCACCATCATCTAGAGGGAGGGAAGGCAGGCCAGCTCCATCGGGCCTAGCCACAGTAAGAAGAAGGGCCCTCCCTCCAGTCCATCTGCCTTGGTCCAGGCTTCAGAAGGAGAGAAGATCTGCTTATTCCCCTTCCCAGCACCATTCCTTTCTCTTTTTGTGTCTTGTTTTTTTTTTAGATTGTAAGCCTGAAGGCAGTGAAATGTCAAATTAACCATTTGTAAGCGGATCTGATAGCCTTTTGGCTGAAGAGCGGGGTATAAATATAAAATAATAATAATAATAATAATAATAATAATAATAATAATAATAATAATAATAATAATAATAATATAAGCAGTTTTATGGCTGTTTTTGAGGTGGGGCATTTAGACAATGCATGCATTGAAGCCAGCTGGGAAGTGCACCAAAGCTGCACTACAGGGAGAAAAGCCAGACTACAAAGGAGCTGGATTTTTCCGCTTCTTCTAAGAAAGTGCACAC
>JAIPUX010001232.1:114852606-114866516 GCA_020142125.1 Phrynosoma platyrhinos | reverse complement strand
TGTGAAATTCATTTGTGTGATCAAGCTCTATTTTCACTTTATTTTCAGAATGGTTTATTTGTGCTTCATTATCTTTTTAAAGATGAAACTGGCCCCCGTGTGATAAAGTCCATAGTGTGTTCCATTCCTCCATCCATTACTGAGGCCAGTATTACAGTCAAAAACTAAGGAGATTATCGCACATGAAATCTGCACCAGGATAGATGTGGGTTGTAACCATCTGGAATAGATATTATTGCACTGCCTAGTGCTCAGGCAGTAGACAGCCCATGTCCAACCTGGACTTCTCCAGCAGTTTTTTATGCATGTTCTAGATGGTTTCAATCTACGTCTATCCTGGCACAGATTTTGTGTGTGATAAACACCTAAGTGCCTTCAGTTCCAATGTTGTCTCTTATTCAAGCAGATCAGCCATGGCCTCACTTGAGATAAATCACAGATAAACCACTTGAGAAGCAGATTACTATTTAGTAATCAGTAGTCTAATCCACTGTTCTTTTTCTAAATGGATCAGTGTCATGTCTCCTAGAAGATTATGTATAGTCCCTTTGTCCACAGGAGTACAGATCAAAAGTAAACTGCCTCTAAACATTGTGATTATATTACAAAAGTTTGGACAGTTGTTTTACATATATAATGATGTGTCAAAGACACCCATAACAAGATGGTTTCAGCATGTCATTATATTAATTCTTCTAAAAAGTATTTTTTCAGGCTTTAAATTTAACTATAACGGCTGACAGCTTTTCTTAGTCCTCTCCTACATAATTTCTAATCCTTATTTTAAACTAGAGAGGTGGTGAAAGTACAATCTGTGGGCTTCTTGCCACCTCCACAAGGTGCAGAGTCTTTTTACACCTACACCTTGAAAGCCCCGTATCTGGATTTTTTTTCCAGGCAATTTTTTTCCCCAAATGCTACAAAAAAATGACCCAATGCCATTCCCAGAGCAACAATTTATCCTTGTCCACCTCTTGCATGGTAACACAGAAAAGCTGCCTGACTGCAAATGAGAAATCACAACTTACAGTGACTTTCAATCATGAACTGAAATTCAATCTTGAATTTTGTGTCATTGCAATTTACCCTTAACACAGAAAAATAGTCACACTCAGAACTAGAAGTTACAAACTGAAGTGACTTCTGTTTGTAATTCCCATCCAGTATGGGTTGCCAGCATAAGCACTGGATTACGACTCTGGGGAACAGGTTCAAATCCCTGCTTGGCCATGGAAACCCACTGAGTGATCTTGGGCAAGTCACATTCTCTCATCCTCAGAGGAAGGCAAAGGCAAACCCTCTCTTAACAAATTTTGCCAACCCCATGAGAGATTTGCTTTAGGGTCACTACAAGTCAGAAATGAATTGAAGGTGAACAGCAAAAACAACAAACAAACAAACAACAGGCTGCTAGGGTGTTCAGGGGCTGCAACTGGACTTGTCCATCCATTTTAAGCTATTAAATCTAACATGTTTCACCACATCTTGTAGTGTATTTTATCCACTGTACCAACCAATTTCATTAATACAAGATCCTCATCTTATAAAACAGATCACATTATTTGTCTTTCATAAACCTCCATTTCCCCTCCAGCATCTGGCTTTTTTGTTCTAAATTGCAAACAGCAGACTTTCCCTCAGTAATCTTTTTCAGATGGCGCTAACAGAATTTTAGACAGTTTTCCAATTGTAGCATACCTCTCTCTCTCTCTCTCTCTCATTCTTGTTCTCTCTCTCTACACTCATCCTGAAAATCTCATTTTCAAATTATTTTATTACAGCTCATACCAAGGGATTGACATTTGTTTTCTTTTTAAAAAATTCTCATGCACACATCATGGAGCAATCTCATGTGAAGATCAGCTTTTTCCTGGATGGCCATAATTTGGATCCCATCAGAAATTCAGTGGGCCCTTGCTATCTACTGGGGTTTCATCCCAGGACCCCCCATGGATACCAATATCCATGGAGACTCAAGTACTATTAAATATAGTAGTATAGCAAAATGGTGTCCCCTATATAAAATGGCAAAATTAAGGTTTGCTATTTGAAATTTATACTCTTTGGAATATTTACTAACCATGGATGCTTGACTCCATGGATGAAGAATTTGTGGATATGGAGGGCTGACTGTATCTGCAAAAGGTTTTATTGTTCTTTGTTGTTTCATTACTATAACCTACTTAATGTACTCCAAATTTCACTACATTTATAACCTCTTAACTAAAGAGAAACTCCTTCTCAGTTTCTAAAAGTTCTTTTGGAGCATTTCATGGCCTACTTTGAATTTCCAGCATACTGTTAGAGGTGAGAGTCCCTCGTGGGTATTCTTCCATCATTTCATCTCTCTCTTCCTTCTCCGTGAACAGACTTACCACTCTGGTGCCATTCCCCTCTCTCTTTTCCTTTTATCTACTATCTTCACCCAGCAATCTCACCCCTTGTTGTCTTCTTCACCTTACTGGGTGTTCTTTCTATTTTCTCTTCCCTATATGCCTTCTCTGTCTTTCTGGCACTTGTTTTCTTTGCTGTGTTTACTCTCATCTGCATGAAAGGAGGGTATGAGTTGGGGGACAGTGAACAGTCTGGTAAATGGAAGAACTGTTGAGGAGAGTAAATGGAGCAGTGGGAGCCTTAAGGGCTGTGAAGTCCTGGACCTTTTCCAATGGTCTGGCCCTAGAAGCATCACTGAAAATTTCCCAGTCCTAGAACTACCTTGTGCTCAACCATAAACATACATGAATTGTAAATAGTTCTACTCTGGTATCGTTAGGATGCCTCACTACTGCCAACATCCCTTCAATAGGACAAAATTCTAATTACTTCCGCTTCTGTTCTCTATAACTGTATAACCTCCCATGATGCCCTGACTTTACTTAAATAACAGATTTCATGGATGAATCTAGGGAGATTTGTTGAAGATGAAGTTCAACACAATAACAAGTTCATTGCCGGATCTGAGGCTACCACTAAAGCTTCACTTTTAAGACCTCTTCACATCTCACCCCCTCCCCTAGACACGGATCCTTTCCTACACAGTACCAAGCATTCCCAAGTATCTGTCTGACCTTGAATACCACCACACATCCTCTGCACCTGCTTACCCCTCCCAACGCATCAGAACCACTCCATCATGGCTTTAGAGCAGCTAAGAAGCTTTAACATGGCAGAGAGCCCTTCAGAAGCACAGCCCTTTCCTGGATTTTAATTCTTAGTCCTGCTAACATATGAAGGCATTTTCTGAAAATATGGTAAAGAGAAGGAATGGATGTTCTATGTTTTAGTGTAACTATGACCATGTTGCCTGAAAAACAGAATGGCATTACCTTGGGTTCTGACAGGGTCTGACATAGTGCTGGGGTCACTTAAACCTTGTGAGTTGATAGCTCTCACCATAAACAGGTAGATCGTGTTTGGACGGAGTCCTCTCACAGTATAAGGTGTTGTTTTTACATGGTTAGCAACCGTTTGCCAGCTATTGCTCACCGACTGACTGAAATGAAAATATATTGGAAGACTATAGATCAAATCAATAAAAAGTTAGAAAATTTTCAGGGCTGTGTTTCAATCTTCTGCTAAAAAAAATAGAAAGGAGAGAGGCTTACAATGTGCTATTAAACAATTAAATAGTTCTGATTGGTTCAGCTGAATCAGTTAAGAAGGACTGCAAAAAAGCTCATAGCAAATTAATGATTTAGCAATACACATTAATAACACAGTAGGGGAAATGCCCGCAAAACAGAAAAAGCAATGGGGTAAAGCACCTTCTTCATATACACCTTTCAAAAGAACAAACCTGCAAACAGAATAATTTTATTAAAACAACATAAAAATACATAAATGTTGTTCCAACTTTACATGTCAAATTAACACCTGACCCAAACATGAACTGCAAAAGAAGAATATTGGGTGACTATGATATGATGTACGTACATAATTAATGAACTAAACTTTTCTAGAAATAGACTAAAGAACTATATCTTCAGTGTGATGTTACATATATCTTAATAGATATAATACAGGGGCACCTCTGGAATCCAATGGGCTGTCGCTGCTCTTTACTGCCAGGTCAAGTGGGTAACTACAAAGATTAGAGAGCATTACTTCATTTTACAAGCTCGATGTTATGAATGAATGATGAATGTATGTTACAAAAAAAAGGCAGTCAATAAAGAATTCTAGATGTTTTACTTCACTAACACTGAAAATAATTCAATGACCAGTAATAATCCTGATTTGGATCACACTGGCAATGTTGTTTGCATTGTTTCCAAAAAGCATAGCATATGTAATCAAATGCAAATCCAACCAAATGATTTCAGAAATGTTCCCTGAGAACATGAAAGCTCATGTTTAATCACAACACATACAGTCAACCATTTTTGATCATTTTGACTTAGCTGTCTCACATTAATAAGACTCTGTCATGAGTTTGTTCCAACATGCAGGTATCAAAATTGTACCACTATACAAAGATAACAGGTTTTTAACATACCTAAATGCTTCAATGATATATGCACTAGTTGGTAGGTTTCCGGGAGTGCCAGGCTGCCAAGACAAGGTGACACTGTTTTTCGTGACATCTGTGACCTGAGGTTTGGATGGTGGCCCAGGGAGATCAGTTAAATCATAGTTTCTGCTGACTGCTGCACCTCCAGATTCTGTAGGGAACAAATGCTTATATTTTATGCTTTTAAAGTCATATCAATGTATTAAAGAATAAATCTTAAAAGTTTAAAAGCACATTTAAAACACCCCATGACACTCAAGCTCTGCTCCTCCTCCTATTTCCCTTCATATAAACAAGGAGTAGCCAACTTTATGGGGACCAGGGACCAATCCACCACCACCACCACCACCCCTGGAGCTCATCTGCGTTGCAACACCCTTGCAAGCATAAATACCCCCATTTTCCTGCTCAGCTGACCAGAACCCTCTGTGTATACAGTTGTAAATTGCCCTGTGCATAACTGTAGGCTTAAAAGATTCTGGCCATATAGTTGCACTGAGATTTCTGGCTCCCAAATTCTGAATAGAGTACCTGTCTAATAAGATAAAAAGCATGCAATCTCACAACCAGAATTTGGGATCTCTTCACACTATGTAAGCATATTACTATGATTTCACTTTAAATGCCATGGCAACATCCTATGGAATCCTGGAATCTGAAGTTTGGTGAAGCCCTAGAACTCTCTGTCTGAAAATTCTAAATGCTCCTTCCTAAACTTAAATCCTGGGATTCAGTGGAATGTTCAGCTAAAGTGGTATCACAGTGCTATAATTTGTAGTGTGAAAGGTCCTTGAATGAAGGTGGGCTGTATATGCCCTGGGTTCTACATCTGCTAATATATTTACTTCAATTGAAGGAGATACCTAATATTGTTGTTGTGGTGGTGTTGGTGGTGGTGTTGGTGTGCCTTCAAATCATTTCCAATTTATGGTGACTCTAAGGCCACCATATCATGGGGTTTTCTTTGCAAGATTTGTTCAGAGGGGGTTTGCTCTTGCCTTCTTATGAGGCTGAGAAAGTGTGATTTGCTCAAGGTCATCCAGTGGGTTTCCATGGCTGAGCAAGGATTCAAACACTGGCTCCAGAAGTCTAAAATCCGTTTACCACATTGGGGTCCATCTTATACTGAGATTCAGAGAATTGCATTTCCTGGCAGGGATCATATTTCTTAAAACATGAGGAGGAAAACATCAACCCACCCCCCTCCATTCTAGGAATATGAATCTGTCTTATATGGAGTCTCATATGGACTCTTGCTCTACAAGGTCTTAGTTGGAATCACTTCCCTGCCCAGCTACAGTACTGACAACAGAGTCTAAATTCTGGATACAATGCATGTGTTCTACAGCAAAGGTTTGGCAACAAGCCAATCAATAATAAAAAATAAAAATAGATAGTCTGAGTATTTTTATGTTTGATAGCTACAGTTTTTTTTTCACCTATAGTGAAAATTTCAGCAAAACAAGCTATCAAAATGATCTGGAGCGTTCAACTAGGGGTGCATCCACATTGTAGCAATAATGCAATTTAATAACACTTTAACTGCCACAACAATATCTCCAGAATCCTGGGATGTATAGTTTTGTGAGGCACCAGCACTCTTTGGGAGGGAGGGCTAAAGACATTGTAAAACTACAAATCCTAGCAATCCATGCAATGAAGCTGCCACCCTTAAAGTGGTGTCAAACTGCATTATTTCTATAGTGTAGATTCACCCTTGATCTACTGGCAGGGAAACTTAAGCAGGCTTACTCAACTTGTCCACAAAGAAGAACACAATCAATCATTTTAAATTATAGCCTGCTGCAGATTAAGATTTACTTAATCTGCATCAGGATACAAAGAGCCACCATGGCTAATAATAATGGTGGGTCTGCTTTTTGTGCAGAGAACTGTGCATCTCTTTGTAGGATACCTATCTAACTCTCAAAGGAATTGTTCTGGGCAGAGGAACTGGCAGCGGTGGGTAGGGGAGAGAAGATCACCCACCCCCATGGACCCTGCACATTATCACATTCTACTACAGACTGCATCTACACTGCAGAAATAATCTGTTTTGAGACTGCTTTAACTGCCCTGGTTCAAGTTTAGGAAATTCTGGGAACTGTAGTTTGTTGCAGCATCAAAACAGAGCTCTTGTGCTGCAACAAACTATGGTTCTCAGAATTCCTACTCTTGAGCCATGGCAGTTAAAGCGGTCTCAAAATGGATTATTTCTGCAGGGCAGATGGAACCTCAAAGAACAGGGGATTGCATGGGGCAAACAAAAGGCCTTATTTTGCAAACAGAAATATGCTTGTGTAAATTAAGATTTCAGCCTTAGCATGAAAATTTAGAAAGAAATTAACTCACTTCAGAGAACAGAACTGAGATATCTTTCCAAGATGAGAGACAAGGCTTACCTGTTACATCTAGTACGGCACTCCAGGATGTTTCTCCACTTGAACTCGTGGCAACACATGTATATGTGCCAATGTCAGACATCTAAACACATAGAAATGGTTGAGAACATATTTGTGAGCCCCCTTTACAGATCTGCTTTGTTTAATTTTTCTAAATGTTTCTTGTTGCACACTAAGATGGATTAGCCTACACCGTGAATCAAAATAAATAGAACAAAAATTTCACAAGCAATATTGTAATGCTTGCTTCCATTTGGTATATTGTATCTTAATCCTACTTCATATGTTTTCAAGTTTTTGCCTACAAATGATAATGCAGCATGTTATTAATGTCACCAGTTTGGGACAACAGTTTATAAAGAGAATAATGTAATATGGTAATGTTTGCTTTTTTTTTTCATTGCAATGATGAAGAGATAGGCAGCTGAATCCTTTAAACCTGTAAACTGCTGTTCCATATATCTTCAATATACCTTTTTAAAAAAGTTTAGCTTTTTAAATGCCTCTTAAGTGAATTTGAAATGTCATATATACTCAACTATAAGTTGACTTCATGTATAAGTCGAGGGCAGGTTTTGGGGCCAAAATTATGGATTTTGATATGACCCATGATTAGTTGAGGGTAAAACTTAGAGACATGTAACAAAAGAGATAAAGGAGGAGCCAAGGAAAACAGTGCCAATGAATTTGCAAAATTCCAGAAGGCATAAATGTTTTTGCTCACACTAAAGCAATGATTCCCAAACTTTGGTCTTCCCAATGTTTTGGACTTCAGCTCCTAGAATTCCTGTTTCTTGACCAAGCTGACAGGGGTTGCTGGGACTTGAAGTCCAAAATACCTGGAGAACCAATGTTTGGAAATCTCTGCATTAAAGGATGGATGGATGAAGAGTGGAGCAGGTCAGTGAATCTAAAACAGTTTAGACCAGGGGTAGGCAACCTTTCCCCTTTAAGGGCTGAGGGACTTCAGCTCCCAGAAGCCTCAGCCATGTTGGCCAATAGTCCCATGTTGGCCAAGGCGTTTTAACACTTCTATGTTTAATTTTGTTTTAAGGGGCGCGGGAGGGAATGGGTGGAGGGATTGGGATATTGGATTGCTTTTATCTGTACTGTTTTATCTCTACTGTTTTAACTGCTGTAAGCCGCCCCGATTGCGATGCAGAGGGGCGGGGTATAAATAAAATTTATTATTATTATTATTATTATTATTATTGGCCCTTAAAGGGGAAAGGTTGCCTACCCCTGGTTTAGACTCTTGCCTTTCACCAGGAGATGCTTCCTTTTTAAAATAAGAGGTAAAATACATTGACCTGTGGATAAGTTGACTCAGGGTTTTTGGGGGTCAATTTTTTAACTAAAATTTCTAGACTTATACATAAGTATATACAGTAAATACTAATTGAATATTTGAGTTTTACACATGAAGATCTGTATTCATTTATTGTTTTAAAAATATTTCTACAAAGCAAACAAAAACTTCAAAAACTTGTGCTTTGGCAATGTGCTGCCACTGGTACTTCTCAAGTAGCTCTCAGTGTGGCCAGTGGAGCTGATAAAATATAAAGCTGAATATTTAATGTGCAGATTCTCCTTTTAAAAACTAATACACATTTTGGGGAATTCCAAGAATTGCTTCTTGCCTACTTAGTACTGGGTTTGGGTGCAGTGTCATCTGCTGAAGCCCCTTGCTTGCTGAGAACATTTTTGCACCTTGCCTAGGTACAAATTGGCCAAAGTGGGATATTCAGATTTTAAATTCCAACCTTATATCATACAAATACCAATCTCTCATAAAAGAAATAGAGTTCCAGCCATTTCTAGCTTTGTTTCTGTTTCTGTTTTCAGGAGGGGGAGAAGTTTTTGCAGCATGTACTACTCCTGGAAGAGCCACATCTAAATCTGTATTAAAATCTATAAAACAGCTAGACAAGTTCTACAATTTTCACATATGTATGAATGACTTCTGATTTGGCTCCAATAGTAACAATTTAATTCATTAACTTTGCTGTCTTTTTTTTTTAAAAACTCATTATTAAAGTATCTATAGATTCCTTCCCATTGGCAGTGCATATTTAAGCCCCCAAATAGCTCTTTTTTGTATTTTCTATAGTTACCATTATTTTTGCAATTTTTTTGTCAGATGATAAAGGTTTCAACTAAGTTGTGCTATGTCTCGTAAAATGTACAGACTTTTAAGAAAAGAAACTTACATTTATTTGAATAAGAAGGAGGAGGAGGAGGAGGAGGAGGAGGAGGAGGAGGAGGATTAGTGCAGCGGTAGGCAATCTTTCCCCTTTAAGGGCTGAGGGACTTCAGCTCCCAGAATCCCAGGAGCTATTGGCCAACACGGGACTATTGGCCAACATGGCTGAGGCTTCTGGGAGCTGAAGTCCCTTGGCCCTTAAAGGGGAAAGGTTGCCTACCACTGGATTAGTGGGAAAATATACCTTACTGTATGTTCATTTGATCTCTTTCTGTTATTTCTGTCCATCATTTTCTTCCTCAACATAGAAAAAACTTTTAATACTATAGATTAGGGCCATGTGGTAATGTAAGATTAATGAACAACAGTAGTTGGCTGAGTACAGAGTGCTCCATGAAGCCCTAGGCCTGTGGTCCATGTTAGTCTAGAACAGGGGTAGGCAACCCTTCCCCTTTAAGGGCCAAGGGACTTCAGCTCCCAGAATCCCAGGAGCTATTGGCCAACTTGGGACTATTGGTCAACATGGCTGAGGCTTCTGGGAGCTGAAGTCCCTTGGCCCTTAAAGGGGAAAGGTTGCCTACCCTTGGTCTAGAAACAGAACATGATCAGAAAGAATGCTTGCACTGTTGTAAAGGGGGGGGGGAATTCTCTGTGTGCAGACTCCTATAGATCTAGATGTTAGGGGTGGGCATAGTGCCATGATGGTTTATTCCTTTTCTGAAGAAACTGTTGTGTGAGATATGTGTGCATGTGCCTGACCTGTATTTATATTGCAAATATTTCTGATATTTCTGCTATTTTTATTTTCAGGCTTTTTTTTCCCAGATAACTAAACCAATAGAGTTCAACCAGATGTTCTACTTGGAAGAACATGACACCTCATACCAATAAGCAACACACTACAGTCCTTATGCATACCTTTGCATCAAAAATGTTTTTGCACTAAGTTGTTTACATGCCTTTTAGCAAAGCACTGTAAAGAGTAAGAAAGTTGCTCAGGAAAGTTGCTTGTATTTATTCTTAATATGATTGAAGAAAATAGGTCCCTTATGCCTTCCATGGCAAAAGTCACATCTCAACAGAACTTTAACAAAATTCCCCCTCTTCTGAAGATGAACTAAACAAAAGTAAACCTGGTAGCATAACTCTGAGCCCTATTCAGACATTTGGCAAATCTGTATACTCCACATTTGAGGATTGGAATGTGCTAGTCTCATCATCTCACCATCTTTTTCATTGCCTTTCTCATGCAAAAGCAACATATATGCACTGAAGAGTCCATTACTTATGAGGAGTCTCTCCATGGCTGCCAGCACCCCAATTTTTCCATAATCATAATTACTATGTTAATTAGCTCTAAGAGTGCTGAGAATTTTATTACTAAATGGTTGCACTCAGGTTTTTTTTTTCCTTGAGTTCTTCAGACTGATCATAAACTGAACTGCAAAAAGCATTGTTTCATTAAGGAACATTTCTGCACATGGCCAAGTCACCAGAGATTTGAGCCAACAATAACCAGCACTTTAAAACAGTTACATGTTTGTAGATGCTATTCCCCATTCTTAAATGGAAAGATATTATTTTCCTTTAGCCTCTTTTACAGATCCTATATCTCTAACAAAGCAATTAATGAATGTGCATGACTGAACACATATTTGGCTGTGTCTATGGTTAGATGAGATAGGTATCCCACAAGCTTCTGGCATGTGGATTCTCACCAGAAACACATCATCAATGTTCTGAAAGTTTGTTTGAAATCACTAAGCTACCGCCTTTAATTGCTGCTTTCCAACACTACTGGGGAATCTTGACTATTCAAGCGCATTCTTTAATCCAGCTCTACAGTGAAAATGCATTAACCTTCATGGCCCAAACCTGCCTTTAGCCTTGAGAGGGAGGATAAATTGTTTACCCAAGGAAAACTAGCATACATTTTTAAATAAATTCTATTTTGTTCCAAAGAGGTTAACAATTCATTTACGAGCACTGATGACATAGTATTAGGAAACAAAACAGCTTTTCATTCTGGAATACTAAAGCTGCCTATACATGAGGTATGAAAAAGGAAGTGTTAATAAAAGTGTTAGCCCTACTGCAGATGCAACAAAACACTACTTGCACTAAAATTTTAACTGTTCATGTAGTATCTATATTTACCTTTCTGATTTTATATGTATGTTTCTATGTATGTTCTCTCTCTCTCTCTCTCTTTCTCTCTCCACATACGCACACACACATGCACACACAGTAGGCAAACTTTTTGTCCATTAGCTATGCAGACAGCATATAGATCTATAAACATAAAACATTATTCTGTCACCTTCTACAACAGTTTAATAAAATTTATAATAATTAGGATGAAAAAACAATGAATTCAGTCATTCCCTTCTTTCATATAGTGTATTGTGTAGACATGATACCATTTTTCCTCTTGACAAACCACACTTAATAAATTGAGAGTCAGAGTAAGCAATGTCTCCCTTCCTGCAGATTCTCCTCTCCCTAAGGTATATTCCATTTCCTTCATTTATATTCCATGTATAAATACCCACGTTAATTATGGTTGAAGTTCAGCAGGGTTTCTGTTTAACCTAGATCTGTGAAAAGGTATCCAGAATTTTGGATAATGGATTGTTAATTTCAGATCTGGTAAACATCAGTTCTTCTTAGGTTTGTATCTAAGAAATAGCTGTGAGTGCTTTGCCAATTTCACTTAAAAGGGAGGAGGTTGACATAGTTATAACAGCATGCAATAACAGACTATTTTGCAAAAGCAAACTAATACTCTATACCATCAGTCTCATTGGCATTAAGCAACTGGCACAATTATGATAAACACCCTGCTTCTGGTGAGCCTTATCATTACTCCCAGAGAAACTATTTGGAAGAAGGGCAATATACATATGTCAAAAGTCTGTTCTTGAGTTCATTCAAAATTAAATCACAAAAAAAAGAGAAATACATTTTAAGAACATGTGCCATATATATCTTTTCCTATTGTAAAATATTCCATGATATGTGTCTCTGATTAGAAATATTAATAGTATTAGGAAAAAATGATTTTTTTTTGAGTTTTGAGAAACTCTGGACTGAAGAGATATCTTGAACTGAAGAGAATCTTCACAATTTGAGACTTACTTTGTCCAAAATTCACATGTTTGTTTTGCACAGAAAACAGTATTTTCTGGCAGAAAACAGTACTTCTATACAGAAATATTATTCTCTGCACAGAAAAAGGTGTTTCCTGCACAGAAAATGCTGTAATGAGAGACTTATTCTACACAACATTCACATGTGAGAGATTTACACAGAAAACAGCATTTTCAATGCAGAAAAACAATATTATTTTGTCTGTGTATAAAATGTTGTTATCTGTGCCACAAAATAAATGTAGGCTTCAAAAAGTATTTTGTTCTTGAAAACTTTCTCATAGTGAGAAGTAAAATGCTAAAAGTAAATATTGCTTCTTTCAAAAAGAAACACTGAAGACTTTTTGAGAAATAACTGCTTAAAATATGGGAGGAAGGCAGTACATCCCTCTTTCAATCTTGAGTGTATCTTGAGTGTATGTTTTCCCTCTTGGATCCACTCTTGGATGATCAGACACTTTCACTTGCAAGTGTTTTGTTGATAACAGTTTATAGCAACAATCCATAAAACAGATTAACTGTGCAACTTCTGGAATTATATCCAATGAATAACAAATGAATTTCTTTTAAGCACTAGTCATCTTGTTTCAGGATGGTAAACGTATTATTAGAGCATATTGCACTCACCCGTAAAGGTTTAATTTGCAGTGTTCCTTGGTCCTGAATGGATGTCCTTGGATCTCTGCCCAGGAAAGTGAATCCTTCTTTTAACCAGCTGATAACGGGCATTGGCTCACCAGTGGCCTTGCACTTCAATAAAGCTGTTCCATCTATTGCCAATGTCTGGTTTACAGGTCCCTGAAGAATGATGGGTGGAGGCCTATCTGTTAAAACTGAACAAAAACAAATTTAATATTTAAAATACACTACTAAAAAGCTCCTATGATTAAGAATCATGTTTATGATAAGATAGCATTGGGAATATCTTGAAAAATATTTTTACAAAATGAAACATTATATTGCAGGTTGCAGAAAAACTGTGGCATGAAAATAATATATTCAGTGTGCCACAATGTTTACTAGTGGAAAATTAGAATAAAACTGTAAGAATAGTTAATCTATTTGTACAAAATCAAGGAAAATGTTATAACCATATCAATACTTTTACAAAAAACATAGGGATGGAGAGAAAAATAGCTTCTTTAAGCAGAAAGAAACATTTTCTATAGGGAAGAACTGCTTTCTGCCTTCACAAGAATGATGAAACTATACTCTCAAGTCTTAGTCTGTCTGTAATATTTTGTTCACATGAATAAGAGTGGGAAGTGTATAAAACCTGCCTATTACTAGCTCATGTGAAATTATGCACAAGTTTCTAAAATCTACGTGGGGAATGACAATATACATACATGTTTTTTAAAGAAGTCTTACCAATAATAACCTTTATTTATTTGTCTTTTTATTGTTATTAGTTGCTTTCGCGTCATCTCCAATTCACGGTGACCTGTAGATGAGACATTTCCAAGACCCCTTGTCCCTACTGCTCTGATCAGCTCGTGCAGATTCAGACCTGTGATCTCCCTAATTGAGTCTATCCATCTAGGGTGCAGTCTTTCTCTCTTTTTACTGCCTTCCACCTTTCCTAGCATTATCATCTTTGTCAGGGATGATGGGAGTTGTAGCTCTTCACCTTTGGCTCTACCTCA
>JAIPUX010001232.1:114805516-114849496 GCA_020142125.1 Phrynosoma platyrhinos | reverse complement strand
GCAGACAGCCTAGATTTTAATGGCTGGAGCAAATTCCTTCCAGAGGACAAGAGTGCATGGGGAGGATTGTATGGGAGGAGCCGGTCCTGAATATAGTTTGGACCCAAGCCATTTAGGGCTTTAAAGGTAATAACCAACACCTTATACTGGGTCCGGAAACTGATAGGCAGCCAGTGGAGGGACTTTAATACTGGAGTTGTGTTGCTCCTCCTAGATGTTCCCAAGACCACTCTGGCTGCCATATTTTGTACTAACAAGGGTAGCCCAATGTAGAGCACATTACAGAAATCCAGATGGGAGGTTACCAGCGCATGCACTGCAGTCTCTAGGTCCCTGACTTCCAGAAAAGGTAGCAGCTGGCATATCCTGACCATTACATTTATCTGATTAGTCATCAGGAGTGATGAGCCAAGAAGCACCCCCAGACTGCGAACACAGTCCTTTACGGAGAGTAAGACCCCGTCCAGGACTGGAGGTTGCAACCCAATTCCTTGTTTCGGGGCTGCTATTGTGAGCACCTTCATTTTGTCTAGATTCACTCTCAATCTGTTTTTCCTCATCCAGCCCGTTACTGCCTTAAGACATTCATTGAGAGGAGAGACACCATTGGGAGTTGAGGCCAATGATTGAGACATGGAGAAATAGATCTGGGTGTCATCAGCATACTGATAACACCCAGCCCCATGACTCCGAATGATCTCACCCAGTGGCTTCATATAGATGTTAAACAGCATTGGAGACAGAATGGCACCTTGAGGGATGCCGCAAGTGCGCTCCTTTTTTGTGGAGCAACTGTCCCTGAGCAGCACCCTCTGGGACCTACCCGAGACGAAGGAATGGAATGACTGGAGCGCAGTGCCTCCGATTCCTAACCCCCTCAGGTGATCCAAGAGGATGCCATGATCTATCATAGCAAAGGCCGCTGAGAGGTCTAAAAGCACTAACAGGGTCACACTATCCCTGTCGATGCTCAGACGTAGGTCGTCGGCTAAGGCAACCATGGCAGTCTCAACTCCAAATCCTGTCCTAAAGCCAGTTTGAAATGGGTTTAGATAATCAGTTTCATCCAAGACAGCTTGGAATTGAAGAGCAACCACCCTCTCGATTACCTTGCTCAAAAATGGTAACAAAAAAAAAACTGGCCTATAGTTGTTCATATTCTGGGAGTCCAGGGAAGGTTTTCAGCCTCTTCCTTCAAACAAGATGGAATATGACCTTCCCTGAGGGATGCACTGAGGATGTCTGGACAGCCAGCCATGACGGGCAAGGGTTGAGAGGGCTGGTCATTTTCTTCACTTTACCAAGGAGCTTGTCCATGTCATTGGTACTCACAGATTGAAATTGATCCAGAATATTTTCATTAATAGAGTTGCTGGACACCTCGTCAATTGTTCCTGTCAAAACACTGGTGTCTAGGTCAGCTCTTATCTGAGAGATTTTATCTGCAAAGAAGTTGTTAAATGCATCACAGCAGGCCGTTGATGGGTTAAGCAATGGGTTCTGTACAGGAGGTACCTGTGTCAGCTCCCTTATCACTCTAAACAGCTCTGCTGGACGTGACTCTGCAGACACAATATTTGCAGAACAGAAGGATCTCTGTGCTGCACGTATTGCCTCTTGATAGGACCAAAGAAAGTTCTTGTCAGATAAGAGTCGAGTTTTCTGGCAGGTGCACTCTAGTCGTTGTCCACTTTCTCCCGAGCTGGCTTTTCAAGGGGAAAAGCCAGCTCTGTGGGGGAAGGGACAGCCTTTTTTCAGCCCCCAAAAGCCCCTCCATCTTATTATTTGGGGTGAATTCTAGTTGGATTGGGGCCAGTCATCTTTTTGCCCTGGGCTCTTAAGCTACTAACTTAGTCTAAGTAACTAAGGGGTTTGGGGCTGTCTGTATCCCCCCTTAAGCTTTTCATAGAGTCAATGGTTTTGACATACCATTAGTATTTTGAAAGCTCTTTTTTGAAAAACAAAACAAAAACCCAGCTGTATCTTTGGCATGCAATTATGTTTACTGTCTCCAAATGGGTTGATCATAATCCTTTAAATACAACTAATCAATAAAGTAATTGAAAGACTCCTGGCCAGGAGGAATTTTCATTTTCAAGAGTATTATGGGTGAGACTACTACAGGTTTCCATGGCACTAAGGGACAAAGGTTAAATGAACACTTAGGTTTTCCAGTGATCTGTAAAATGATACAGATTTTCCCATATCAATATTTAGGCATGCTCTAAGAATGAATTAGTCATATGAAGTTTTAGTTACTTTTAGTAACCACCTAAACAGGTCTATGTGTACCAAAATAAATTATTTTAATCTGTGTTTATACTATGTGCCTCTGTGTTCAGCTACTTCTATAAGTAGAATTTTCAGAGTCCTACATACAACATGTTTTATTCCATTGATAGCCAAATGTTATTTTAAGGAATTTAATAATATTAAAGAAAAAATGCAACAGAAATTATATACAATACATGATATTTGAAACCAGTGACAATTTATTTGGAAAAGTTGTTACTGACCAATGAAGGAAACACTGTGAGCCTTAAAAACAAAACAAAACAAAACAAATAAATAGAACACCCTACCATTTTAAATATGGATTATGGATCACCTACATACATAATATTTAGTGACAGGCTTAAAGAGAGAGAACTACAAACTAACAAATTCTTCCAAGAATGAATAATGAATAAATTAGAGGAGATTGGCTTTTAATATTCAAGTGCACTGAAAGAGCAAAACTGTATAGAGTTAATAACTGAGTTTCCTATATTAAACTCATGCTGACAGGTATATTGAAGCTTTTAGTATATTTGCATAATGTATCTTTATATGACTGAGATGCTTACCTAGTTTCCTTTGAAGAAAATTGCCCAGAATGTCTTACTTTTTAAAAAATGATTTCATTTTTTCATGAGAGATAGAGAAACCATGTATATGATAGTTTTTCAAGGAAGTATATCTGAATTCAAAGTACACAGAAATCTCTTATCACAATTCATAATCAGTAAAATTATCACTCAGCTCAGCACATTTTATCACAATTAGTAATCTCTTCTCATGTGCACACTTGAGTTAAAAATATTTCCAACAGAGACTACAAAATGGAAAATGTAACAACTGAAACATAGCTATATATGGTGTAATTAAATGCTTATATTTTCTGCTCATATCATGTGTTTTCATTCTGAACTGCCACTTCAACTGAAGCTAAATTGCTCTAAAGCAAACAAAAATGTGTTCAGAGAAAAATGATAAGTTGCATCTATTATTAAATCATTAACCAGAGAGAGAGAGAAGAAATCTGTGTCAAGATGGAAAACTAAGCTCACCAGCCAAGCACCATAAAGCTAATTATTCCAAAATATGATTAGTATTATCAATGATGATGTGCCAATATTTTATTTTGAATAAGAAGCTAGACATGCAGTTTTGAAAATTAGCCTTTCCTATTAGTGTCAATAAAAATGTTTTTTTTCTAAAAAAAAAAATAGGCATAAAAGTAGGAAGGTATATAGGTAATCCTATATATATTACTCTGAATTGCTTGGAGAAGGGCTAGAATACAAAATTAGCCAATAAATAAAGGTATAAAGAAAGTGGATATGAGCGTCCTTTTGTTGCAAGTACTTCATGTAATGAACTAATGACTACTTGAGGAGATAGAAAAAAATTAGGAAGAGCTCATTATTTCTCTTATGTACAAAGAAATGCTGGAGAGTAAGACAGCATAGAAGCCTTGACTGTCTGAAGGAAGAATTTCTCATCACTGATATCCTTGAACCTGACTTGCTCCTTTCAGCTCCTGTTGCAGTAAATCTTTTCAGCACCAGCAGGTGCAAACATTAACAGCTCAATGTCCTCTTGGCCAATATTTGTGTGCTCTATTTATTCCAATCACAGCCATGGCACTGAATCAGACAGCTCTGTAGACAGATTTTAAGAAAATACTGCTCTTCCATTAATTTTAAATGTCCCTTTAATCTACATGTAAATTTGAATTGTGTGAAAATGCATCATTTTGTCATCAAGAATGAAAGAAAGGGAAGACTTAAGGAGGTCACTCAGTGAAGGTTAGGCTTTAATCTTCAGAAACTCACTGCATACTTGTAAAGATGCAAGGATAAGAAAGAAATTATCTCTTCTTGTCATAAAAATACTATCATCTTTTCAGAAAACAAAGGAAAAGCATCAAGCCCATGTTCAGACCACCATAACGTGCTGCTGTACCTTTCTACCTGTCATTCATGATGAATCTGTGCTTGTTGAAAGCCAGATTATTCAGAATTAGTTTTTTTTTCATATTTTCATGGTACATTCAGGTCTCTAAGGAGTGTGTAAAAGCAGGTCTGTATGTAACAACCATTTTTAATGGTAAAAATTCATCAAAGTCTGTCAGGAGATATTTAATGAATCAGTTAAGAAAGAGACTATTAAGGTTTTAGACAAAGTCCCAACCAAACAGGAATTTTAGCTTCATTAGTTTTAGTACTTTTAACAATCCGAATCCATGAAGATGATCATTATGCTGTTGTATTACCAGTAAAAATATGTAGCAGAGAAAAAATAACATAGACTCTGTATGTGTGTGTGTGTAAACAAATGGACATATAACCAGATAATGGTATTTCTCACAATACCTCTTCCCCTGCTAAAGACCATATAATTAGAACATTTATATTAGAATGGATCTATATACATAGCATAAGCTTTGCTTTATTATTACCTCTCAGTGTTTTATTTAATTTATTCTTATATATGAGTGTGGTTTAGCATAATATTGTCATAGAACTGACCAAAATCTTCATTAATAAACGTTATTCACATCTATGGGTGTTTTTTTTTTTTTAACAGAAGAGTTCCTGTCATATAACCACCTTTCTTGCTAAATTCTCTGTTTTACTTCCACAGATTAACTTCATGCCAAGAATCTGCCAGTGCCTTCCTTTATGTAATCTTCCTCTGGCCTTCACAATATCCAGATTGCCTTGTTTTAAAATCCTTTGTCAACAAAATCACATATAAAATACTTGAGCTGGCTTGGTAATAGGAAAGATGATAACTGAACAAAGCTCCGAAGTGGCAATGGGTAAAGCTGTGAATCTATATCTCCATAGTTCAGCTGCGTAGGGGCGGATATACAGAGAAATAAAAGAATCAAAAGATATTCAGCTTTTAAAATCAATACATCCCTATTACTTTCAATAAGTTAGCTCTCATTTTAACTTAACATCTAGCCATGAAAAACATGTACCTCACTTATATCTATCTGTAGAAGTGAAACAATACAGTACTTAATATTTCTGAGTGTCACACTTTAAGAATTCAACCAAGAGCTCTGGTTTATTTTTGTATATGAAATACAATGGACTTGATATTTTCCTGTAACATCAATGGTACTACAGAGACTCAGATTTGCTTCATTGTTATATAATTCAAAGAAGGGATCTCCATTACCCTCTCTCCAACCAAGAATATATCTTTAAATCTCTTAAAATTCTGATGATTATGGCAGCCAGATTAATATCTGGAACATCTAGGGGGGACCATATTACCCCAGTATTAAGGTCCCTCCACTGGCTGCCTATTAGTTTCCGAACCCAGTACAAGGTGTTGGTAATTACCTTTAAAGCCCTAAATGGCTTGGGTCCAGACTATCTTAAGGACCGCCACCTCCCGTATAATCCTCCCCGCGCCCTCCGGTCCTCTGGGAGGAATCTGTTACAGCCTCAAAAAATGAGGCTGGTGACGACCTCCCAGAGGGCATTTTCTGTAGTTGCCCCCAAATTGTGGAATGGCCTGCCGGAGGAGATCCGCCAATTGTCATCACTTGACAGCTTCAAGAAAGCTGTCAAGACGGATCTCTTCCGGCAGGCCTTCCCGGATTAATTCACTAACTTGGCTCCAGAATCTTTTTCCCTCCGAGATGCCCCCCTCCTCTGTGATGGGGTTCCTTCTTAATAATAATAATAATATGATTTATTTTGATTTATTTTGATTTATTTGATTCTTGAGCCAGTATCTGCCATTCGCCGGCACTTTTTGTTTCTTTTATGTATTACTTGTTTTAATGGAGGAATTTACCTCCTTATATTGTGTTTCTTTTAAACTGTATTGGGTTTAATAACTTTTTAAGGGGGGGAGGGGGAGGTAATTGTTCTTAACTCTTGTTGATAATTTTATGATGTAAGCCACCCCGATTGTGCTCAGAGGGGCGGGGTATTAAATAAAAATTATTATTATTATTATTATTATTATTATTATTATTAAGAAAATATATTTCTGGTTCTGATGTATGAGCCTTATGTATTCTATGTGGGGTAGTTCTTACATCAGCAATGCATGTAGTTCTATAATATTTCAGAGAACATTTAAGATAATTTGGAAATTAAAATACAGTTGCTCCTCCATATTAGCGGACTTGGAGTCCATGTCCCTTGCCCATTCATGGGTGGCAAATGGAGGGGGACAAAATGGGGTTCACACCACCATTCAAACCAATGGGGTTTGAATATTTCTGTTTTTGTGGCGGGGGGGGGGTCTGAAATGGATTCCGTGCAAAAACAAAGGGGCGGCTGTATAAAAATAATTATATATTTCTATTTCTGACAGTACTTGGTAATAATTTTGAAGGCAATTTTATTCTTAGAAGATGACTAAGCCAAATGTTATCCTACTTCTATCTTGCTGCCATCATGCCCAATAAATGATTCAGTGTTTCCCAGGAGCTGTTAACACAACATAATTGGAAATATATTTTTCTTTTGCATAATCATATAACTCAATTATCCCAGTTTAGATAGCAAAGGTTTTCTAAATAAAAGGCCCTAGTTGCAACAGAGCAGTGGCCAACCTGGTTTCCCTTAGCAGGGAATGCAGAACTTAGGAGTGGCCACCATAGTGGCAGATGATAGATTCCATTTCAGTGGATGATAACCCAGAACAGATTTATTGCTCCACTGACCAGTAATCTATTGGCTGCCAGTGAACCACCAACAATAGTCCTTTTTTTGTGTCTTCAACAAAATTTGCCTTGAGGATATAACAGTCTTCTCACAAGATCTTACAACCTAGGAGGACTCATAAGAGAGACCATACAATTCTTCAGATTTTTTAAATCACTCTGGCGATTTCACTTAAGGTTAGATGACAAATTCCTAGAAGAATTTCACAAAATGAGCATATCATAATCTTTGCAGAGGCAATGGACAGAGACAGGTCAAATGCAGTTAGATTAGGAGTATCAAAGAAGTTTCTCCATTACAGATGGAGAATTATTTGTGATGTAGAAATAATACAATACAAATTCTATTTCTTACCATCGGTAACTTCCAATTGTGCCTTTGCTAATATGCTTCCAGCAACAGTGAGTGCTTGGCAGATGTAATAGCCTGCATCGGATCGTTGGATATTGGTAATAGTGAGATCCCCTGTTGGTGATACAGAATATCTGGTGTTGGGCTGAAGAGGCTGGTTTGGAAAAAGAAGATTCTGCAAAGACAATATGGTCCATATCAGTGCAAAACTATGGGTCATCAATGATTCTATAATAACTCAAAGGCACAGTAATGCTCATCACAAACCAAATGCACAAATAATATGGTACTTGCTATGAGAAAAGTTATATGGTGAATCTTTGAAGAGATGTTTGTTGTGTAAATTAGACATAATACATTTGAGAGTGCAATTGGGAAACAGGATTTTCACCATTGAAGAACAGCTGCATCATTATAGCGGGAAGAGATCTATATGAGATTTTTTACTGACAAGTTTAGACTTTGCAACAGTGACCAAAATTTGGAAATTGCATATACAGACTAGGGGCTTTTGCAGACTGCCAGAAATAATGCTGCTTGAGGCTACTTTAATTGTCCTGATTAAGTGCTAAGGAATCATGGGAAGTGTAGTTTATTGTGGCACCACAGCTGTCTGACATAGAAGGCTCAAAGTCCCAGAAAAAAATACAATTCCCATGATTCCTTAGCACGTACACAGGACAGTTAAAGTGGCCTCAAGCTGCATTATTTCTGGCAGTCTGTAAAGGCCCTAGGTTTCACAAGGAAAAATGATAACACAGATTATAAGGTTAGGTGGCTAGTTTTGCTGTATTCAGATCTTATTTTGCCATTCAAATGTTAAATAATGAACCTTAGTACTTAGCAAGCAAGAATTTCAGGAAATTGGCTTCCAGCAAATTTTGTTTGGTATTAAAAGGTTTTCCAATAGTCTATGTGAGATTAAGGGTTGAACCTGTAACATGTTATCAGAAGAACATATAATTGAAATGTTAAATAAAACATATGGCTAACTTGTGGTCTGTTTATTCTAGAAAGAAGGATCGAATTTGTAACACATTATAAGCAGAGCATATCATTTAAATTTTAAATAAAGAAAATGGATTTATTCTAGAAATACACTGGATTGCAGCAGATCTATTAACTTGGCTTGAGTCTATTTACTTTGGTGAGCTATCTTATACCTAATTTTTGCTTATATGAGAATGAGATCAAGGATGTATACACATTCTCTGGTATCAGATTAGTGCATTTCTCTAAAGTCGTGACTGTAAGATTGAGGGAAATGGCTACTAAATTCAAAGAACCAGCTGCTGATATATAAACTGGCATCAGGAAAAAATCTAGGGGAACTGTTCTCCCCCTTTCCAGATGGCTGTACTTAGTAAAATAGCATGGATGAACAGGTCCAAAGTGAAAGATGCTATATTGTTTATACTGGCTGTATAGTATTCTGCTAATGTTAAGCAGCTGAACTCAGCACTGTTACAGAACCATTACAAAAGAAAAGGGTTGTTTGTTGATGAGGAAGGAAAGGCATTTTGGCTGATTGAAAAGACAGCTAGATACTAAAAAAAAAAAAAAAGGCCCTTGGCATATAAAAACTGAGCAAGGCTAAAGTATCATGTTCTCAGTTTTGATGATAAAACATAGTGACTGGACTTTTAAAAATATTTAATAGGTTAATGTCTCACTACAAAGCCTTAATTTTTGTGCATGTGTGTGTGTGTTAGGATGGAAACATTAACCTGGTTAACCTCTGTTGCTTCACTGCAGCTCAATTAAGAAAAACATGTGGATATAATGAATCACATTGAACTATGTTTCGGCATTTGATTATAAACAACTGAGGTATCAATTTTTATGTTACATTTATTTGCCAAAAAAAGAGAGCACATTCTAGCCCTCTGGGATCTGAGTCTCAATATTGTAATTAATTCTGCAGGTTTGTAATTAAACAGCTTCAACATGTTACAATCAGTAGGTAATAACATTCAATTAAAGACACAAGACACATTTTCATCTTAAAATGTTTTACCCTTGAAGTAATACCAATGGAAGAGGATAAAATAGGGTATTAACACTTTTCAATTACGCTAAATGACTTTAATCCTGCAAATGATGTCCTACTTTAATTAGAAGCTCTTCCCTTTATTACAACATGATGGATGTCCACTTTATTAGATTCAAGTGTGACACTATAAGCCCACTTTACATAAACATTACCATGTTATTAAACTCCTTTTACAAGAAGGTTTTTAAAATATTTCCCAACAGTTCTAAGTTTAATTTCTAAAATGAGGTTATACAGCAATTTTTTGCATAACAAAGCAATATTACACTTTAAAAACATAAGCATCAAGTGCTTTGTCAAGTGCCATGTACATGAAAATAATAATAATAATAATAATAATAATAATAATAATAATAATAATAATAATACCCTAAACATCTTATGAATGGCATTAACTTTACATGGTGGTGGAATTGCATGCTCCTGTGAGGCAAGAGGTTATGTTGATGGCAACACTGTTGCTGGTAGGGTCTCCCATGTCAGACCAGCTTTTGCTAAGGGGCTAGACCAGATGTGCCAAAAAGCTCTTGGGCTGAAGCAGTAGTGGTAAAACTGGTGGAGCATCTCTCAGAAAGAGAAGCAGTGGCACCATAGCTAACATATTATTACTGCACTGAAAGAGGCACAATTAACCCCTTTGGAAAGTCTTTTACCATGAAAACCGTATGATTTATCCAAAATAAAACAAGAGATAGTGCCAGAAGATGACACTTCCAGGTACAATGGCACTCAATAAGCTACTGGAGAAGAGAAGAGGACAAATATGAGTGAGAAGACTATCACACTTGGTTATAAACAGCTTACCTGAGCCAGCTTAAAATTAAAAGCAGGCGGCATCCTGATAGTATCACATGCATTTAGCTGCTGAAATCGCCGCCTCTATTGCTGCTCCGAGGGGTACTCCGACTGCCATTTTTTCAAGATGGAAAACTCTCGGCTTCAAAAAGAGGCACAAGGAGTGCCCTTGGAGTAGATGGAGCTGGGCTGCAGCCGGGCAGCGATTTCGATGGCTAAATGTGTCTGATAGTATCAGGATGCCACCCGCTTCCAATTTAAACTGGCTCAGGTAAGCCAGTTTATAACTGAGTGTGATAGTCTCCTAGCACTGTAACTAATGATGCAACTGGATTCAAGCTGGAAAGAAACTTAGCTGCTGACATGCTGAGAGGTAAAAGAAAAGTCCAAAGTTGAATAACACATATTATAGTAACATGGAATGTGAAAAACATGAATCAGGGGAAGCTAGATATACTAAAATAAGAAATGGAACATAAGCATTACAATATTTAAAGTGAGTGAGATAAAGTGGATAGGAATGGGGCATTTAACTCACCCCCTAAACAGACGGCTTAAAGGGCCATCTTGGGGGCAGGGAAGAGGAGGGGCAGCCGCACGATCGGTGCCTCAACCCCTTCCCCAGGTCGTCCTCGGAACAGCCGGCCCTCCGCACATCCGGCGCTCCGAGGAGAACCTCCCGCAGCAGTATTTGCACGCGCTGCAGCGGAAGAGTCAGCAAAGATGCGCCACAGCCTTTTGCGGTGCACCTTCATCGATTTGTGAAAGGAGCGCCAATTTAGCACTCCTTTCAGGGGCGGCAAAGCTGCGTCACGGGACCGAGGCGTGGGGATGCCTCAGTCCCGCAGTGCAGCTTCCTGGGTTGGCCCATGGCCGCCCGTCTGCTTCCCCCCTCAGATGATTATTCAGTGTTTTACTCAGGAAATGAAAATCTAAAATGAAATGGGGTGGCATTAATAGTGAGGAGAGATGTAGCAGAAGCAATCAAAGGAAATAATGCAAAGTTTGATCAAATCATATCAATAAAACCTCAGGGAAAACCCATCAATTTAAGCATAATCCAAGTTTGTTCTAACAACAAAGGCAGAAGATGAAAAAACTAAAAGATTCTATGCTGGAATCGAAGAGGGAATTGATCACACATTGTTAAGCAGAGGCAATTGAAATTCAAAAGTAAGAAACAAAACAGAATGAAAGATCACAGGAAAACCTGGCCTAGGATAAAAAAATGAAGCAGCAGAGCAGAAATTTGTCAGGGCAACAGTTTGGTTGTTGAAGTCCCATTCTTCAAGCAACTCAAGAGGTGACTATGTACATAGACATAATCTGATGGCCAATATACAAATCAAACATACTATATAATTGGAAGCAAAAGATAGAGAAACTCTATTATCTCTGTTAAAACAAGACCAGGAACAGACTGTGGCACACAACATGAAAGTAAAGCTGAAGAAGAACAGTAAATAAACTATCATGCCAAAATACAATCTCAGGAACACTTTACAATTTTTTCTTTTTAAAAAATTATTTTTTATTTATTTTAAGTCTTTATAAGATAGTCAAACTTCACAGTGCAACACAATAATAAATATAACAATAACCATAGGATGTGATGTTACTCAGTGATCATTAGTTTGCAGGATTCAGTGAATGGGATTTTTCTGGAGTCAGTTCAATTTTAGATAATGTAAAAACAGATTTGTGCTCATTTTGTTTGTGTTATATTCCTTCAAGTTGTTTCTGACGTATAGCAACCCTAAGCCAAACCTATCATGCACTTTTATGTGCAAGTTTTGTTCAGAGGGGCCTTAGACATAGCTGATTCTAGGTGCTGCATGACCCTGAGTCTGTAAGACCCTGTAAGTCTGGGCAGGGAGGCTGATAAGTTGAAGGTGACTTAACAGCACTTGACAACAAGAAGCACACTTGTGTTGAAGCAAGGAAAAAAACAACTTATAAAGATATACAGATTTAAAATAAAGAAGTGGGCTTTCCTGTAAAGGTCAAATGATCTCAGAATAAATATGAAACATCCCAAATTCCCAAACAGTTCCCAATCAGAGCCTGCAGAAAACCTGAAGACATGCTTGATCATGTATACAATCACTGATGATTCTAAATCTAAAATACAAGAGGTTTATCAGACTACAGTCCTACATACATACGCTTACTCAGAACTTGCTCTGTTAAGCATGTTCAGGTCTGTAGGCAGAAAATAATGACTTATATAATGACTGGAGAAAAAAATTACTAAAACCCTTCCTTTCTTCTAACTCTTGGTCAGAGTTTGAAAGTGATTAGTAATAAATAACTAGTTACTTGTTGCTAAGTTCCTGTTTCTGATAGGTAAAATAAAACACATTGTGACTTGGACTTAACAAGAAATAATTACAGTCATTTAATGCTATAATTGCAACATCTTGTTTATTTTTTAATCACAGGGTTGTGACATTATTAAACGGTGGAAGAAGACTATAATATGGTCCAAGTGCTGGTTTCTGCTTCTGCCCCATGCTATGTTGAGATGGCAATGAGATGGATGGGAAGGGGGTGTACTTTGTACTACAGGACAATGGCACTGAACACTGAGATTTTTAAAAAGTAACTAAACTAAGCTATTTAAAGTAATTTCACATTTAACTACCTATTTCAGTTCATTTCAAAAAGGAAGAAACCAAAGAGTTATTTTTTTTGAAAATCAGAACTATGGGCCTCGGCAGACAGCTAATAGAGCCGTCTTGGAGGCAGGGAAGAGGAGGGGCAGCCACACGCTCGGTGCCCCTTCCTCCTCCCGAGGTTGTCCTCAGAGCCGCCGGCCCTCCGCACGGCCGGCGCTCCAGGGACAACCTCCCGCCGCAGCGTCCACACACGCTGCGGTGGAAAAGTCAGTGAAAGTGCGCCACAAGCTTTTGCAGCACACTTTCGCTGACTTGTGAAAGGAGCGCTATTTTAGCACTCCTTTCAGGGGCGGCAAAGGTGCGCCGCAGGATCGAGGCGTGAGGATGCCTCGATCCCGCGGCACACCTTCCCAGGGTGGCCCCATGCCGCCAGTCTGCTTAGGCCCTATAATAGTAGTTATTCTGGTCCTTAGAGTTATAACTAAAAGTTAATCACCAAGCTTGGGTTTTGACCAAACTGTCACAATTATATACATACATAGTCACAACTTTGTACATAGATAGCACCTGAAGAAGAGAATGTTCAAATGCTAACATATTTAATAAGAAAGAATATTCGTTCCCACTGACATAGTGGAATGAACTATATTTAATGCACATATCCAAGAGTACAACATAAAATCTCCACCTCAGTGCTGATATTTCAAAAGGATTGTGTACTAACAAGATTTTATCCCACACTATTTGATTTTGCTCTTGTTTTCATCAATTTTAATGTTCAAAGGTCACTGGGTTGCATCAATAATTTGCCTTCTGTCATCAGAAGGGCTTCTTCCACCCACGGAGGTTTTCTGATCCAAAGAAGCATTTCTGCTAGAAGAATGGAAAAGAAGGAAACCTTTGCCAATCTCTCCAGCTCTCAGATGCTTGAAAATATCCTTACAGAAAGTGGGAGCTGGTTCTAGGTGCTGCATAGGGACGATTTATCTCATATATATGTACGTGTTTGTGTGTTAGATTAGACTTAGATTTTTAGATACATAGATATTTTCAGATGGGAAGATACTTTTAAAGAAGACCTACTAGATCAATGTTACAGAGATTTTTAAATATTTTTGATATCACATTTGGTGTCGTGACCTGGATTTTTTAAAAAATGATTTTTTTAAAAAAAGAATCTCCTGAGCATGACAAAGATGTTCAGTGTATCAAAATAACACTTTTGATTTGACAATATATGTTCTGATAAACTAGTTGGACAGGAATTCCACCTTAATGACCAGAGTCTCAAGACCAAATGGGAAAATGTTTTAAGTGAATGGATGCTGGTCACATGGATCCAAAACACATTGCTGAAATAATCCATTCTGAGATCACTTTAACTACCCTGGCTCAGTGCTAGGGAACCCTGGGAATGGTATTTTTATTGTGGAACCAGAACTCTTTGACAGGGAAGTCTAAATGTCTCACAAAAGTACAGTTCCCATAATTCCCTAGCATCAAGCCAGATTAGTTATAGCGGTGTCAAAATGGATTATTTCTGCAGTGCATTTTTGACCATGGTTACTGACAGCACATTGGAGTATCATACTTCTTCATTCATAGAAAAAAAACTTCATGAATAAACTAACCTCATGGATAAAGAGTGGTGTAGTAATGAAAAATAAGACTAAATTCCTTTCTTTAGTTTAGGCAGTGTATACTAATAGACTAGATACAAAATACTGGTATATCTTTCCTGTGACAAGGTTGTCAAGTTGTGTCTGACTGTGGGGGGTGGGCAGTGCTCATCTTTGTTACTAAGCTGAAGAGCCAGCATGCTCAAAGATGAATCCATGGTCATGTGGCCAGAATGACTGCACAGCAGACAATCTCCTTGACTGCATATCCTCACCTGGAAGCCATGCCATTAACAACAGAACAACACCTATTCAACATAGAACAATACACAGTTTACATGGGAATAGCAGACAATATCCTTGATTGCATAGCCTGAAGCTATGCCATTAACACAGTACAATACCTATTCAACACAGACAACACACAGTTCACCTGGGAACCACTCCTCCCTACCCAGGGTCTCACAGTATATATATATATACACACCCAGACTTTTCCATTTCAGTTTTCTCTGAAGATGCTAGCCACAGATGCAGGTGAAACGTCAGAAAGAAACTCTTCCAGAACATGGCCACACAGCCCGAAAAACCCCCACAAAAAACCTACTGCACAGAACGCTGATACCTTCTTACTGAAGTGGTACCTTTTTATCTACTTGCACTTTTACATGCTTTCAAACAGCTAGGTTGTCAGAAGGTGGGATTAATGACAGGAGCTCACTCTGTTATGCAGTACCTGGGCCTTGACTGCTGAGCCACCATGTTCCAGCATGGTTAAAAAGAATGGTTCAAAATGTTGTGGATATACTTTTGGAACTACTTTTCTGTGGTGGTGGGATTAAGATGGGATTATGGAGAAAAACCTATGCTGACAGTAACAGTGTTATTGATAGGCTTTCCCAAATGAGACAGGCTTTTGCTGAAGAACAACACTAAATCTGCCAAACAGCTGCTGAGCAGCACAGTACTGGTGCATGTGTGTGTGTGAGAGAGAGATACTGACATGGATCTCTCAACAACAACAGCATTGTCACTTTAGCTAAATCTTGTTAGTACTGCACAGAAGAGGGTAATGGGTCAGAATCTACAATAAAAAATGCACCTGTTTCAATACCTGTGTATCAGGACAAAGGGAACTATTATAATAAATAATGTAAAGAAATAGAACAGATTTCTTTCGAAAGTCACATAACAGGTGGGTTGGTGGGAGCCAGGAGGGAATTCCAGGATCTTCTCCAGACTATCTCTTGCCTGCCCACCACATGAAATCAGGAGGGTAGATTGGAGCCAGGCAAGGATGGGGAAGCTCCAGCTTTTTGGCATCCTGGCTCCCTGCTGCCTATCCACTGCAGTATCAGGAGGGTGGAACAAAGCCAGGCCAGATCAGGAGACCACAGCTTTCCAGTATGCACTCTTGGCTCCCACTTTCCCACCCTATGCATGACATCAGGAGGGTATGGGAGGGAAGCCTGGAGAAAATTAGGGAGACTATAATTCCATTGCCTGTAGCATGTTAGCTGGTTCACCAGGATTTAGAGGTTGTTGTTATGCACCACCTGTTGGAACACAGCACATTATTATGATAATCCTTCTTGGCAATCCTCTTTGCCTGTTCACCTTAGCAGGGGACAGGAGATATGTGGGGGGGGGGGCAGCAAGAAAAATGAGAAACTGGCTTGAGAAGACATTCCTTGTCAGGGTTTTCAGACATTTAAAAAGCTCCTTTCTTGTTTTTTCTCCTTCTTCAGATATTCTTTCTATTCTTATGATTTTCAACTCTTTAATTCATCTCTAATGGAAAACAGTTATGAGATAGAAAAAGTCCATTTTAGTTCTTTTGTAGGAAACTATCAAAAACAGAGTAGATGTTATTTCCTGGTCCTGAGTTTTTCCAGTCTCCGGGTGTCTTGGAACAGTTCCTTCCCTTAGAGATTTCCAATATGAAGTCAAAGGCTTTCATGGCTGGCATCCATAGTTTTTTGTGGGTTTTTCGGGCTGCGAGTTTATTTCTGATGTTTTGCCAGCATCTGTGACTGGCATCTTCAGGGAAATCTTCTCCGAAGATGCCAGCCACAGATGCTGGCGAAACATCAGAAAGAAACTTTTCTAGAACATGGCCACACAGCCCAAAAAACCCCACAAAAAACTATGGATGCCAGTCATGAAAGCCTTCGACTTCACACTATCAAAAACAGTTTAGATCTTTAAAATTGAGGACAAATAGTTTTCAGAGAAGTTGTCACTATGGAACTAGTATTTTTAGAAGTCTCAGAATATAGTGATGATATAAGGAAAGGAAATATATCATTATGCATTTTCAAAAAATAATAACTGTGGAATAGTCAGCTTCCCAAAGATCAAATGACAAAAGTCACAATACTAATAAGCTAAAACTTTAACAACTCATAGGAACCTTCCATTCTTCTTTATGAGGAGGAAAATGTCACACAGAAACAACTAGTTCTGAAGAAGTCTAGTTAAAAAAATACTATTTAAAAAATGGCAATTTATGGCCAAGGTAACTGTTGCATATCACAATCCTCAAAATAATGGATTGATTTCTTTAAGTGTGGCTATTATTTTCCTTTTCCCTCAAGAAAGCCAGCCAGGCAGTGGTTTGAGTGTTGGATTATGCCTCAAAGACCAGGATTTGAATCTTTGCTCAGTCATGAAAACCCACTGGATGAGTCACATTTTCTCAGCCTCAGAGGAAGGCAAAGGGAAACCTATGAACAAATCTTGACAAGAAAACCCCATGAAAGGTTTTCTTTAGATTCACCATGAGTTGGAAATGACCTGAAGGCACATAATAACAAGTTATCTTCCTTTTCCCTCAAGAAAAGCAGAATGACTACCTCCTGACATTTCATTTACAATACAGTCTTTATGTCAAGAAGCTCTCTGGATACAAAGCTACTCTTAGTGCCTCTCTGGATGTTTTTTACTTATTTTGGCTGCACTTCTGCTCACTTATACTGTTTTACCGAGTTCAATAGATTATGATTGAAGCCATGGATCAGGTTTCAAAAAGTATGTATGTTAATCACTGTTTTTCTTTCATCTGATAAGGCTGTATTAGCTCTGAAGCTAAGCCTCAATGTCAAAAACAGTTTAAAATGTGAAGATTTAAAAAATGTTAAGGCAACCTGAACTTCTATAGTTCCTGGACAAAATGGTATTCCTGTATATTAATTTGCTCCTATTGATGCTATGTTTTGTTTTAATGGCCTCACCCCTTTTAACACCATATTTCACCCCTTAATCAGGAGCTTTTAAACAAAGTTGTCACACCTCTGAAGATTACTACAATATTTCTGTATCACAGGCCTTAAAACTATCACTTGGAATCATGACTTTCATGAAGATGACACAGCCTCTCCTGCATTTTTCTTGTTGTTCAATATCCTTTTTGAAATGGGTCAACTAGAATTGTATATTAATTAAATTAAAGAATTAAAATAAAGGCATTGCAGTATTGGTAGCAGCATTTTCAGTCTCCTTTAGAAAAGAATTTGTCTTTTTAAAATCATACACAGTGCTTTGATTTGGCTATTATCCATTGCAAACCCAATATCTCTTTCGTAGTTTAAATATCCACTGTAGTTATATTTCTTTAATGTTACATTGCTGAAACATGACTGGTGGTAAATGAAGAAGTTCCTTGAAAGGAGGAGGTTATACATTTACTGAATGTAGGTGAAAGTCTTGACTTTTGAAAAAGATAGAAGAACATTTGTATATATTTATATATTATATGACTATAATAATATAGAAAAGGTGAAAATATAAATTTATATATACAGTACTCACCTGGCTACCTTCTTTTTGCCAAAACACAGCTGGCTGGGGATTTCCCTTAGTTTCACATGGAAAGGTCACCGTTCGGCCCTGGGCAACAATCTGATCACGTGGCCTGACCACAAACTGTGGAGGTGCTATGATGTGAGAGGTGAAAATATGGTGTTAAAAATGAAAATTCTTAGGAACGATATGAAGAATAGAATTTCCTTTAATAACAATTTTTACATTCCATAAAATAGAATCTGTTAGTTGTTCAAAGAAAGCACACTTTCTAAAGACAGAAAAAGTAGCTAAAATTATATTATAGACGAAAGACTAGCAAGTCCCATTCATTTCATGGGGTCAACTCTGGGACTGACAATGGATTTCACCCAAGGATCAGAAATTCTACTGACATCTCCACACAATTTAAACAATAATGCTTTTAAACTTCTTCCCATCCAAATTGTTCAAGATCCTGGGATTAAACATTACATGATAATGTGTGTGGTGTGCCACTGATAAATTAACATTGATTTCCAGATTTCTTCAGGATTCTGCATGCACACACAATGTGTTGCCATTTTCTACTAGTGTTGTTTTTGCAGGTTATTCCCTTTGCAAAAAGAAATCTTGAAATCATCACTTGATAACAGTTGTATTGATCAAATCACTATCCAAACAGAAATCTTTCTGTACATACATAGTTGTATCACAGTTCACTTGTGTGAGACATTTTAATCATATGTCAAGAGCTGAAATCTGGAAGGTGAAAATGGGAAGTAATCTGGAGACTGTGAGTTACTGCACAAGCACCAATTTTGAAAATTAATTTTATAAATTCTCCATCCTGAATCAGAAGGGAATCAGAGTGGGATATGAGGTAGAAACAGTCCCAACAACAATAATGGAACGGAATGGAGGACAATAGTTAATATATCTGTAACATCTCAATTAAATTCACTGTGGCTACAGAAGCACTGCAGAAATAATCTGGTTTGACACCACTTTACCTGCCATGGCTCAATACTATGGAATTCTGGGAATAGTAGTTTGTTGCGGCACCAGAACTCTCTGACAGAGGCCCAAAACAGACACTCTTGTGCTGTAACAAACTACAGTTACCAGAAACCCATACCATTGAGTCATGGCAGTTAAAGTGGTGCCAAACTGGATTATTTCTGCAGTATAAATGTAGCCAGTGTCCCAAAATAATATCACTTGGACAACTATGTAGAAGACAGCTACAGAATCACTCATCAACTGATAATATCTGATGTTTGGTATTATGCATTACTATGTAAAACTATATTTGATCTCCAAGTATTGTACTTCACAACACACAATTAAAGTATAAAATACTTGAAGATGACAAAGTGACTGAAGTGACATCTTCTCAGAGACTCCCACCCCCCATAATTACTCCTGTCTGAGGGAACATTGTCCTTCTTTCCACAATTGATGCACATTAGTTATCAAACATGCATGAAGCAGTTGGTAATGAGCATCTTTCCACAGTTTTATTTTATGGATTGGACAGATTAAGCATGAAATAGCTAATTAAGTAGTGACCCTCCACCTCCACCAGGTAAGTAATTTGAAGAAAGAACAAATTTAGGTGCAGGAGCTTAAAGGATGGTCATGTGGAATATTTTACTTTCACAATAAAAATGTATTATAGAACCAGCAACATCTGTCAGGAATGGTAATTGTACTAGATTACATTTGTCTAATCATCTAAAAATCCATCATATTAAAATATCCATTGAAAGAAACTTTTACAGTGCAATAAACAAAGCTTTTGGCTATCAAGCAATTAGTATTCATTGCTTTCATTCTAACATTAACAGAGTCATAGAAAACAAAATAAAAACATCTATATGCAATTGACATTTGCAAGTCAATGGAAATAGCTCTAAAGGAAAATATAGTTCATGCTTGTCAGAGAATTAGATGAGATTAACAACAACAATAACAACAACAACAACCAAGAATCATTAAGATTAAAGGTTTGGGACACGTTTTCCTAGAAACACTGTTTTACAGTGAAGTAAATACTGTACACAGTAAATTAGATTTGATTTGTGGCAAATTATGCTTTGATACTATGTTCAGCAAGCACAGACTTCAATCAATGTCACGCTAAAGCTCTGTTATGCTAATAGCAGCTTGGGAGGGCGAGAAAGCTGATATGGAAATGAGATGGTTGAACATGAAGAGAAAGCACAGGCCAAGTACGACTTGGGTTCTGAGATGAGGGGATGGGACCCAAAGGTTAATCACATCATGTTCAGAGTTGTTTTTACAGCAGAAGATTGTATTCTGCAGCAAGAATTAAAAGTAAGGCAGTGAGGCAGGGGGTTGTATGCATTGGTATGCTACTCATAAAAGTAGAACTCTCTTTCCAGACATCCTTTTCTGCCTCAATTGATAGCTATTTTAGGTCATGTTCATAAGAAGATATCTTTATTTCATAATGTGGTTTTCTTTTCTTTTTCTTTTTCTTTTTTAAATATGGCATTACCAAAAATGTCTTCAAGAACTTCAAAGGAATGTATCAGCAGTTTGTATATGCTAATACAAAAAACTTTATTATGATAATAGCATTTATATATGCCTATAGCATCAGAATGCACTATTCCAGTATGGAGAAGATACTCTTTTTTAAAGTTCATCTGTGTTATTTAATATTGCAAAGTTTTATCTGTCCCTTGTACTCTCTACATATTCTCCAGTATGTGAAGATGGGTACTAGTTAGCAGAACAAGATTTGACATATTAACCACTGCATTAGTTTGTAAGATTTTTTTTTAAAAAAAAAAGGAAGTAGCAAATTTAATACTGAAAAGTTTCACTATATCTATTAGAATACAGAGACTATTAACTGGATAGTACATATTTGTACCATCATTATACTTTGTTTTGTTTTTTTTTAACCTACATATGCTTTAAGAATGTTAATGAGCTCTTTCACAGAGGGATTAATCCACTAGTAACTGGACTCAAAAGGAAACATTCTTTTCATGGATCTCATGACAGAGCACAGCAAGAACATCAAAATTAAGAGTATTTATTTAAATCTAAAACTAACCTTTGTAAATTGTAATTAAAATTTCTTTGGAAAGCTTACAGTTTAAAAATAGGACCTCATTTGATAATTTATTAACACAATGTTTACCTCAAAGGAAATGGTGTATCAAATGAGATCTTTAATTCATGATGGGGCTTATGTGCCCTCAGGCTGCAAGATCTAAAATAAATATGTTCTGAAACTTCTCTTCCAACTGTAGTTAAATTATTGGCTGCACAAGGACAAAAGTTTAATTGCTTAAATCTTTTGGCATTGAGGTTCATTACCTTACTAAACTTTTTTTTGAGATAGGTATGCAGTAGCCTCAATTTTAAAAGAAAATTGTGCTAAAATGATAGTTTTGTAAAATGTGATTGAAGTCAAATTGTGTAATCTATCAGGACTATCCAGTTTTAATAAAAAAATACAAGTGTCAAAGTACCCAGCTAATTGGGGGCAATTGGTTTACTAGAGACTGCTTAGTTCAATATGAAGGAGTATAAAAATGTAAATGCTTTTGCTAAATGCTAAAGCAGGGACCGGCAACCTATGGCCCACGGGCTGGTTAGGCCCAGATCCCTGGACTTACCGGGCCAGGCAGAAGGTTGCCGCCGCCGCCGCACATTTTTGCCGCCGTGTGGCCGCGTGCACTGCGACCGCCAAAATAGTGGCCGCGACACGTTTGCGCATGTGCAGGAGTACTGCACATGCACAAACGGGTTGCGACCGCCATTTTGGAAATCACAAAGTAGTCTTTGACAATGCTGGCTCTTTGGCTTAGTAATGGAGATTAGTACTGCCCCCTATGGTTGGACAAAACTTGACAACCTTGTCAATGGGGAATACCTTTATCTTTAATTCTACAGACTACCTTTCCAATGAAGGTGAAAAAAATACACTGAGCTCTCCAAGGGAGGCAGATCTAGCTCAAAGGCAGTCCAAGAAGGTCTGTCTATTTGGCAGAAAAAATGAGTGAGATCTGGAAGGCATTGAAATAAAATTCTAATTCAGTTAACCCTAGGCTGCCATTTTGCGAGGTGCATGGCTAACACTTCTAGAGAACCTGGATGTATTACATTCAAAAATGAACTAGCTTATCTCTGAGTGTCACATATCAAAATATTGCTTGGGGGGATAGAGAGGTATAATCTGAAAAAGAACAGAATTTTTGGTAATGCAGCCATCTTAAACAATGCAACCCACCCCAACATGGAAAGATGAAAAGACTTCCAATATTCAGCCAGTTCATAAGAGGTTTATAATTACGGGGCACCATTTGGCAGAAGTCCTTTTTTAATAAGACTCCTAGATATTTAAAACCAGATGGGGTCACCCTTAACCTAGGGGCGAAACAGACAGGCAGGAACAAGTGGCTTGAAGCTGCCTTTTCCGAAGCCACATTGAAACCAACCACACCACCGGCTCCCAAGGTGCCTGGAGGACACATGTTATGACCACACAACATTATAATAATAACAAAATTTATTTCTATACTGCCCCTCTGCAGCACCACTGGGTATTTTTTTAAAAAACTGTCCCCACCACCATCCCTGTGCACCTTCGCAGGAGTGCACTGCCAGTGACTGTCATCCCATTGCATGGCCATCCCTGTGAACCCGTACACATTCGCATATGCAGCACTTCACATGAACAGGTCATCAGAGCAAAGTTGTGCCCATACAGGTGCAAGCAAAGTATAATCATGCCTCCCTTCACTCCCCTTCACCCTATGCATGCTCTTTGGCTGTCTGTTTTGTGTATACCGTACTCATCTCCATGAGAGGTTCCATAGTTACTCTTTTGCCCCACCACTTGTGTACTTCAGCTTTGCCCCTTTTAAGTGCACTCCGGTGATGGGGTGTTTACAGTACAATTAGGGTTAGGGTTTGGAAAGAGCACCCCTTTAGAAATGCATTGTCATTGGTGCATCTATATGCACATGTGAAGGTGTGCACTTTTCAGCAAAAAGCGGAAAAAAGCTGCTTCTTTTTGAAGAGGCTTTTCTCCCCATAAGGTGCCTAGAGGACACTTTCCTGCCAGCTTCAAGGCTTGTGTCATCTAAAAGCACCTCTTTTTGCCTGTCTGTTTAGCCCCTTAGTTTTCTCTTACCACTGGTTTTGTAAATCTCTTGAGGAATTCAGACAAAGCAATGAAGACTTCTGTCGGTTTATACAAAAACCTGCATATCAGTCAAAATTCTGCAAAGTCTCCTCAAGTGCTGAAAAAGAGGGCTCTGTGTTCTATAAGAATAATAAAATGTCATCGGCATACAAATTAATTTTATGTACTGTTTGATTAACCTGTAGTCTCGTCTAATTGCCTATGCAAGTGGCTCAATTGCAAGGGCAAAAAGAATAGGAGAGAGGGGGCATCCCTGTTTGGTGACCCTCTGGAGCTCAATGGGGGGGGGGGGAGTCCCTTCTATTGACATATATGGAGGCCTGTGAGTCTTCATAAAGCCCACAAATAAGCCCAGAAAAGTTACTCACAAACTCCATTTCATCCAATAAGCCAATAAGGGCCACTCCACCCTGTTGAACACTTTCAGGGCGCCTAACGAAATCAGGTTCATTAGTCTGATTGGCCTGAAATATTATACCCAGTACCCTCCTGACCACATTAGCCAACTTGAGGCCAGGAATGAATCTAACCTGGTCAGGATTAATATATCTTGTGATGAATGAATTGAGTCTAGACAATAGAATCTTAGCATCCTGGTTGATTAGGGCTATAGGCCTAAAGGCTGTAACTGGAGGGCATTCATCTAATGCCTTGGGGAGCGGGATAATTCTTGAGGTCTTCCAGCTGGTCAGAGGGTTAGCAGAGGAGAAGACCCCATTATAAAGTCTACCAGGTGAGATGAAATGTCAGGACACAATATTTCATAAAATTCTCCTGTGAACCTATCTGGGCCTGGGGCCTTCCCTTGGCTTAGATTCCCAAAAACTGTATCTACTTCTTTATCACAATAGGGCTAGCTTAAGCCCTAAAGATGTAACAAAATTGTGTAGTCCGGCAGTATCAATCTGTTCTGTAGAGTGTAAATTAGTGTAAAATTTCTTAAACTCATTCAGGATTTCACTCTCTTTATAATAATCAATAATAATAATTTTTATTTGTATCCCGCCCCTCTGCCAAGAAATCGGGGCGGCGTACAGCATTACACAATTACAAATAACAAAACAAATTGGAATCCCATCCCTCCTTTACCCTCCCACCCATCCCCCAAACATACAAGCAGTCTTGAGTGTGCCATCGAGTGAGGAGATGTAGGCGATCTTTCCTCTGAACCAGGTGAGCTAGCAATTTAGAAATGTTATTGTTAAATTGGTTAAAATGGGCTTTAGTAAATTGCAAGGTCTTATGATACCTCTCCATATCCAGCTCCTCTAGCTCACATTTCTTTTTCATTAAAATTTTCATAGTATCATCATCCTGAGAGTGTTTATGCTAATCAGTTAAAATTATTATATCCACCACCAGAAGGGCCTTTCTTTTGACCTCTTAGTATAAGGTGTTGGTTATGACCTTTAAAGCCCTAAATGGCTTGGGTCCAACTTATCTTTGGGACCGCCTCCTCCCATATAATCCCCCCTCGCACACTCTGGTCCTCTGGAGGAATTTGTTACACCCGATGAAAACTAGGCTGCCGACAACTTCCCAGAGGGATTTTTTGGTCACCGCTCCCAAATTATGGAATGGCCTGCCGAATGAGATCCGTCAGTTGACAACCTTAAGTAGCTTTAAAAAGGCTGTTAAGATGGATCTCTTCTGGCAGGCCTTCCCCGACTAGATTCCCCAGCCTCAGGAGTCCCCTTTTCCCCTTTCTATTTTGGCTGCAATCATTGCCCTGCCTATTATTCATTTGTTTGTCCCAGCATTGTTTATTTTAACTTAATGTTTTAATTATCATGTTTTAATGTTATTATTAGTTTAATTCTTTTTTAAGCACGGGAGGGTTGTGAAATCTTGGATTGTATTTTAATATTGTATTAGTTTTAACTTCTGTGAGCCACCTCGATTGTCTGACAGAGGGGCGGGGTATAAATACAATTTTTTTTATTATTATTATTATTATTATTATTATTATCTCTGATTTTTTTTTGTGTTTAGCCCCTTCTTTGAATAAATAAGCCCCTCAGTACCACCTTCTGGGTGTCCCATAAAAGGATATGCTGTGTTCCTACCTGCCTGTTTTCTTTATAAACATTTTAAATTGCAGATTGGAGAGAGGCTTTAAACTGGTCATCCAGTAACAAGTAAGAGTTAAATCGGAAGATCCTAGAAGGTAGAAAATCTGAATGAGTTTGCCAATCTATGACGAGAGGAGTGGGATCGGAATAGATAATTGGAGTTTTAAATGTATCTCTAATCTGAGATATTAGTGACTTGTTAACAAAACAAATGATCTATTATAGAGTAAGGTCTGTGTCTCCTAGAGTAAAAAGTATAGTCCCTTTCCAGGGGGTGGAGGATCCTCCATGGGTTGGTCAACCCTGCCTGAAGGATATTCTTTTTTGGAACCGGGGGTGGGGGCATAAGAGTCTAAGGCTGAATTGTAAGTCCTATCCAATTTGGTGTTGAGAACCACATGAGTCCCCTGCAACAATTGCCTCTCCTTTGGTTACCTCCTCCAATAGAGAAATAAAGTTTTTAAGGAAAGCCCCTGTTCCTTATTGGGACCATAGTAATTTCTCAGAGTCACCTCACGACTCTGCAGAATTCCTTAAAAAATAATGAACCTACCCTTGGGATATTGTTCAATCACATGAAGCTGTGCTGTAACTCCTTTGGTCAAAATAATTGTCACTCTCTTTCCATTTCCTGATCCCCCAGCCACATATTATGAACCAAACTGGAAAAACTGACAGGATGACTTATTATGGGTCTCCTGAAGGAAGATAACTGAGAAGCGGAGGGGACAAATTTGCTTCATATTTTTTGCCCTTTTGGAACCTGAACCCAAACCACTGACATTGAATGAAAGAAATCTAATGTCACATATGGGATGAAAGGGAGACATTGGAGAGTACTGAAGGGGTCATCTCCTCCACCCCCCTGAGTTAGAGCCATGTATCAAATGTCTGAGTGTCCATTAAAATAGCTGGAGCGCCATCTTGTAGGCACTGACCTACTGTCTCTGTTTTGTGTGTATCTAAATTCTCGACCCCCCATTGCTGTAGTCATGTCTTCTGAGTCTCTGAGTGGTTGCCTGTATGATGTTATAGATAGGCTCAGTGAATTAGGGCACCTTTTTTTTTCTTTGTTGAAGCTGTACATTCAGAAGATGCACAAGTCAATGGTACAGTTGGAGGACAACTGGCAGGTAGTAAGATGTTGATACATATTGTTGTAGCTGTTGCTGATTGTAATGCTGTTTTAACTGTTTCTAATTTGCAGAGTACAGATTACTATCTTCAGTAGGGAGAGTTCCAAACATCTGGACAAGTTCTTCTTTTTCCAGTGAATTGACTGATACCTGTATCTTCCTTCCAATTGAATCTGTTGTGTTATGTCTCTGAAGTGAACTATGTCCTGGCCTTGAAGTAGTAGTTGTGTGGAGTGATATCTTGAGAAGGGACCAGTGTACTAGTGTGGAATAGGGATTTTCACACTACCTAGGTATATTGTTAATTCCACTTTAACTGCCATGGCAATATCTTTTTGAGTCTTGGAATTCACAGTTTGAGAATGTATCTAGAATTCTCAGCCAGAGAGTTGTAAATGCCCCCACAGACTACAAATACCAGGAAATCATAGAATGTTACCATGACAGTTGAAAGTGGAATAATAACACTAAATGTGTTGTATGAATAGGCCTTAATGGCATTGTTTAAGCAATATTTCCTAGAAGACCTGCACTAACACCCACTTCTATAGCAATTAGAGAATACTGTCAAATTAACAGCTAACTCCTTAGCTGTTCCACATGTTATTTCCACTTACAAGGACTAGATTTATATTGCTACATATTAGTAACAATATCATGGTTTCTGAGCTAAGGAACATGTACCAACAGGAGATTCTATTAGTTGTAAAAGCCAAAGTTATGGAAGCTGGGAGAGAGAAAGAGAGTAAACAATGGGAAATCTCATGTGGCATTCATTGCCTGGATCAGGGGTCGGCAACCTATGGCCCACGGGCTGCACCTGGCCCACCGACCCCCGCCGACTGGCCCCCACCAATCCCCGCCACCACCATGTGCTCCCACTGCCGCACCACCACATGCATTGCGGCCGCCATTTTGGCATGCACAAATGAGTCACGGCCACCATTTTGGCAAACAAAATGGCAGCTGCGATGCACGTGGTGGCTGGCGGCAGTGGTGGCGGAGGTGGCGGCGGGGGCTGTGAGCACACGTGTGAGCGTGCACGCCGTCATTCCCCCCCCCTGGCCCGGCGGAAGACCTGGGGACCGGCCCCAGGTATGTGAACATTGCCGATCCCTGGCCTGGATGCTAGTGTGACTCATTTAATAGGAAATAATAATTATTTAATAGGAAATAATAATTATGATGAGATTCTAACTACATAAAAGAAGATGCCTCCCAATTTCATTTGAATTAAAATAGACAAATGAGGATACTTAACAGATGAAAGGGGTCATACTCAGTTGTAGAGTGCACACGTTACACAAAAAGTGTTCCCATATCAGTTTCGGGCATCTTCAGGTATCTGGTGGGAAACTGTGTGTCTGAGTTCATGAAGAGCAACACCTAGTGAGACCACCTGGCCACACAGAGTGAAAGTTGGCATTAATCTAAAGTGATTTAAGATTCTCTTGTTTAGGTTAGCTTTTGGTGGCCAGAATTTTCAGTTGACTGTATCAGAAAATGTTTCTGACCATTCATCTTTTTCGGACATGGAACAGTTATTGGATTAAAAGATTTGAGAGACTAACACCATGAGTAATATTTTTGTCTACTGGATGTTTGACACATCTAATGTGGTATAGTGGTTTGAGTGTTGGACTAGGACACTGGGAGACCAGGGATCAAATTCCCACTTTGTCATGGAGACCCACCAGGTGACCTTTGGCAAGTCACAGTTTCAGAGCCTCAGAGGAAGAAAAGGACAACGTCCTCTGAACAAATTCGGCCACAAAAACACTTTAATAGGTTTGCCTTAGTCATGGCTTAATCAAAAATTACTTGAAGGCACACAAGAACAACAACAACAACAATCGAAGCATCATATCTCTTCCAGTTAATTTTTCTGATGAGATAGCAAAACAGAAAAGAAAAAAAGATTACATTAATTTCTCACATTGTATTACCACTTATTGTATGGGAAACCAACTTTTTGAGCTGCAACAGTGATACACAGTAGAAATAATTTTGGAGGGGTGAAAATACAAACTTTGCATCTGGAAAACCCATGTGATGACAGCAATAAGAAGGAATAAACACCCTGCTTCCAGAACCCATCTGTTGTAAACTCCTGTAGGAAATGTTTTCAAATGCTTAAAATGAAAAGAACAACTATTTCAGAGATGAGCAATACAGTTATTACTCATATTGTTTTGATTTGCTAATGGGAATATGGTTATAGAGCTGTTATATTCACCAGCTGCCATATACCTCAGGCAGAACTGTGCTTGACTTTTCATATGGTACATTCTGTACCGTATGCTGGAACCGATTTGCTTTGACCAAACAGAAATAATTTAAGCTTAAATTTTTCACACCTTCTGGAAAAAAAAAACCCAACTAGAGACAAAGACTTAAATATTTGAAATTACCAAAACCGGTCACCCTGTAGGAAGTTTATGCCACACCACATATACCTAATGGAATTGTACATTGAAAAAAATACATTAAGTAAATTAATAAGTTTTATTTTTATTTCACTAGAAATGCTGCAAAATATAAATTTCATAATTTTAGAATCTTTCTTTATAATCTTTCAGTTTTAATACTGCTACTTAACTATGTCATTGGGGTTGATAAAAAGGGCAGAAAATTTTACATATTTATTTTTCCACTAAAATTGCTTCCAATTCAGTGGATGAAACCGAGGCAGTTCAAAAGCAAATTTAGCACTCCACCAAAAAAAATATATATAAAAATATAAAAATATAAAAATAAAAAATTACAGTTTCTTTAATGTTAATGTCTCTTAATTCTATCCCCTCTATTTTTTCTAGTTTTAACAAATTCATTTGTTCACAGATCATGACCAACAATAAATATACAGAATTTACAGATTTTTTTTTATGTAAGTAAGATAACTTATTTAAGGGTCAGGATCCAGATATAATCATATACAAAAGTATATTCCTTTACATCTGTTAACTATATAAAATTCACTCTTTGTGCTTATGGAGGTAGTTTCTTTAAACAAAAGCAGAAGAAGGAAAACCTATTCTCTCCTACAGCCCCCATGTGTCTTAAAACCATAAAAATGTACTCTGAGGGGCAAAAATATGTTTTGGGGGATGGAAAATCATCAAGTTGGAAGAGATGCCAGCCACAGATGCTGGCGAAATGTCAGAAAGAAACTCTTCTAGAACATGGCCACACTGCCCAAAAAACCCACAAAAAACTATGGATGCTGGCCATGAACGCCAATCCTTTGTCAGTGTAGGAACCCACCACTAAAGAAGGGATTCCATCTCTAGATGTTTTCAAAAAAGAGGCCAGATAGCAACCTGCTGGGGATGCTTTAGCTGCACTGTGCAAGGGGTTGGAGTCAATGGCCTATGAGGCTCCTCCTAGCTCTATGGCTGTATGAATCCTGATAGTACCATGACTGTCATGTTGGACTTAAGCCAGTGTGTCTTAAATAAGTTATTATTAATGTCAGTTCCGTTAATTTCAGTGGATCTATTCTAAGTATGACTAAGTCTGGCTCCAATGTTTTGAGAACAGAAGGAATTGGATTTTGGCCAATATTTTACAATGCATAACATAAATGACCACAGATATTATTACAGACAGTAATCTAATTTATTCAAATAGCCAAAATATTTGCATAGTCAATCATTCAAATAAATAATCTTTATTCACACAACACATATATACAAACTGAGGATACAAAATTATTTGGGTAAACAAGAATATTAGATTTTTAAAAAGATCCATCTGTTAATCAAGGAGAATTGAACTGTAGAACAGATAATAATAATAATTTCTGGAATATGCTTGCCTATTAAATAAGTAGTAATTAATAACTACAAAGCCATCCAACATGGTTACAAAATGAAAGATGAACTGTGTGAAAACATGCGAAAATGGATAGAAGGATGGTTACTTACCAACAGGGCGAGCTGGAGACATTACAATGGTGTGGTGAGAACATAACAAAATTAAAGAAAAAAAAGAATTTTTGTCAGAATGCATGATGTGTAATGTCATGTTCAACTGAGGATACTCAGTTGAAAATTAAATCAACACATGTCACCTTGAGTTAAATGCTTCTATTATTCAAGTTAGTTATTAAAACTGTATTTGTTGGAGACAAGTACTATATAGCATTTGAAAAAGCTGTCTGGAATCAACCATCTGAATAACACCTTTCATAGGTTCATACACCATCATCAAATGCCATTGGTAATGCTTGACTGAAGTAAAGTAGCAGACTGAAGTAAAGTATATTAGGCCAAACATTCAGACCTCAATGAATACATCATCTAAACCCACGGACTGGCAAATGTCAATCCAATAAAAGAGAAGCACCACTGTCTGATTTAAATACCAATTGAGTTTTAAGCATGGCTGGTCAGTACTGCCATACAGTTTGGAGAAAAGCCCAAGGCACCATTTTTCCACATTCAGTAACAGATACAAAAGCTTATGGTACATCATTTTTCCAATCACGGACAGAGGTGATGAAAATATAACAAATAGCTTAGAACGACCATAGGGATTTCAGCTCTGAACCTCTTAAATTGCTGCTTCTACTTTCTTTTAAAAATGTGGAATGATCGACAGGTTGTTTCTGCATCACATTGATAGTAAGACTGAAAGCAGTTGCTGCAACAAGTGATTTCATTCTAGCAAGAGTCTGTCAGTACATTAGAGTTACCAAGGTGAGGAGAGAGTGATGCTGTCAGTCCTGCTTTTATTCATTATGCTTTAAGGAAGAGTTCATGGATGTACAGGAATTTTCCAATATGTTAAATGTGGGAGAAAAAAATGAGGTCTAAATTTCTTTTCCAAATTAGTTAAACAATATCTATGTTTATTTTTGCAATTTAATTTTGTTAGGCAAAGAGCAAAGTCTGTAGAATAAAACCTTTGATCTATAGTAGATCAATTTTGAGTGTATCCAGTTCCTAGTTTTTCATACTAAAGAAATCCTTTTCAGTTTGTAATTAAACTGTCAACTATTGCTTTTCTCTACAGTAAAATCTATGCAATGGCAAGGCTTTTAATTAGTTTCCCAATTTGTAGGCTACAAGGACAGGAAGTAGAACAAGGAACTTCAGTTGCTGTTGCTGTTCCTGATGACAACAACAACAACAACCAACAATTGTTATTGTTATTTAAAGTTTTTAATCTACATTCTAGCCTAAGCCTATAAAGGAGCTTTTAGCAGCTGCACAGGAAATTTGCCAGAATATAACCAGCAGCTGAGAAAAGACATTTTCAGGCCAAAGGCTTTTAAAATTAATTTGTCTTTACTATGGGCATTTATCCCAGATAATTCTAAAGGAACCATTAATCTACCGTAGTTTAGTTCTCTTTTTCCATCTGTGGACATATCCTTTAAGCAAGATTATAACTAAGCAACATACTAGCAAAGTATGCTTCTCTCAGGCAGAAACTGACACTGTCCACTCCAAATATACTTATACATTTGTCAAATAATATTCAGCTCCACACATGTCATTTTCTGTTTAATGCAATAAAAATCCAGTGGATGTATTTAGCCTCAAGGAAGGATGCTGCACAGTTGCATGGCTGGTGATTGGAGAGATGGACTGAAGCTCTATCTTAACTTGGATTTGAGCAATTAAATTAAATTAAACCTTTCAAGGAACATTCATCCACATTTCTAAACTGGTTGTTGTTGTTGATTTCTTACAATTAGGAATGTTTCTACTGAACAGCTTGAGCCGATACATATTTTCTAACAAAGAAACCCCACTGAATTTGTGGGTAGATGTTCACAGGATAGCACTTTCAATAATATACTGTATTAGCTTTTTATGAATATGATTGTACTGATATTATTATTGTTTAAATATATAACATAAACTATATCAGACAGTGGCATCACTTGAGTTAGCATCACCCAGTGCAGTAACTCATTGTGTCACCCTCCCACTGACCTCCTCTCATATAACATCATACAAAATCCTTAGTAATATTTTTGTACTAAAGTTAATTGTGAATTGTAATTCCTATATATCATTGAATGTAATGGCAATAGTTGTGACATAAACAACTAGCAAAATTAAAATTATACCCTTAAATTACAATATCATAATCACAGCTTAAATTTATATTTAGTTCATGTGATTAAATCACATAGTTCATGTGAATAAAATGAACATTTGGTAAGATGTGATGTTTTAAAAGAAAGTTTTAAAATAGTATTTTTTAAAAAAAAAAACAAACCCTGTGACTTCTCTCTTTTTTTGTCCATGAGCCTCACCCCATTAACCTTAACTTCTGCTGAGTTCCAGGGTTTCGAAAGGACATGGATGAACACTTCAGCCCATTTCTACAAGCTAGTGACACCCCATGTGAGACAATGATTATATAAAATAATTTTTTAAAAAAATCTAGTATTATGGTTCATATACTTCTAACATCTACAAGTAAGACTCTCTGAAATGACCAGAATTTACTTCTGAAGACCTATATTTAGGATCACACTCTTAAACTCTTATTGATCTAAATGGTACAAAATAAATAAATAAATTTCTCAGCCCCCCCCTCCCATTTTCCTTCCCCACACACGCGCGCACACACACACACACTTTGGAAACCTGCTTTCTCCTGTTTTCTGCTGTCTGGTATTACATGATTTTTCACTCGTCTTTAGTACCTAGGCTCAGGTTTTGGCCCTGAATTTTGAGGTTCTTTTCTTGGCCTCAGGATGCATCTTTTAAGGCCTGCACACATGTGCTAAAGGTCCCAAGCTCTCCCCAGCTTGCTGTTGTCCTACCTGGATGATGCAGGTCCATAGACTTGGGATTGGACTGGCCAGTCCAGATGCTGATCCAACAGTCCTGGACTGATCTCGGCCCAAAGGGACTTTAGCAAGGGTCAAAAAGACCTGGTGTTTGCCCTAGAGTTTTGTGAAAACTCTGGAGTGACAGGAGGCACACTACAGGGCTTCACATGTCCCTTACCTGCTGCTGTCATCAAGTCTTCTTAGAAGACCCCTGATGCAGCCTCTGGCATTGGGGCAGCTGGGTGTAGCCGCCCTTACAGCTACAGCAGGGACCTTTTGAAAAGACACAATGGTAAGGGTAAGGGACATGCTGTTGTGGCAGATCCCAGCATACCGTCAGGTGGCCATATGAACACCTACCCATTGCCATGCCAGTCCAGGGACTGATCCAGTTCAGAACCAGGATCAAGAAACTCCATGTCTGCTCAGGCCCTTAGACATGCTCAAAAATAACTTTGCTTTTCATTATCTTGCATGTTATTGCCGGTATTGAGATCTGGGCCTGAAACACATAGCCAAAAGAAGTGGCTTCCAGATGCTTTGGGAGTGTGGCATTTAGATGACACATGTCCCCAAAGCAGCAGGAAGCTGCTACAGTGCCACAAAAAAGAGCCTGAAGCTGCTGCAAAATTGAGTTGGTTTAAATCAACTCCTGAACAACATGGCATGGGACCTGAAGTGGCAGCCCGCTTTGGGAGTGGGCTGTGTGGTTGCTATGGTCCTGACTCAATCATGGCTAGAAGTTACTCGTTCCTGGTAGTCTGCTTTGCCCCAGTCAGTAATTTTGATTATTATTTCTTTCAGTTATGCTGCAAGCATCCTGGATCAATGATTTTGATGGAGCATCTCTTTAGCATTTTGAATGCTGAGCCTGGAAGAGAACCATTACTTATGGGCCATCATTTGGAAAAAAATCCTAATTTGCATATTTTCAGAACCTATTCTAGCTGCTGTGGGAAAACTTTCCTCCCTCCATCTGAGATTTGTTCAAGTGTATAAAAAAGAAATGTGAATTTACTTCCATCTATCACAAGAAATCTCTCAATACTGTTAACAATATCCCACTTCATAGAACCATTTCTTATTGTTACACTGGCACTGTTTGTGATATCCTTTTGCTGTGAGACTGTGTCTAGTCACAAAATATTTCAGTTCTGAAGATGTTTGACACCCACCACCACATATTCCTAGAAGTTTTCAGCTTAGATTTATAAGCCCCTTTTCCTCTTTAAAATATATGCAAGTGTCTTTTTCAAGACTCAGACAGTGTCAGAATCTACTAAATATAGATATTTTTTTGGGGGGGGCCTCTTAAGATCTTAAATGTTTGGATCTGTTTTAAAAAACATTGCTCCTTCCCCTTCCATTTTTATTTTTATGTGTAAAAGGACAAGGGACATAACTTTCCATAGGCATACTCACTGGATGATAATGATAAAAAGTGTATTTTATTGTATATTATATGGTCAGCAATGAAAACATCACAGGTAGCAAAACCAAACCAGAATATAATTAATCAAACATATGTGTTGTTTTTTTAAAAAGTGAAACTATTTTAAACTGCATATAATTAGTGAAGATGCTGATTGGGAACCATATTTTCTCCTCAAATCACTTTCTCCAATACAAACACAGAACTTTAAATTTGAATACTTTTCTAACTACAGTACCATTTTCTGTACCAAAAAACTTATGGTATGTAGTTCCTATTTTTGTCATTATAAGGGTTGTGGTTCACTGGTATAGTGCATCCTTTCCATGTAGAAGGTTCCATGCTCAACCACTTGAATGTTCACTAAAATATCTATGGTATTGTGGGTTGAAAAATCCTCTGCTCAAGCTCTTTGAGATACTCTTTGTCTTCATTCCCTAGATGACAAGGATTAGTGGTTTCTCTAAATGTAACAGCTTCTTTTATCGTAACCTATAATTTTCAGTCAACTAATAATAGAACTAATGTCAGCAGAAGGAAATTGGAGGATAGTAAGACAATTATATAGATGTTTCATAAAATTATACAGAATTAAAATTGATTTTAATATATCCTTTAAAATATAATTTCAAATATTTCAACAGATTCTTCTCAAAACCTTTAAATTCCTATTGTTTTAAGAAATAGAAGCAATGCAAAATGATGTATTCATTGTTATTATGTATGGCAAATGCATTAGTACTCACCTCGAACTGTGAGAGTAGCAGATGCTTCAACTTTTCCAACTCTGTTCTCAGCTATGCATGTATAGGTCCCCTCATCTGTACTCATAGCCTTTTTAATGCGCAAAGTGTAGTCATCTTTGATGTCATATCTGCATTTGAATTTCAGAAGATGAAAATCACTGCTCAGCTTAATTTCTCACCTGGAATATATTAGACTTACTCTATCGTGGTTGCATTTCTTGAGAGATAATTTATTGTATGGAATTAGATAATTCTACTGAGCATTAATCATCATGACACTTTTATTGCACCATGCATTACTTAAAAACTTTACAGCTATAAAATTAGTATTGCTATGTTCATGTGGTATCAAGGCTTTATTAATAATATCAGTCATTCTGTCCTTGATCTAGAGCACTACGATAAAATAGAGCTAGCACAGATCAGTTATCAATATACAACATCCCTGTTTTTCCTCTGTATCACATGCAAGAGTTACATATAGTATTTGTAGTACTGAGAATACCAAAAAATAAAAGCCATAACCATAAAGCAATTCAGATCCACAGCAGTCTATCAACAACAGTGAAGAACCGAGCATTTCAGGAGGACCAGGCAGGCAAGGAGAGAAAAAAGATGACCAGCCATCTCTGCCCTCCCCCAATCAATGAAAAAAGAAGGGAAGAAACTAAAGGAGGGAGGGAGTGGAGAAGGGGACAGACTAAAGGAGGGAGGACACAAGGGAAGAAAAGGAGGGAAACCTATGGAGGCATAAGGGGATGGGTAGGAAAGCAAACAAGCAACAATGAGAGGAATAATAAAGGGAAACAAACAGCTACTGGGCAGCAGCAGCAGTGGTGGGTGTCATTGACAGGAGTGAATTGTAGTGATGCCATAGCTAACATTGGTTGGCACTGCACACGAGGAGATGGCTCTCCTTGTTTAACCCCATCACCTAGTAAACCCTATGATGAGACATCCCAAGTGAGACACAGGCAGAATCAGAGCATTAACAGAAAGGGAAGGAGGGAGAAATAATGGGATATCACACTTGCAAGATTAGCCAAGGGCATAAGAAAGATGTCAAGACAAATAGCAGACACACTTAGAAAGGCAAGTGGCATCTAAAACAGCATTAAACAAATAGGGATGTGGAATGTGAGAAGCATGAGCCAGGGAAAGCTAGACATAGTAAAAATGGAAATGGAATGCATGGACATAGCAGTACTCATGGTGAGTGAGTTAAAATGGACAGGAATGGGCCACTTTAAATCAGACAACCATACAGTGTTCTACTTAGCGAATGAAAAGACAAGAAGAAATGGGGTAGCTTTCATACTAAGAAATGATATGGCAAAAGCAGTCAGCGTATACAGTGAGAATCAGACTGAATCATTTTAGTATGGCTTCATGGTAAAGCTATGAATATCACCATAATTCAAGTATATGCACCAACTACAGAGGCAGAACAGGAAGACATTGATAGATTCTATGAAGGAGTACAGAAAGAAATTGACAACACACCAACACAGGATGTCAAGCTGATCATTGGAGTTTTGAACGCAAAAGGTGGAAGCAAAGAAGAATCAAAAGCAGTAGGCAAAAGAAATGAAGCAGGCAAGCGTCTGCTAGGTTTTTGTGAAGCCAAGAACCTATTCATTGCAAACACATTTTTCATACAACCAGAAAGAAGGCTACACACATGGACAGCACCACATGGTCAACACAAAAATCAAATAGATTACATAATCAGAAGTAAAAGATGGAGGAACTCTATACTGGTGGCCAAGACTAGACCAGGCACAGGCTGTGGCACAGATCACGAATTACTCATATCAAAACTAAAAGTAAGACTCAAGAAGAAAACAAAACCAGTGATTATACCAAAATATGATTTCAATAACATCTCAACAGAATTTACTGACAACATAAGAAGCAGATTTGCATTACTAAGCATAATAGACCGAGAACCAGAGGAACTATGGTCTGAAACCAGCGACATAATAAAAGAAGAATGCAGATAGACACTTTCAATGAATAAAAAGAAAGAATAAAAACCATGGATGACAAAAAAAACATTATAAACAGTAAAAAAAGGAAGAAAAACAAAAGGGAAATAGGAACAAACTAAGAATTATGAATGCAACAATACAATGGCTTTTGAGGAAAGATAAAGAAAATTACTACAATGACCAATGCAGAGAAACAGAAGACAACAACAATAAGGGAAGAATAAAAGATCTATTTCACAAGATCAGGAAATCAAAGGAAAATTAAAACCAAGGACTACGATGTTCTATGACAATAAAAATAACAATTCAAGACCAGGAAGGAATAAAAAGATGTTGGATACAATACACAGAAGAATTATACAAAAGAGATGACAAAAAGAAGGACACATGGAATGAAGAGCCATATGAAAATGAACCCCAAATTCTAAAAAAATGAGGTGGAAAATCACCAGAAACAGACAATATTCCAACTGAACTTCTATAATCCACATTGACAGAGTCAACTCTAGTGCTAACCAATATATGTCCACAGATATGGAAAACAAAACTATGGCCAACAGATTTGAAGTGATCAATATACATCCCTATACACAAAAAAGGGAGACAGAAGAGATTGCAACAACTATAGGCCCATAGCACTGATCTCCCACATGAGCAAAATCATGCTCACAATTCTGCAACATAAACTCCAACCATACATGGAAAGAGAGATCCCAAAGGTCCAAGCAGGGTTCAGGGAAGGAAGAGGCACCAGGGGCCACATTGCAAACATATGATGGCTAACGGAGTGCACCAGGGAATTCCAAAAGAAAATCAGCATGTGCTTTATTGACTATAGCAAAGCCTTGGACTGCATAGATCATGAAAGCTATGGAATCCGCTTAAAGACATGGGAGTACCAACTCATCTGATAATTGTGTTGAGGAATTTGTACTCAGGACAAGATGCTACTGTCAAGAACATGGAGAAACCGAATGGTTCCCAGTTGGCAAAGGGGTCAGACAAGGCTGCATCCTTTTACCCTATCTGCTCAACTTGTATGCAGAACATATTATAAGAAAAGCAGGCTTGAACACAGAAGAAGGAATAGTGAAAATAGGGGGAAGGAATATCAACAATCTAAGATATGCAGATGACACCATAATACTACAGAAAACCTCATAGACATGGAACACCTACTGAGGAAGATAAAAGAATAAAGTGCAAAGGTAGGCTTAATGTTGAACATAAATAAAACAAAAATAATGACCACCAAGGACCTTCACAAGTTCAACCTAAACAATGAAGAAATAGAAATAGTAAAACAATTCTCATATCTGAGATCAAACATTGATAGAAACGGAGACTGTAGCCAGAAAATCAGAAGAAGGTTAAGAATGGGGAGAGTAGCTATGAAAGAACTAGAAAAGATTCTAAAATGCAAAGATATACTAACTCAGAACAAAAGTTAGAATCATACAAGCCATTGTATTCCCTATTACCATGTATGGATGTGAGAGCTGGACAGTTAATAAAGATGTTAGGAAGAAAATCAGTTCATTGGAGATGTGTGCTGGAAAAGAGTGCTGAGGATTCCATGGACAGCCAAAGGAGAAACAAATGGGTCTTAGAGCAAATCAAGCCAGAAATCTGCCTGTAAGCCAAGATGGCCAAACTGAGGCTGTCATACTTCAGATACCTCATGCAAAGAGAAGAGTCTTTAGAAAAGACAAGAATTCTGGGAAAGGTGGAGGGAAGTAGGAAGAGAGAAATGCCACATGTCAGATGGATGCACTCTATTAAGGAGGTCATTGGTATGGGGTTGCAGGTATTAAGTAGAGCAGTGGAGGACAGAGGGTCTTGGAGATGTCTCATCCATAGGGTCGCCATGGGTCAAGAATGACTTAAGGGAAGTTAACAACAAAAATAGTAAAATACTAATTTAAACACACATACATATAAAAAAAAGATTTGTGTTAAATCTGGACATGACACAAATATTCTGCACCAAATAATGCTTTACTGGCTTACACAAAACAAAATATACATGTTTACCAAATTGAAGAAGATAGCTTAATTTTGTATTTTAGAGGAGACAGAAATAGATTAATAGCATACAGATAAGACAGGGATAACTGCAGAAGAAAGTATGTTTTATTGGTAAATAGTAAAAAAAAACAAAATAGCACTGTAGTCTATTAGGAAAAAAAGTGCAGAATATACTAAGCCCTTCAGAAGGCTTCTTGAAACAAAGGTTTTTAAACCACCAAATTTCACTATAGGTGGTAACAAGTGGTGTTCTGCTCTCCATTCTAGTTTTGCCCTGTAGAAGATTATTACTGGGAACAAGTCTAAATATTTTGATCAGTTTTTGATTTGCTGGATGGGTATTGTAATCTGAGAAATATTTGGTTTAAATATTCAAACAGAACATGTGTCTGTTATGCCTGAACAGATTTGGTTCTTTTGTAGGACTTGACTACAGACAATAGCTTTTGTGGTATATTCTGGGCAGAGGCTGGAAACATGTAAATACGTGTAGCTCTCTCTCTCTCTATTTATATATTTAGTGTACTGTGTGCTTATATGTCTAGTATGTAGTTCAAGGTTCATCAAGTGATGTCAAGAATGTGAGCTGGTTACATGAAATGTTCCAGGCTCGGGTTAATGGTGGGATGGAGGTAACTGAAATGCTGCTGTAACTTTGCCATCTTCTTTTCCACAAAAAGCAATCTATGATTTTTTTTAAAAAAAAATTCAAATTGATTTTATATTGCAACATCATTCCTAATTTTCCTCCCCAACAGCAGTACAAAAATACTTTTCGATTAAGTTACACAATCATAATGCTAAAATAAAAAATGTCAAAAGTGTTTCCTTACACAGGAACCAAAAGAGACAAGCAAACAACAACAAAAATCTGAATGCCTTTGGGAGATCAACAATATCTTCCTTCTTCCCCATATATTCCACAAAGCAATTTCAAATCACAGTAAAATTGTATTATTATTTTTTCTTTCCTTTGTCTATTTCAAAAAAAAAATAGTAATTTTTTCAGTCAGACCTGCAGAATTAAAGCAGACATCACTTTAGCTTCCATGACTCTGTCCTCTAGAATCCTGTGGTTTGTAGTTTGATGAGGCACCAGAACTCTCTGACATACCAAACCGAATACCTCACCAAACTACACATTCTTTAGGATGGTTATTTAATAAAGAAACTGTACATTAAGAGTCAATTTACAAGGGTTCTTTATGAGGTTTTAATAAGACTATAAATCTGAAGTGTGTCCAAATTTTAGGAAATGGCACCCTATCTAAGGCTGTATTAATGCTATAGAAATAATTCAGTTTGACACCACTTTAACTACCATGGCCCAAATGCTATGGAAGCCATGGATTTGTGGTTTGTTGTGGCTAAATATCTCACAAAACTACACATCCCAGAGCCTTGAGCCTTGACAGTTAGAGTGGTGTCAAATTAGATTATTTCTACAGTGCAGATACAGCCTGTGAGATGTCATATATAAATAAAGACATAAAAGGGGCTTTGCAGGACCAGAACAGAGAAAACCTTATAAAATCATTGCAATACTGTCAGCTGCCTTGGCTGCCATCTCTGCAGAAAGATGGGGTAGAAATTCAATATGTAAGTAAGTAAATGAGTTGCTTTTGATAGAAAAACCAAGGGCTATAGTAGACAATCATATCTAGATGAACAACAATACGAGTTGCTCCAACAACAACAACAACAATAGGAGTTGCTCCAAGCACAAGGCAAAAGTCTTCATCTACCAATCCTTAGAAATCTATCAATGCAATTCAGACCATGATGTGCCACAAATGAAGGCAGCATATACAAAAAAAAAGTTGTTTATTGAGCAAATTGGTCAAAATAGGTGTTCATAAGTCCATGAGTAAGTCAGTAGAAGTTTTCCTGGATCACTCCCAACCTAACTGTGAATTCAGTCTTTATACAATGGCCAAAGTGCTTTTTCTTTCTCTTTGTAAGCATTCCACTTATTCTGTTCATCTGACCATTTCAAACAAGGGGGGGGGAAATCTAGAAGTAGAAGCAGGGCACACTTAGACCTATCATCTCATTAATGATCAAGCATGGTACTTGGTGCAATATAGTAACACACAGGAATTATATATGCATATGTGTGTGTGTGTCCTCCCGTGTTTTTTATTTTTTTAATTAATTTATGTCTTGCTTTTCTTCCATATGGGACAAAAAGTGGCACATATAGGCACATATGTAACCTTGTACAGTCCTTGATGCATCCGTATACCTGTATGCCTAACAATTTGCGCCCCTCCCATACACTCACACTGAATACAAGGTGAGCAAGCAACCAACATGAGGTTGTGCTGCCAGCACAAAACAAAATCAGTCCCAAAGTAAAGGAAACACTGTGGGACACCCTTCCATTAAAAAAAAAAAAAACAAACTTGAAACTTATTTCCTTTAAATGCAAACTGTCCTTTCTGTTCTTCTGTACACAGACCCAATGGTTACTAAACTTTCTTTCAACCTTGTCATCCCCCACCCCCCGCAGCCCTCATCCAGGTTGCTTCTTGATTTCTTCAGAGAATGGTTCAAGATCATGAAGGAAAGAAACAAGTGACATGAGCTGAGTTGGGTCCTACAAGTGTCTTTGCCACGACAGTAACATGTTTTCCACTTTAATGTCAGTAGGGTTACAATAGAATTAGTGGGGTTATAGCTTGTCCATATTCACTGAAGCCATTCTCTAGCAGTTTGTAAATGCATAGACACAATATAACTTAGTAATATAATGTTCTAAACTGTGTAATGACCTATTCTGATAAGCTTTCATGAAATACAGAATAAAATAATGTGTTCACTTAAGTGAGTGTATACACAGCAAACTGAACGATCAAATCTCTGCTGACTGAATAGGCAAACAATTTAAATGATGAAAGAAAATTTATTCATTCATTTATTGCAAAGATGCTATTAAGATTACTATTAGTATTAAATAAACATGTTGCTGATATGTAAATCAAGTAGCAAAAGTAAAGCCAAGATTCCAATTTATTTCCTCTAGAATCCTTACAAATTAAATCTAGCTAATACGATAGTTAATAATTTGGCATTAGAGGTCTATATATGTATATAATCTATTGTGTAGACAGATATAAAAGTTCATCATTAGTTACCTGAAACAAGAATCCCTTACGCTTCTAAAGTACCTGTAATATAACCAAAGAGCTTGGAAAGTTATTTTGTGGACTACCTCTATCACAATTCCCCATCAAGTCCAGTAGCCATGCTGGTTTGGTAATCATGGGGGTTGTGATGAAAAAGTAACTTTTCTTATCTCTGACCAGGCTTTTAGAAGGCCATAGCCAACATTAACTTTATAGGTTAACTGGATCAAAATTGTGAAATCAGCTTTGGGCTTCATCGCACTGATATGCTGGTCTTTGCATGCCAGCTAGCTACTTTGTAAGTCTCAGCAGATATTATATTCACACCTATCAACCACACAAACATTCAGCAACAGATGTGTCTTAAATGCTATTTTTGTGGCATGCCAGGACAGAAAGGTAGCCACAATTATTATCTTAAGTACTAGTATGAATATGATAAAGTTCTCTCAGAGAGGTCAATACACCAGCTATTTTAAGCAGGAAAACTAGCTCATTGCATTCTGGCTTGCCACATTATCAGTGAACTTCGAGACCATCCTGAAATGGCATACTATCTAGCAAACATCTAGGGCAAGACTCATGGGATATTACAACCATCTGATCTCCTAAAGAATTGATGTAGGTTCCCACAATCATATGTTCTACTGACACTGCCCACACAAGTCATCATGGTTCAGTGATAATCTATGACAGGTGAAGCAAGCAAATAAGAGGATGGAAAATAATTGGCTCTGAAAATACTACGCTTCAGCAAGGACTACTATAAAACAGAAGGCTACAATTGCACATCCAGGTGGACTAAGGAATAAATAATGGAAAACATATTTGGTTTAGCTTCTCCAAAGACAGTCTAGATTCTATACGGATTCTCAGACAATAACTGTAACTAGGTGGTGGTTGTTAACTGCTGTCAAGTCAACTTCAACTTACGGTGACCTAATGAATGAGAGACTTCCAAGTCACCCTATCATCAACAGCACTGCTCAGGTCTTGCAGACTTAGGGCCATGGCTTCCTTGATTGAGTCTATTCATTTTAAATGATTTTATCATTTTAATAAGATATTTTCATGTTTGTTTTAAAAACTGTACTGTTTTTAAAGTATTTATGCCCTGGGTCCAATTTAGAAGAAAGGTGGCATATAAGTAAAGAAATGAATAAATCCATCTGGAATAAGGTCTTCTTTTCCTACAGCCTCTTCCAAAGTCCCAAAGCTTTTTCCAGATTCAAAGAAAAGTGCTACACCAGGGGTAGGCAACCTAAGACCCGGGGGCTGGATG
>JAIPUX010001232.1:114774514-114791826 GCA_020142125.1 Phrynosoma platyrhinos | reverse complement strand
GTCTGACCAGAGACCTGACGTTCTTGCAACTGTTTCCCACAGTGGTGGCGGTACACTTATGGGCAAATCAATTTGCTAACAAGGCCATCTGGTTTTGGTGTGACAATCAGGCAGTGGTTCAGGTGGTAAATTCCCAGTCCTCCAAGTCCTCCAGGGTGATGAGTTTGGTTAGGGCTATGGTGACGCAGTGTTTGAAATTCAATGTTTTGTTTCAAGCTCATCATATGCCTGGTTGCTTAACCCTTTGGTGAACGCCCTTTCTCGTTTTCAGTTCTCCAGGTTCCAGCAGCTGGCACCCGAGGTTTCAATGCACCCATTGGAGGTACCAACACTTCTGTGAAGCCTTGGAGACTAGAAATCGACAGGGCGATCCTACAATCTACCACCCCATCTACACGCAAGTCTTATCAGACAGCTTTGAATGTTTTCAGACAATTTTTGTTAGAAATAAGAGAGGTGGAGGTCTGGCCCATTAGGGTGGACCTCATTCTTCAATTTATAGTGCATCTTAGGCAAACGGGTTTGTCACCTGTTACCATTAGGGGCAGGCTGGCTGCCCTAGCCTTCTACTCTAGGGCCAGTGGATTGCATGATCCTACCACAGATTTTAGGGTAAGGAGAGCTTTAGAAGGTTGGACCAGAGAATCCCCCGTGGTTAAGGACACCTGTTTGCCAATAACCGGCCCAGTCCTATTAAAATTATGGCAACACTTGGCCAATACTTTTTATTCACTGGAAGAATTTGCTTTGTTTAAGGCTGTATTTGCCATAGCTTTCTTTGCGGCCTTGAGAAGCAGTGAGATTGTCCCTAGCTCTCGCAATGATCAATCAGGTAGGGCACTCCTGCTCTCAGATGTTATAACATCAGAGCAGGGGATTCAGATTCCATCAGGTGCTCAAAGGCTGACCAGTTAGCAAAAATCAATCCATTACTTTAGCTAAGGCACCTGAGGGACAGTGCCTGTTGTGGCACTGGCAGATTACTTAAAGGTTAGACCAAATGTGCCAGGATATTTATTTGTGCATACTTCTGGTATGCCACTAATTCACTTTCAGTTCAGGGCAGTTTTAAAGGAGACTCTGAGGCGAGCTAATTTACCTCCCGCTCAATTTTCTTCTCATTCTTTCCACATTGATGCAGCAACTGCTGCGGCTGTTCATAGTTTAGGTGAAGCCATTATTCACCGAATTGGCTGGTGGCGATCAAAGGCATTCAAATCTTATGTCTGTACTTGACAGGTATTTGCTATTGGTAATAAACTAATTGTCCTTATTTGTCATTTGTAGCTGGCTTCTTTCATGGAAAGGTCTGGATAGAGGGCCACAGTCTCGCATTCTGGGCAGAACGCCATATAGTGGAACGGCGATGCGACCCCACCTTGGGATTGGTGAACATTGGCAGCCTTCAATGGTTTGCTCGCAGGGGCATGCAATGGGGAGCCTTACTTCCCACGATTATCGAACTGTTGAGGGCCCATCCGCACACCCGTGTTTTAGTTATACACTTGGGGGAGAATGACCTGGTCAAGATTCCCTGCCTTCAGTTTGCGAAACAAATGGTCAAGGACTTGCAGGAGAAAAGGAAGCATATTCCTGGTGCTGTTCTTGTATGGACTTAGTTGCTACCAAGGTGTAGCTGGCCTGGGGCCTGTAAGGATGCTGCCATAAATGACGCACGATGTTGGCTCAATCACTCTGTAGTTAAGCAATTAACCAGATTGGGCATTTTTGTAATTGACCATGTTGGTATCCAGATAACCATGCCTCAGCTGTACAGGGGGGATGGGGTACACCTCTCTTCAGAGGGTTCAGAAGTTTATATACAGTCACTTTCTGAGCACATCAGAAAGGCAGTCTGTGGGGGGGGGGGAGAGGGGATGCCAAGCTAGGCTGGCCCCCTCTTGTGGCGGGTAACAACCCCCTACCCACAGAAAATAATTGGTTAATTAATAAATTGTTTGGGATTAATTAGGCTAAATTAAATTGGCGGAAGTGACATCAATACTTAAGTTCTTGACATCATTAATTTAGTGACATCATATAATTCAATATGATGTCATATCCGGTTGGGAGGAGCAAATTGTTTATTGTTGTTATTTGCATGCTTTGTCACATTCAGGGAGGGACCACCCATTTGGGTTAGTCACACCTTCACATACACATGTGACAAAGCATTTGTGTATTTAATTGTAAATTGTGTTATGAGATAGACCCTGTACAGCTAAATAAAGTTGTGGCCTGTTCATAACCACAGGATGGTGTCACTTGTCCTTTGTGCCGGTGCAACTATATGCACGTTATTTCCCAGTGACTATAATGGGGCTTGAACATGGACATTTTTTTCTCATCTATGGGGACTCCCAGTAACCGGATAGAAGGGAACACTGTATAAGTAATCCTGGCCATTATTTCTTTAACAGAAAATTTGGTGCCAGAGGCAAAAACAATATAGAAAGAAGGACAGTCAGGTCTCAGTATCTGTGGGGGATTTGTTCGGGAACCACTGCCCCCCTCCCACTGATACCAAAATCTACAGATGCTTAAGTTGTGTTGTCCCCAATGGTGGTGCATGCATGTGGCCATCGTGTCATCAGGGAATGTGGAACTTCAATGGCGGTGCATGTACATGGCTGCACCATCATTAGGGACAGCTCCCATTTTTCCCAGTGGCAGTGTGGCAGTATTAGAAACAATAGGACTTAAAGATTAACCATGGAACAATGGGGGCTGTCCCCAGTTCTGCAAGTGTTCATGCTGGCTTGGGGATTCTGGGAGCTCTCTTTCAAATATAATTTTTCCATCTATGCTTATTAACTAAGTCTGGAGACAACTGCCACTTGCCCTGCCTCTTGAAAGTGGCTCTCACACCCACAGTGACAGGAGAATCATATTATTTCCTATCTTCATATCTGTTTACCGCACTGGTTGCTACAATCCAACCTCTGCAATCCAATACTGAATGTTTATGTTTCTCCAGCATGCCCTCATTCAGGTGCAAGAGCTTTGTAAAAAGAATTTTGCTGGCAAATGTTTTGTTAACTCAGGTATGACTGTACACTACACACCTTTACCTGGGATATGCAAAACATTTTATTATTTTAATCTTGCTCATTCATTCAAAATGGCATTGAATTTAATGTTGTTTGTGGAACTGAAATAAACAAAAGGTTGTTCTTTTAAAAAAATGGCATTAAGATTAACATATATTTCAAATGCCTTTTCCTGTATGGAAAATGCTACACAAAAAAAAAAAAAAAATGTAGAATTTTTTACACAGAATGCATCCCAAATTGTGGATAATTAAATCACAAGTATTTTGAGAAACATTCTTGGAGCAAAAAAAAAGAAAAATTACTAAAATTATCCATTGCTTCCTTTGAGATGAAAACTACTTTTATACCTAGTCGGCAGCTTTTTTCATTCCAGCATGGCAAATCAACTCTTCTGATAGTCCCACTTTTACAAACCAGGTACATGAACTCTGTACCCCTTAATATCCATCAGCCAAATTGCAGGAGCATGCATACTGTGTACTATAAGGGTAAATGTTCAATTGACAATAAAGTTTCTTTGCACAAAACATTTTTCTCTGATTAACAGTATCAGAAGTATATTAGCAAGTATTCAAAGTAGCATTAATATAAAAAGAACCCAGATTTTTTTCACCTACCTTCCCCTTGGCAAGTCATTGTCATCTTTCTTCCAACGCACTGTTGGCTGGGGATCTCCTTGAACTTGGCATCTCAATTCTACAACTTCTTCCTCCAAAACCACCTGATTGATTGGTCTCCTGAGAAATGTTGGTCGTTCTTGGAAAAAAGAGTTGTATGTTAGATAAATTGTTCAGATTCCATTCCAAGTGTGTGACAACTATCCAGTCCAAAGCAAAATCAGTGCATCAATATGCAACAGAATATTGTTTTCTGCCTCCACTCCATTATATTGAATGCCATATCTCATATATCTCTAAAATAGCACTCCCACTCCCCATAATACAAGTTACATTTTCTATTAATTATGAGGGAGATAATTGTTTAATATCAAGAAGGAATCCAATAAAGGTGCTATATCACAGTTGACTGGATCATACCTTTTTAAAATAATGAATGATCAACAGTTTTGCTTAACTAGTCACTGGCAAACACATTAGTTCTATATGTTTAAAAGCATTACAGCTAAAGATAGTGGACACAAAAGAATTTGACATAACCAAGCAATCAGCAATAGGATCAGATATAATATCTCTGCTTGCTTTTATCCCCAATGACACCAATTAGAGTTGCACAAAACTTGTTTCTTGTCTGTTGCCATTTCATCTGGTTATGTGAGTCAGTGCCAACTTTTCCTGGGACCAGTAGTGGAAATGAATGCACTTTTTAAAAGGCACAACACCAACTGTTGAATTATAACAATATGTAGCTTGCAAGAAAACAAATTCCAAATGCAGACTACAGATACAACGATGTGGATGTTGAAGTATGGCATGTATTATTTCCAATTTGCATGATTGCTGCAAATTTTCATTTTTTTCTGACTACATATCACTCAAAGAATTTCATGAATATGTCCGATAGCTAATTATATTTCTATAGAATGATGAGAGAGAGAACCATTGCCAATGCAATTAATATTATTTATGTGGGATTAACAGAATTTGAATCACCTGTATAACTTGCTTGCAATGTTAATCTCTCAGAGGACAAAACAATGTCGCTTTCTGATGTATGCTAAATAAAGTATGTTTTTAATATAGTTTACTCAAGCTAATTTCAAAGCAGTTTTTGGAATATATGATTTGCTCCTTAAAAAGTTACTGCCATAAATTCTGCTGGCATAATTAAAATTGTGATTTTTGTTAACAGTATTCAACACATAAATTAAAATCATAGCCATATATAACATGTTTAATGTAACTGTTTTACAACCTTAAACTGAGTAAATAAATAAACCTCTCCCTAGACTCTGTTTCTGTGGTGAATATTAAAAGCCTTTAAGGAGGCTGTAAAAGAGGTTATAGTTATAAGTCATGTCAGCCATTTAGACTGTTGCTATGCTAACATTTGAAACTTCTAAATCAACTTTGCTTCTAGTCATAAATGTGGCTAGCAATTGAACTAACAAATTCTCAAAGATTTAAGTTATGATCCAATACCTAAGAAACATGTAGATGGACTTTTTACTCAGTAGAATAACACAAGGCTTTCAGAAACTGGGTTTTACCTTGATCACCAAAAAAGCCTTCCCTAGTTTGGAAAGCTGATGACAGTTTATCAGATACACAGTTGTCCCTCTGTATTCATTTATTTCCCATTTGTGGTTTTGAATTTCCACGGATGGGTAGCCAGCAGGGACAAAATGGCGTGCACCGCCATTATTTTCAATAAGGCTCGGATATTTGCAGTTTTCCATTTCCACGGGGGGTGGGTGGGTGTCCGAAATGGATCCCTTGTGAATTGGGAGGGGTGGCTGTACTCATGTATACATGTACCTCACATATAATTCCATGGAAGTTTTAGGGGCCAAAATTATGGATTTTGATATAACCTATGGGTAAAATGAGGGTAAAACTCATGGGCTATAATAAAGAATGTAAACAATGCAGTAAAAGAAAATGATGTCAAGAAACGGACAAAATTCCGGCAGTCATATCTGTTTGTGCTCACCCTAAAAGTTTGATGGATGAGGAGAGAACTACAAGAAATGGTGAATGTGTGATGTATGTGGGAGGCAATGATATATAGGTGGGACTAAGAAAATATGCACATGTAAAAAAGGATGTGAAGGCAAAAGTGAAAGTGCAGTATCAGCTCTTATTAAAAAAAACATTTTGAAAAGCTGTTTCTAGCAACTGGGATATTCTCTGGAAGAAAACAGGATAGCACACCAAGAGCTGCAAGAAGAGAGGTTTTGGTCTGATCTTGTACAGGTAAAAGTGATTTTCTGTTAATACAAAGCCTTGCTAACATAAAATCTATTGGCCTAACTCCAAATGTTAAACCCAACCAGAGGAGAGTCTCCTGAATGAATTGAACTTAATCTAAGTGCACCTTTGATTCCATGAGCCTAGTGTAGCTGGGACTAAAAATAAATAAATAAATAAATAAATAAATAAATAATGACTCTATTGCTGATGATTACGTGCATAGTACATGTTCTGGCCAGCTAGCTGTAATATAAGGAATTCATTTGTTCTTGTCTTATTTTTGGGTATTTGCTGAAAGAAGAAAGTTCAAATATTTTTGTTTGTTTGAACCAGATATTTGATTGGGCTAACTAGTGGCGTACTTTGGCTTGGTGTCACCCGGCGCGGGGTGGTGGGCTTCTGGGATGGGACTTCCTGCGTCCATGCTGCATGGGAGCACACACATGCATGGGCACTGGGAAGACATGTGTGTGCGCCCTGCACCACCCCAGAAAGCCTGGAGAGTGTGCTCCATGCACTGCCTTCTGCCCGGAAAGACTCATGGCAGCTGGGAGGTTACCCCTACATGCTGCTGGAGGCCCAAGAAGCCTTGCTGCGGCTGGGAGGGTGGGCCCTGCACACTGCTGGAGGCCCAGGAAGTCTCACAGCAGCTGGGGAAAAGACCCCACATACTGTTGGAGGCCCAGGAAGCCCCACGGTGGCCAGGAGAGCAAGCCCAGGGCCCAGGAATACCCCACAGGGAGTGGGTGACCAACCGGGTGTCACCCCCTCTTCTGGGATATCACCCCGTGTGGTTCACACATCCCACACCTCCTCCCTCAGTGATGCTACTGGGACTATGATATAGTTTCCAGGAAAACAAACAACAAGCTTATATATAATCTCTTCTTAAAGAATGTGATAAGATCTGACCTCAGAGAGTTTCACAGTATGTGTTTGTCATTTTGTAAGATTCATTCAGACTGATGAATCTTATGGATTTATGCATTCAAAACATCAATAGTTTAAATACAGGCAGTTCATTGCAGCTAAAGTGTTTTCTAGGTCTTGGTTTGAAAGAGAGAAAATCCCAATTTACAGAAAATATTAAGAATAGCTCTCTTAATCATTGCATTTATAATATTATAATCAGAATAACAAATATACTAATCTTGTAAATGAGTGAATACATTTCTGGCTAAGATATTGAGAAAGATTCTCATTTTTCATTGGTAATTTCATTGGGCACTTTCTAGTTATTTCTGAAGACAATGTTCTTCCTTAAATATAAGTAGCTATTGTGCCTTTCTTTTTATTTCAGTGTGCTTATCTATAGTCTTATTTCTATCCTGTTTAAGAGCAATCTTGAATGTACAATTTTAGGCCTAGTATCCTTGTTCCCACTGGGCTCCTTTACCACCATATTTACTCTTAGTCAGTTTCACCAGAGGCAATGCCTCTAGCCAAATTCACTGCAATGGGATCTAGAGCTCAGTTATAAGTGACACACTAAAATTGATTTCTGTTTTTTAGAAAAAAAAAATATTTCAAGACCAAAACAATGTGGGATTGAATCCTGGAAAAGTTTGAAAACCAGAATGTCAAAATATTAAACAGAATGTGTGTATTTTGTGTATTTTAAAGTAAGAAGAATGATTAATCAGCAGCTAGCTAATTAACTTTCCTCTACCTTATTCAGCACTTTCTGTGTACTTGCCAGAAATGTTATTAAACTGCTTTCAGTTTCCAAAAGGAGCCAACATTAATTTCCTGTTCTGGTTTTATTTTAAGTACATAGCCAATGTTTACTAGACTAGGTTTATAGAAGGAAATATTTAAATCATTATTAAAGATTTAAGACAGAATGTTCAAGTGTCTTAGGAACATACAGCAGACTTCCAGTAGACAAAGTAAAAATTTCTGGAGTTACCTGCAACACCTCTATATGCTACATTGCTGAACTAACATCATTGGAAAGAACGTAAGTTGTCAGGTGTTAAAACTTTAGATATTTTTGAAAATGAGTTCTTCACAAAAACAAGAAAATTGTGTCCTTGCTTTTGAGGGGCTTTGGACTGTATTCAATTAAATCTTTCCATTGATGGTCTCTGCCAGCAGATTAAAGAGCAACTGTTCTTCCTGGAGTCCATGTGCTTTCAAAAACAACTCTAGTGGTGTATTCTAGCTCAATGCTATGGAATTCTGGAAATTGTTGTTTTATGAGACATTTAACCTTGTCTGTAAAAAAAGCTTTGTTGCCACAACAAACTACAGTTCCCAGAATTCCACAGCATTTTTCCATGACAGTTCAAGTGGTGTCAAACTAGATTATTTGGATCTTTTCATCAGCCGTCCCAAGGCTGTGGAATGACCAGCTGGAAGAGATCCAACAGCTAGATCAGCTGTCAGAATATAAAATACATTTGAAGATCTATCTCTTCCAGCAGGCCTCACCAGGAATTTTAAACATTAATTTTATATTTAATCATTGCTTTATGTATTTTAATATAAATATTGTGTAGAGATATATGTTAATATGTTTATTTTATGTAACAATTGTATTTTTTAATATGCTATAACCCGTCTTGAGCCACAAGGAGAGGCAGGTAAGAAATAAAAATTATTATTATTATTGCCTATACAACATTCAAGATATTAAGCAATATTAATAGTTGTCAGAGGTCTTTAGGATAGACATTTATCTGCATATTCCAATGGGTTTTAAGCTTCTAAATTCTAAATTCATTTAACTAACATTGGATTTTTTTTGCAGTTTCATACAGTAATAATATTACTGTGTAATAAATTGTATTCTTAGTATTACAGGGAAAGTTTCTAACACTGCAAAGGTGGATAGAAGGCCCTAACTAATTTAATACATATTATTGGATACATTCTAACCCAGTAGCTGTAATGGATATACTAATCCACTACTGTATTAAAATTTTACTTAACATGGCATGCTTTGATGCATAAATGCCATGAGCTAATTTGGAAACTTTCTGGTCATTGCCAAATGTCACAAATTAAATTCTTATAAATTTTCTCTATACCTTCCTTGAACTCATTGATATTTAAGAAATAAAAAAACTGATGGTTTTATGTTTTTCTCTCTTTTGTACACTTTAAAAAGAATGTTTTCACAGCAGAAATGCACCATTTGGAATACAAAGTTAAATCATGCATAACATATGTAACTTTTTAAAGACCATTCTCAAAGTTCTTCAATATAATTAATAGACATAGATGGCAAATAATAATAATTAGGTAGAGTAATTATAGAATAATTTTTTGGTATTGTTTAAAATACCTTCTGAACTAACACCTATAGAAATCCTGTTAATGATGTGTAAAAATATCATTACTGAGAGTTCTATAAAAGTAAGGTTTTACAATATTATCCATTATCTAGTTCAGGGGTAGGCAACCTTTCCCCTTTAAGGGCTGAGGGATTTCAGCTCCCAGAAGCCTCAGCCATGTTGGCCAATAGTCCCATGTTGGGCAATAGCTCCTGGGATTCTGGGAGCTGAAGTCCCTCGGCCCTTAAAGGGGAAAGGTTGCCTATCCCTGATCTAGTTGTTAACAGGACAGATTTAAAATCAGATCATAGTAACATCCATCCATTTCTATGTTTAACCTTTCTCTTGAGGAAAACAAGTTTCACTGACCTATACATTGTCTATCTTTTGATTCGACATCAGCACAAGAAATTGAATTGTTAACACAAATTAAAAAAAAGGACAATCACTTTGGAAATGAACAATGCAACTGAAAATGTCTATACTTATGAAGATCACATTTTGTGAGACAGACCCAGTTCATTTGTGTAATTTTTCAAATGATTTGATCTTTCAGCACAGTGAAATAAGAAATAATTTAAACATGCTACATGACTCTGAAATTCTCTGAAGCACAATGTGTCAACATTGTTAAAGGTGTCTCAATTATATTTCATAATTTTGGGACAAGCAATGTTCCCAAGTTCATTCCTTTACTCATGGTTCTTGGACTGAGTTTAAGCTCTGTACTCTGTTGGGCAGGACTTATTTCATTTCAGAAGTTTATTAGACATCTTGACATTTGGGAATCACTATACACTTCGAGATGCAACATAATTGTACAGATTAGCTTTTACAGGACTGGTTTTATACTATGACTCTGGTTGAATTTCATCATTAATGTTTTCTGTTTCCACCTCAGAAGAAGAATCAAGGATGTTTCTTTACCAAAGACAGTCAGTTCTGCTGGATCACTGTCCCTTTCTCCAACCATATTGGTTCCAACACATGTGTACATTCCAGCATCACTCTTTCTTGTGTTTGAAATCATAAGCTTGCCACCTCGTATCTATTGTTAAAAAAAAGAAAAAAAGGAAAGGGAAAAAGAGGGGAGTGAATGCCTATTAATATTAGTATGAGAACTCCATATCAGAAATATAGAAAACAGTTAATTTGGAATAGTTGCTGTACCTATTTCCATAGCACCATTCTATGCATAACAATATACAACTCTTTTATTACAAAGTAAAATGGGAGAGGCACTGAGGGGAGGGAGCTCTTTGGAATCCCTTCTCATTTATTTATTTATTTATTTATTTATTTTAGGTACAGGTAAACTTTGAGAGGATTGACTTTCATTAGACAGCTGATATTAAGAACTGTTCATGTATAGAGGCCCACAATGAAACTTAATGTGCAGAGTAGGAAGAGCATCTTTTGCAATACTATGATTCCCTCAGACTATAATTATTTAATCAGAATACCTAGAAGAAAATCAGCATTTCTAAAGACATAACATTTGATGTGGACAGAATAAGCAATGCTTTATATGGGCCTTAGTTGCAAAATTGTTCAATTCCTAAATCCAAACTCCATCTACAAGTTTTCCAGTATAACTGTCTATGGAGTTATGTTACTAGCTGAAAATTACAGGTAGTATAATCCTACATTGCCCTGAAGGCCTAGATCCCATCTGATCTTGGAGACTAGCAGGGTCAACACTGGTTAATACTTGCATGGGAGATCACTAAGAAATACCAGGTGCTTTAGGACTAAATTTAAGATGAAGGCAATAGCCAATCACTTCTGAGTATTCCTTGCCTAAGAAAAATCCATGAAATTCACACAGTTGCTGTAAGTAAATAGGAGATTAGAAGAAACATATACAATTTACAACGGGTCAAGTTCTTCTATGATGATGATGATGATGGAGTATTTATACCCCGCTCTTCAGCCAAAAGGCTATCAGAGAGGCTTACAAATGGTTAATCAACCATTTCTTTGCCCTCAAGCTTACAATCTAAAAAGACAAGACACAAAAGGAGAAGGGAATGGTAGTGGGGATGGGGAATAAGTCCAGCAGATCTTCTCTCCCTCTAAAGCTTGGACCAAGGCAGATAGACTGGAGGGAGGGCCCTTCTTCTTACTGTGGCTAGGCCTGATGGAACTGATCTGCCTTCTCTCCCTCCAGATGATGGTGGATGGATGGAGGGCCTTCTTCATATGATTCATATTCATATAAAAAGTTCCATAATTTTCCTGAAAATGTACACTGAGATCTACTTTTTAGAAAGTCCACATCTCACTAGGACAAACCACAGCTAACATGACAGACAAACAGGAGGTGTTTTGTGTGGGTTTGGTGGAAGAGACAGAATAAGTTGAGCTTGGCTCAGTTGGGTTAGACTTCCCAACCCCGGTGAGACTTTGGGGAGAGCTTGTTGGGTGAATGCTTTAGTGTTGGGGTAAGGCTGTTTTGTTTGCTTGAGCTTAGTGGAGGCTTGCTTGTGAGTGCTTTAGTGTCTATTGTAGTTTGATGACCTTGTGTCTGTTGCTTCAAGGCTGATTATTTGTATGAACTGAGTGGGGGCGTAATTGTGTGCTCATTAACAGGCTGCTGTTTTATTGTGAGTAGCCCTGGGTACCCTTCCTGAGCACCTCAGGGAGACAGGACTTTTACTTAGAGGGAGTGAGTCACAGACTAACAGCATCTACAGGCGGGCCCTTTGGGTTGTCCTGGAGGCAGGGATGGGGAAGGATAGCCACACGCTGGTTACCTCAACCCCTCCCTGAAGACGTCCTGATGCCATGCGCTGTTACACACTGCGTCAGGCATCAGGACATCCTTCCGGCACAGCCTTTTGATGTGCTCCACCAGAAGGGGCACCAAAGAGCTGCGCGCCGACTCTAGAGTGGCCTTTTGCCACTCCTTTCCAGACTGGCAAAAGGGAGGATTGAGGCCACAATGTCCAGCAGCCTGGGCCTCGATCCTCCGCTTCCCAGGGCAGCCCAGGGCCACTCATCTGTATCCCCTCTAAGTGGAGGGAAGAGCTAGCAGTCACTAGCTCTTGGTATAGCTACAGTTCCGGTCTCTGGAGCTTTGTGAATGGCGTTCTGCTAACAGATGAGACCAACAGGGCTCTTTTGTGTGAGTATTTTGAGAGGGAGGCTCTGAGTTCTGTTTCAGTGAGTACTTAAGATTACTAAATATAGGCAGTGAGGGATGTGGCTAACTTCATCTGCAACAAGTGAAAGATGGTCCCCCTGTTGCAAGTGAAGTCCAGCAACTTGAGTCCCATTTATCCATTCTACAGCATATTAGAGAGCATGATGATTTCTTGGACAGAGCACTGCAGACTTCTGGTTGAAAATATATATATATATATATCACTATACACTTCGAGATGCAACATAATTGTATATATATCACTATATATGATATATATATCATATACAACATAATTGTATATATATCATAATTGTATATATATCATAATTGTATATATATCACTATATATCACTATACACTTCGAGATGCAACATAATTGTATATATATATATATATATATATATATATATATATATATATATATATATATATATATATATATATATATATATATATATATATATGAGATGTCTCTGGGGAGGTCAATTTCCATACACAGGAGATACACAATTAAAGAAAAGTGGCATATAAGAAGATATTCTGAAAAAGTTCATTAAGTTCTGGAGATAGTAGCCCAAATGTTATAAGGGGAGCAAGGCAAAAGGTACAAGCACTCAACAGTGGGAGGAGAATAACCTTTAAAAGTCAGATAGAGGATATGGCAAATGGTTTTAGATATTTCCATACTAATGCCCAGAGCATAGGAAATGAACAGGATGAAGTTGAGCTCTTAGCACAGTAAAGCAAATATGATATAATAGGCATCATTGAAACTTGGAAGGAAGAGTCTCATGGTTGGAATGTAGTAATAGAGGGGTATAACCCATTTCAGAGAAATAGTCCAAATAGGTAGAGAAGTGGAGTAGTACTATATGGTAAGAATGTGTACACCTATGAACAGATCCATGACTTAAATCCTGGAAGCCAAGTTAAGAGCATCTGGGTAAAAAATTGAGAGAGAAACAACAGGCCTACTACAGACCTCCAAGCCAAACTAAAGCCTTGGATTATGACTTTCTGGAATAGAATACCACACATTCAGAAAGGAGAGATGTAATAGTAATAGGGGATTTCAATTATCCTGGTATTTGTTGAAAGTCAAACTCTGCCAAAAATTTAAGATCCAACAAATTCCTCATTTATTTTGGAGACAATTTTACTGTCCAGAAGGAGGAAAAGGCTACTAGGAGGTCAGCTATTTTAGATCTGATCCTAACCAACACTGATGATGTGGCTATTGGGGAGGAAGTGGCAGAATCCTTAGGTGGGAATGACCATGGTCTCCTGAAGTTTGTTATACAGCTGAAAGAGGAAGCCAACCATAGTCAGACACGCATTAAGAAAGTTGATTTCAGTAAACCTAGTGAAATATTGGGTATGATCCCATGGTCAGGAATAGTAATAGAGAAGGGGGTTGATGAGGGATGGGAATTTCTTAAAAGTGAAATATTGAAGGCACAATTTCAAACAGCACCAATGAGGAGGAAAATTAGAGGTGTCTAGAGAAACCAGGTAGATGTCTAAACAATGTTCAACTGAGCTAAGATTTGAAAGGAACATGCATGAGAAATGGAAAAAGGGGGAAATCATCAAAGAGGAATTCAAACAAATAGCCATCTGAAAAAGTCAGAAAAGCTAAAGCACAAAATGAGTCCAGGCTTTCTAAAGTGGTAAAAAACAATAATTTCTTTGTTTGTGGGGTGGGGGTTATGTTCACAGCAAAAGGGGAAAAAAAACAAGGAAATGGTAGAGCTGCTGCATGGAGAAGATGGCTAAAAGCTAACAGGGAACAGAGTATAGACAGAACTACTCAACACCTTCTTTGTCTTGGTCTTCTCCCAAAAGGGGAACACTGTTCAACATGGGGACAATGGAGCAGATGGAAAAATGCAGTAGGAAAAATGCAGCACAGAATAGCTAAAGAGATAATACCGGATACTCTGTATGAATTCAAGTCCTTGAGGCCAGATGAACTACATCTAAGTGTATTAAAAGAACTGACGAAAGTAATCTCAGAACCACTGATAAAAATCTTTGAGAAATCCTGGAAAACAAGAGAGGTCCCAACAGACTGGAGGAGGGCAAATGTCCACATCTTCAAACAGGGGAAAAAAGGACTCAATTACTGCCCAGTCAACCTAACGTCAATACCAGGAAAGAGTCTAATACAGATCATTAAACAGACAGTCTGTAAGCACTTAGAAAGGAATACTGTGATTACTAAAAGTCAACATGGGTTTATCAAAAACAACTCATGCCAGAATAATCTTATCTCTTTTTCTGATAGAGTCACAAGCTTGGTAGATAAATGGAATGCTGTGGATGTATCTTTATTTCACTAAGGCCTTTGACAAGGTCTCCCACAATGTCCTTGGCAAAAAAGCTAGTAAAATGTGGGCTAGGCAATGTGGCCATTAGATGATTATTGATTGGTTGACCAACCAAAGCCAGAGGATATTCAATAATGGTTCCTCCTCATCCTGGAGAGAAATGATTAGTGGGCTGCCATAGGTTTTTCTCCTGGGTCCAGTGTATTCAACATCTTTATTAGTGACTTGAATGATGTAATAGAGAACATGTTTATCAAATCTGCAGATGAAACTAAATTAGGAGGGATTACTAATACCCCAGAGGACAGAATCAGAATTCAAAAGGACCTTAACAGATTGGAAAGCTGGGTCAAAATTAACAAAAATAATTTCAACAGGAAAAAAATGTAGAATAACTTGGGCAGTAAAATGGAATGCATAGATACTGGATGGGTGATACCTGGCTTGAGGGCAGTATGTATTAAAGGGATTTAAGACTCATGTGATGTGACAGCTAAGAAAGTCAATGTAATTCTAGGGTGCACCAATAGGAATATGGTGTCTAGATCGAAGGAAGTAATAGTACCATTTTATTCTGCTATGGTCAGACATCTCCTGGAATACCACACTAAAAAAAGAGATTGCACCTAAACATTAGGAAAAATGTGGAACACACTGCCTTGGAAAATGATCAAGACACCTTCTTTTGAGGTTTTTAAACAGAGGCTGGATCTGACAGGAGTGCTTTAATTGTGTATTCCTGCATGGCAAAGGATTGGACTGGATGCATCTTATGGTCATTTCCTACTCTATGGGGGGGGAGGGATTATGTTTTGGGATATATTGTATGGTTTTATTGTTGTAAACCGCCCTGATTGGGTCCCCAAAGGGCGGGATATAAATACATTTTATTATTATTATAATTTTTATTATGAGTCTTCACTTCTATTACTTACACTGATTCTTTCTTCTCTATCATCAATTTGGATTTTGTCTTTTTTCCAGTAGATAGTGGGTTCAGGATGTCCTCGAGGAGGCTGGCACTCCAAAATTGCTGGTTCACCTGCTGCCACAACAACATCTGTAGGGTTCTGGCGGAAATCATCTCGTAGTACTGATACAAAAATATAGAAAGACACAGATAAAGAAATCATTATGATACAGGTGAAAAATGAATTTCTTTACTCAGCAATTCACGGTATCTATTTAACATGGATGGTAAAAATCCATATAGAACTAGTTGCTACAACAGAAATAAAGATAAGTTCCCTTGTCTAATATTATGGGTATTGGCATGCATTACACATCTGTTTCATAGGTATAACTCTTGTATAAATGCAAACATACAGAAATGGTTCCCTTTCTCTTCTGCAGCCATTGTTTGCCAAGTAACATCTGGCCAGTGTAACCATCTACAGAGGAAAAATCCTTATAGTGTTATTGCTGTTCTGACACTGAACTCTTTTCATTAAAGGAAGCAGCATGCTGGACCTTGCTTGTAACCTTTGAAAATCTGGTGTACTTGTTTCTGAACTGACACCTGCCTCTACAATTGCTATTTAAAAGCTGACTGGACAAAAGAACAGGTGATACAACTATGTAGTTTTATTGTAAATTTGGCATTTTTATTTTTGCTTTTTGGAATAACATCAACAATCTGTTCTGAAGGGTGCCAAGATACATAAATGGCACTAGCAGGGCACCTGCTTTTCCATTCTTGTTTAATATTTTTGCAACCATGATTTTGCTAGCCATCTATTTAAACATTATAGCAGGAGTTGTGATAAACATTAAAAAGGAGAAAAATGCATGCAGGTTACTCTCTTCTGCTAGCAAACTAATCATGCTACACATAATATTTCCTATGTAAATTATGTCACAGCAGAGGAGTTAGGCTTTAGTGTACAGGAATCATAGCCACTTCATCATTATTTCACATGTGTCCCTATCTTTAAGATACTTTTTACCCTTATAAACAGAAATCAGAAAATAGTTCCAAACCGAGCAGCTGTGAAAATTTAGAACATCTCCTTTTTTTTTTTTTTTTTTTTTTTTTTTTTTTTTTTTTTTTTGCAGTTCGGCTATGCAAGAGCCTCATTTTTGCTTTTATACAGACTTCACCTTTAATGGAAAAAGAGCCCTCTGAGAAATCAAAGGCAGCCTGCATCTTACTAAAAGAACAGCCCAGAACAGTTCAGCAAAATCACTCTCTCTCAGCTTATAAGCAGATTTAATTTACTGCTTTTGCTGTTAATAAAATGTGCTCCGTTTTAACATTTTGAACTGCACATTTTCCATTTCCGTGTGTTACATGCAAGGATAAAATTTATATGCACATGGATTAGCCACTGAACGGGCTGAGTTGAGCATGCATATAAATCTGGTTTTCAGCTACAGATATGGGTTTCTGCTTATCGTTTCAGTATTTTCAAGAGACACAGGTAAATCCTAAGAGGGAAAAACTAATTAAATGTTAATTTACTTTCCAGTATAAAAGGACTGTCTATGTATGCCAGGTCTAGACACATAAAATAACAATAAAGAAATTGGCACAAATAACATTCTGGAAAGGACTCAATTTTCTTTAAAAGAAAACACCTTGTGAGATGAAGGTGTCCTTCCAAATCCTCCTGTAAAAGGACTGCAGCCATATT
>JAIPUX010001232.1:114732495-114745439 GCA_020142125.1 Phrynosoma platyrhinos | reverse complement strand
TTACTGCCTTTTTAAAGGCAGCCAAGGTAGTAATATGACAGATCTCATATTACTACAATCCACAGAAACAGAATCAAGCTTAGTTTTAACTAAAATCTATCAAGAAATATAGAAAACAAAACAGTGGCGCATGGACTGGAAGTGATCAATATGCATCTCCATCCACAAAAAGGAGACACAAAAGATTGCAGAAATTACAGAATTACCTCACTAATTTCCCATGCAAGCAAAGTCTTGTTTAAAATTTTGCAATGAAATATCCTACCATATATGGAGAGAGATGCAAGCTGGATTCAAGAAAGAAAGAAAGAGGCATTAGGGATCACATTGCAAACATAAGTTGGATAATAGAGCACACCAGGAAAATCCAGAAGAAAATATGCATGTCCTTTATTAACTACAGCCAAGCCTTTGACTGCATAGATCACAAAAAGCTATGGCTTGCTCTTAGAGGAATGGGAGTGCCCCAACATTTGGCTGTCCTGATGCACAACCTCTACTCAGGACATGAGGCTGCCTTCAGAACAGAATATGGAGTAACTGAATGGCTCCCATTTGGCAAAGGGATCAGGCAAGATTGCATACTATCACCCTATTTATTTAACTTGTATGAAGTAAATATAACACAAAGAGCTGGACTAGACTCAGAGGTAGGCAAGAGGAGATCAGAGGAAGGAATATTAACAAGGTATGCAGTTGACACAATACAACTAGCAGAAACAAAGAGCTGGAACAATTACTGAAGAAGGTTAAGGAGGAAGGTGTCATGGTTGGATTAATGTTGAACATAAAAACCAAAACACAAATAAGGACCACAGGAGACATAGAAGAATTCTTCTTAGACAATGAGAAAATTGAAATAGTCAATAGTCAAATGAAGAGTTCCCATACCTTGGCTCAAAGACTGATCAGAACAGAGGCAGCAGTCAAGAAATCAGAAGCGTAGGATTGGGAAGGACTGCTATGAAAGAATTGGACAGGATCATAAAATGCAAAGACATAACTCTGAACTAAAGTGAAGATCATCCAAGATTGTATTCCCCATCACCATGTATGGATGTGAGAGCTGGACAGTAATAAAAGCCAATAGGAAGAAAATCAACTCATTTGAGATGTGGTGCTGGAGAAGAGTACTGAGAATACCTCACATCTACATCTTCAGTAGTTTTGTAGCAAAGTGAAGCTCAGCCCGTGTAGCTTACCAGATGATCCTAGGGACCCCAGGGAAAAAGAGTATGGATATCATTTTTTTTTTACACCTTCCTTCATATTTCATAGTGGTTGTTGTTGTTGTTTTAAAAGCTCTTTAGAGGAGGCCAATTGTTTGAACATGCTATCCTCAAAGACTTATTATGTGACTACATAAAATGCCTTTCTAAGTGGCCTTTCCAAGACACTGGAACTCTCTCAAAAGGAAGTTAAGTGTAGCTTGGATGACAAATGTGTTTTTCTGCACCTTTGTTAAAGACATCAGAGCACTTTCCTCTTGAACATGTTGTAACCCTAACTGAACATTATTTTGGAGTAGGAAATAGTGCACATTAAATTGAGGCACTGCCCTGGCTCAGTGCTGGGAAATCATGGGAACTGTAATTTATTGTGGCACCAGAGCTCTCTGACAGAGAAGGCTCAATGTCCCAGAAAAAAATACAATTCCCATGACTCCCTAGCACTGAGCTAGGGCAGTGCCTCAATTTAATGTGCACTATTTCTGGCAGTCTGCAAAGGCCCTATGTTGCAACCCACTGTGGCTGGCATAATCAGCAAATAATTTACTTAAGTTTTAAATTAAAGGCCTAAGCAGACTGTCAGAAATAGTGCACATTAAATTGAGGCACTGCCCTGGCTCAGTGCTAGGGAGTCATGGGAATTGTATTTTTTTCTGAGACATTGAGCCTTCTCTGTCAGAGAGCTCTGGTGCCACAATAAATTACAGTTCCCATGATTCCCTAGCACTGAGCCAGGGCAGTGCCTCAATTTAATGTGCACTATTTCTGGCAGTCTGCTTAGGCCCTAAATGACCCAGATTTAATGAAATAGAATACAGAAACTATAATGAAACTCCCACTCATTAATGGTTATAAAATTTACTGGCTGAAGCTGCTAGGACCACTTTGGTCTCTAGTGAGAAGGATAAACCCACAAGCAAGATAATATACCTGCTAACATACAACAGGGTGACTGCACATCATATGGATTTGAGAGCCACTTACCACAGACCCTCAGACTTGGAGAGATTCAGTTGCAGTTGTTTAGCCCTTGTCCAGCCAACCACTCACTGTGCATGACTACCCCTGACTCAGATGTAACAATGAAGTATGATGCATTGTATTTTGTCTATAATTCCATTATTATTATTGTTATTATTGTTATTTAGTAGTAAAAGTGTCAGACAAGATGCAAATGGTAAATTATTATTATTATTATTATTATTATTATTATTATTATTATTATTATTATTATTATTATTATTATTATTATTATTATTATTATTATTATTTAAGGCTGGAGGTATCTGGGGCAAATGTTAATATAAATTCTCTTCCAAATAAATGGCTTAAATAATCTCAAGAAAAAAGAAGTGGTAATGAGGAGGGAAAAGAATGGGAAAAGGGAGAAAACTATTACTGCTGTGCTTTACATCAGAATTTAGATCTATTAGCTACCTGTGCTGGCCTGTTTAATTAAACTCTCTGTTGGAAGTGAATAGCTTTTTTCAATCAAACACTACAATTTTGAGCTTCACTGTGAGATATATTTTCTTTGAAAACAGTGGCACTTTTATATGGCTTTGTTCTGGCAGTGTTAAAGAGAACTATTTTAGTTGCCCCCGCAAACACACATACACCCTGATCAGTTTTAAAGAGATTCAGTTTCTTGTTAAAAGTGACAAGGCTATTTTTATACCATTTGTAGGCTTTGGAAACATGGTACACTATTAAAACATTATTTTGTCTTCAATAAAAGTGCCATTTTGAGGTTTGATGACAAATTATATGGTATTTTTATTAGAACAAAGTGTTCAATTAATGTTGGTGCTACTGTGCATGTGTTAAACTGTTCTGCGTCACCCTTCAGTAAAATGCTAACATATTGAATGATGTAATTGTGATAGAAAATTGCTTTTTGTATGCTGCTCTGAAACATTCAAAAACCAATCAGTTCACATGCAACTTCACCATGGCTAATAGCAATACATAAACATATTACACATACACTTTTCTTTCACTGAGTATTTTCATTGAAGGATGAATTTAATATGTTATTTCCTGTTTAATATAAACCATAGTTTGCTACTTAGGATGTAACAGCAAACTATGATTTGCACTAAATAGGAAATAACTAATCAGATCTGATTGGGTAAATCTGCAACATGTTCTCAGTTCTCCAAAGGATATCCCAAATATTGTTATACCTAGTCCTTGATAGTGGTTATCTAGCCCACAGATATCATATTGATGTATATGATTTCCATTTTGGTGGCCAAACTTATAGGTATATGCTTCTTTAACATGATGAAGATGATATGATGATTTCATTTATTTATATAGCACCATCAAGAAAAAACAGTTCCCTGCCCTCAGGCTTATAATCAAATGACAAGACACAAAAGGAAAGGGGATGGCAGTGTGGGTGGGGATTAAGTTTAGCAGATACCGGTACTCCCTCTTCCTTTCTCTCTTGAGTCCAGGGCAGTGGGAATTGTGATGGAAGGAGGGCCTTTTATCTGCTTCTGGGCTAGTCATGGTGGAGCTCTGCCTGCCTCTTCTTATCTCCTGCTGAGGCCAGGCCAGGGGCAGTTAGTAGCAGGTGATGAGAGTAACTGGTGAGGCAGGTTTATTTCCTTTCCCCCTTTTCTTTCTGTTTGGTATTTAATATGCTCTGGAAGACATTCTGGAGACAGCTCCTATTTACCTTGCCTGTTGAAGGCACACACACACACAGCTATAGGAAGATCAGCTTCAGCAGAATACCATTATTATCCAATGTAAACTTTTATTGCATTATTTGCATCACTTTATTTTGAGACTTAATGCTTAAATGCAACAGTGCAGCAACAGATCATAATAAAGTGTATTATTTATTTGCTTATTCCATTTATGTGCCACCTTTCTCCTGGAGCCAGACCCAAGACAGCACACACAAAAAATCACCTCAAAAACATGAATATAATACTTGAATTATATTTTTAAAATCAGCAATTAAAGCCATAAATGTAAACAGTATAAAAGCATTAAAAGCATGAAAAACTAAACCAAAAAAACAAACAAACAACCATGCTCCATAAGAAGCAACGACTAATTAAAAGCTTGCATGAACAAAAAAAGGCCTTTGTTGTCCAGTGAAAAGAAAGCAAGGAGGAGGCCAACCTAGCCATTCTTGGAGGAGAATTCCACAAGACAGAAGAAGCCACTGAAAAATCTCTCTCTAGTGTCCCCATCAAACAAACCTGTGTTGTTGGCAGATCAGAGAAAAAGCTTCCCTCTGTGGATCTTAAGACTCTGATAGGTTTACATAGGGAGATGTATGTGTGTGTGTTGTGTACCTTCAAATTATTTTTGACTTATGGTGACCCTGAGGCAAACCTAGCATGGGATTTCTTGGCAAAATTTGTTCAGAGGACGTTTGCCATTTCCTTCCAATGAGGCTTAGAATATGGTTTCATGGCCAAAGTGGGAATCAAACTCTGGTCTCCAGAGTCACAGTCCAACACTCAAACCACTACACCACACTGACTTTCATATAGGGAGATGGCTTATGTCCTGAGTATCTGAAAGACAATATAGGGAGATACTCTCTTTCAGATACTCTGAACATAAGCCATGTTGAGTTTTTTAAGGCTATAACCAGTGCTGACTTCACAAATACATCAAAGTTCAGAACCCAATATTTGAATGGGAGTGTAACCCCATCCATCACAAGTGGAACCTCTATTCCCTGATTTGCTTTTCAGCTGACCAGAAGCATCTCTTTCTTATTTGGGTTAAGTTTTCATTTGGTTGCCTTCACCAGTCCATTACAGTTGGCCCTTGCTATCTGCAGAGGATCCATTCTGGACACCCCCACCCCCACACACAGAGATACCAAAATCCGTGGATGATCAAGTACCATTTTCCCCAATGGTGGCACATGCACATGGTCACAGTGCCATTAGGGACAGCCCCATTGTTCCCAGTGGTGGTGCATGCTTGCAGCTGTGGCAATATTAGGGACAACAAGACTTAATGGTTGTGCAGCCAGGTATATGTGCTGCCACGGGACAACGGGGGCTGTCCCTAATGGTGGCACAGCCATGTGCATGTGCCATCACTGGGACAACATGGGCTTGCAAGTCTGTGTATACCACGGACCAATTGTACTGACATCAATTGATTCAGTAATGAAACAGCTTCCCTGGAATCAGATGGAAAGGAGAGATAGTGTTATCAGCATAGTGGTGACACCAAACCCCAAAACTTCAAATGACCTCTGCCAGAAACCTCCTACATGAACCACTAACAAGGCATCAGGGACAATATTGAACCTTGAGATACCTCATAAACTAGGGTGTCTAACATGAGACTTTTTCAGGACCACCTTCTTAGTTCACCCTTCCTGGATGGACCTGTCTCTATCCTCTAACAAGACCTGAAGCTAGATTGAAATGGATAGATAAACCATTTCACTGAATCACTGAAGCTAGAAAGCTATTACACATTCTAGTAGCTTACTCAGGAAAGGAACATTTGAGACTGGCCTACAATTATGAAACATGGTAGGGTTTAGGGTGGTTTTATTATTATTATTATTAAAATTTATCTACAATTTATAAGGCACTTCTCTCATGAATAACTTTTATTCTATAATTTTTGTCTGTATTCAAATATGTTTTGCTAGTATTTTTTTAACAAAGCATGTTTGACCAGAGATAACAACTGAGCAAAACAAATGAACAATATGTTGATAAAGTGTGGTGGCTTTTTCATACCACTTCCAATTTTCTCAGATGGAAAATAATAAAAAACAACTTAGGAGTTATACAGACGGGCAAAAAGAGATGCTTTCAGGCTGACTTGGAGGTGTGGTATTTAGACAATGCATGCCTAAAAGCTGGCAGGAAAGTGCCCTCTAGGCACTGTATGCAGGGGAAATTCGCTCCAAAAAGGAGCGGTTTTTTTCCTACTTCTTCTGGAAAGATGCACACCTTTGCTCATGCGTATGTATGTAGTGATACCAGTGTGCCAGAGAAAGGGTGCCGGAGATCTAAAACAGCCATATAAATGCACCGCCACATGTGCATGGAAATTGAGTTGGCGATCTATGATGCAGGCTTTAATTTAAAGTGCCCTATGCCTCCAGGTGCGCTTGAATATTAGAACCTTAACCCTAACCCTAACCGTAACCCTATGTGCCCTAATAACTGTACTCTCTTATGACAATAAATGCATTCTTTTGGATGTATGTTTGCTGTCAGCATGCATAGCAGTTTGCATGAAAAAGGCTTTTGTGACCTCTTCTGTGCAGGTGTACAACCACTTCCTGGCATGATGGGGGGGGGGAATTCCTGGAGTGACATTTGTTCGTGTGTCCTGTTGACCATGTCCCTTACATGACCACCAGCTACATGTATCCAGTCTGTCCACACAACTTTCCTTGCATGCACCTCTCCCCTCCCCCTGATCTGTGTGAGACATGTTTTGTGGAGGACAATGGTGTAGGTGTCTTTTCAGTTGACAAACTTGTTCCTTCTCCCCAAGGGCTGCACAATCAAACAGTGGCACCTGTCTATGGCACCCACTTCTTGGGGGAAGCTGAGGTCAGTGAATCCTTGTATGATCTGTGGGTGTATGACAGGTCCTCAGCAGGTGCACGGGCATGGTGAACTTCAATCACCTTTGTACACAGAGACTGGCAGACTGTATACCACCCTATGACGTGTTCTGCACAGGTGTGCGGGGATGTGTTCCTGTGCAAGTGCACATGCATTTGGAAGAACAAAAAAAATTAAAGCAGCTGCTGCCAGCCCATGTGGTTGCTCTGTCCCCATTTAGGACATCCTCGAGACTAGCAGTGTGGTTGGTGGGGCTTCAGAAAAGCCGCATCCACTGCCCCCCAATGTGGTAGCTCCATCCCTATTTAGGGCATCCTCAGGGCAGGCGGGACAGTTGCTGTAGCTTAGAGAAAAGGCAGCTTCAGGTCAGCTTTTCCTGCCCATTTGTATAGCCCCTTAGCCTCCTAAATTAAGACAAAATTTACATGAAATAACTGTAGAACCATATTGCTAAACATAGATTTGTTTGACTGACAGTTAAAATGGATGGTGTGTTCCATACAAAGAAAATGTGGAACCCTCTGTTGTAAATCAGTTTCCCCTTTCATCTTTCTAGCTGTTTGGCTCACTCTTTATTGCAGCATGATTGGAAGAGAAGCAAGTATCTTTCTGGTGATAATGGACAGAGAATAGCAGAAGCAGGATTCAGTGTTCTACCTTTATAGTTCCCAATTTACACATTAAAGATGCACTGCAGACTTTCATAATATAGTTGTGCTGTCATCATAGGCAATTGGTATCTCAGCATGGTCTGCAAAACAGTTAAAGGTAATTGTCTTCTGTTATGTTGATATGGAGGAAAGGTATTTGCCCTAAAGCAAAACCACACTAGTTGGGATTCTATAAATAAAAAGCTGGGATTGACTGATTTAGGATTCCATAGAAAGTTGCTTAAGCATAATAGAATGAAATTAATATCAAGAATGGACTAATAGGAATGATATAATCTTCCATAATACAGTATACATAAGAGATAGCAAGAGAACAATTGCTTGGAACATTTGATATTCAGGCTGAACAAATAACTAGAAAACCTAGTTTAGGAAGCAACCTTTCTCTAAAAGAGAGACTAGGCGATCTAATAATGTCTCCTATTTTTCTTAATGTTATAAGATGATGCTGTCAATCTTGAATTCATAATTCAATCTTGTCCCTTGACTGAGTAATGGGATTGAGAGCCATGAAGCAGAGCCAGAAGCCAGAAGCAATTTTTAAATGTTCCTATATTCAACTAGGCTTAGGTACTGAGAGTGTAGTGAGCAGGTTTACTTGTAAAGAAACCAGGAGCTTTTACCATTCTTCTGAGCAGTACAGAGTCACTTTGTAAAGAAAATTCATATTTCTTTCAAAAGCCTAGATTCCCCCCCCCCCCCCCCCGCCATAAATATACCACTTCATCAATTAACAGAGGAGTGAACTGGTTTTTCGGCCCTCCGTCCTGTGCTTAATTGGGAAATCTGCTTAAACGGGATGTCTCCCAGGAAACTAGTTTAAGCCCAATGATACTTTACAGAAATGATTGGTGCTTAACAAACTGAGATCTTTAATGGAAAGCCTAAGGCATTTTTGTAATGCTTAGTCCTTTATGCTTTTCAAGCGCTACTATTTCTCTATGATTTCTTCTTCAATGGCTTTCTGACCCCCATAACCATTATAGTAATGAAGAAAATATACACATTGCCATCTGTTCCTTCCTTCCATGACAAGTGTGGATCAGCAGCAAGGACTGTGCACTGCAACAATAATTATCTCATCCATTTAAGCTAAATGCCTTCTGTATTTGAACTGCTTTGAAATCTAAGACTTAAGCAATATATAAAAAATAAATATTCCTTATTTAGATTTCAAATAACCTAAAGACATTTACTCCCTACCTTTTCAGAAATATTTTTCCTTGTCCTATTCAGATCTCCAAATGAGTTTTACAGATGTTGCTACCTACTACTGGAAAATGAATAGATTAATTATTTGAAAGATAAGATGAGGTGGTGAAAACCTATATTATACAGGTTCAAAATGCAGGTAGCATCTTTTCCTTCAAAATAAAAATTCTCTCCCCTCCACCCCCCCCACCACACACAACTAAAATGTGCTAGATAAGGTGAGGTTACAGCCTTTCCTCTCTAACATTTAGATTTCTATGTAAATGGAATTTATTGTAATTTTAAAATTTTATTTATTTATAATTGATTGATTGAGTCTTCACTGTAAATAAAAACAATCATACAGCCACAAGAGCCGAAACCTAGGATAATCTGGACACCTATCAATTCACCATAATCCAGACAACTATAATTTGGGATAACTGTGTGATAATACTAGGGATTGAAAGACTATTAAAATGAATAACATTTCTTGACACTTGAGAAATCCTATCAAGAATAACTCAGCAGACATGTTCTGACACCACTTCTAAATTTGCTCTCAGGTTTATCACTTATGAACAGAGTTGTGAAACTGTTGAACTATTTTGACTGAACATTGAGTTTCTCTGAGATTATTCTGGTTTTCCATATCACAGCAACCCTGTGAGCTAAAGTAGGCTCACCTATCCCAGTATCATGGTTGATTAAATACTTGAATTTGAAACTCCTGCATCGGAGTTTAACATTGTAATAATATAACAGCTAAGTATGGTCCAAATTAGACAACTGTAGCTTTTTTGTTTAACCAAACCAGAAATAATTTTGTGAGTCTGTAAGTTTAAGTAGTACCATTTTCTGTCCCCCCTTTTTTTTGCCATTTTCTCTTCAAAGTTCCACCCATTCCCTCCCTTAAAATCCATCAAAATCAGTTCTGTATAATAATGTGCGAGTTGCTTTCCAATATATTACAAGTTTTCCATTACTAATGATTCAGTTCACATATTGCTGAAATCCCCACATAATATTATTTTTGTCCCCTGCCGTTTCAAATGGAACACTAAGATTTCTTCAGGATTAGCAACAGCAGTGCCTTACCTGCTCCTGTGGGTATAGCTCTAGAGAACAAAAGCAAAACAAGTAGTTCTCCAAGCTCTCAGATTTAATTTATGTTAAGGTTTGGGGCTTTTAGGTTGATTTTAAAGGAAAACATTACAAACAGAATGGTAACTAATAAATGAAAGGAAGGAAATATATGGAAGAGATAAAAAAGACTGAAGCTATCAACATTTATCAAATAAACATTGATCATACAGTACATCAATGAATGACTAATTGCAATCTGATCTTCAGGAGGTTACAAATTTATGTCAATCCTGACATCAGTCTATTAAGCACAACTTCACCCACCCTATTGTAGACAGAATAGAATGTAATGATTTTGAGCAGTCTTATTGTTTCCCAAAACTTCATTATTTAAATAGCAGATTAATTCTTATGGGATCTCAGGATCCCATAGTAAAGAAGAAGAAAAAGCCCTGAATAAATGAAAACCAACCATGGCCAGCCATGTTTTTAATCTGTCCACTGCACTAAGATGCAAAAAGAAAGTGATCCTTTTATTGCCCACCCTATCTTGTAATCGTTATTAATGGAAAGCTAATTGTTCATTAGATGAAATGAGTTGGTAAAAATGAGGCAAATTAGTACACAATGGTCACTGTTTCCAGGATGTACAGGGAGAATGCATGAAATTGTGAGAAAGGAGATCCAATGAATTCATCATTACTATCTCATCTCATCCAGCTATGCTATACTGTCAACAGAAAAGAATGAATGAAGTAATTATTACTATATGACTGAGCACCTATATCTTTTCCCCTTGTTCCAACCATCTCCAATTATTATGACACTATTTTTGACCTTAGGTGAGACTACTACTAGGGAACCATTTTTACAGCTAGTGGCAGATAATAAAGCACACTGTCACCTCAGGACTAACAAAACCTGGAAGGCTATCAAATTATCCTGACCCAGACATTGCCTTTTCTTGTGGTTTTACTGGCAAGTCACATATTTGGGGATATTTATGAAAGCCTGAAAATGTGTTGTTATAAACCAAAAACTGTTATATCTTAAGATGGAAACAACTGGTAAGGCCCAACATAAAACACATGGAACAAAGGAGTGACAAAAAGAGGATGGGTGACTGCATGATCATTCCCTGCTCTAACTAGTTAACATTTCCTGAGGGGAAAAGTACAGTAATCCAGGAAAGTAAATGACATCCAATTGGCTCATTTATAAATTCTCATTTCCCACAATCATTTTGTTTCATTTACTACAGTTTTGTCACTATAAGAGTGTGTTTGGGGGATTTCAAATGGACTCATTCTGTTCTAACAGATGTCAAAGAAGAGGTACATTGATTTTAATGCCTGTTTTCAGGCATATGGGAATAGCTTTTTCTGTATAAAAGATCAGCTGTGAGCATCCAGTAGAATCTTGCAATTCTTTCACACATTTATATTCTCACTAAATTTATTCAAATGTATGGACCTAGTGTTGTTTACTACTGCAATGACACTAATATGTTAGCTTGCTATTATAGTTCATTATTACAACACCAGTCAAATTACTAAAGTATATGTACCACACTCACACATCAACTAAAAGAATTTGCTTTAGCTAAATCACAGCAAACAACAAGCAGGTTTTCTAAACTGCTTGGGTGGGGGATGACAAAAATTGTCCACACAACATGTCAAAGGCACCAGGGAGGAAATAGGATTGGAGGATGGCTAAGGGATCTAAATCCTCTGGTTTATATTTTGTTCACCTCTGACAAAAAGGTACTGTCAGACTTGAGCAAATTCAGGAACTCTGTGTATCAATAAGTTCAGTGAGCTGAACCAACAAGAAGTTTATTGAGAACACATAGTTAGAAATTCACCAGTCAGCGTTTAAAGCCAGAACTGCCTCCATCCAAGCCAAGTGATATCTTAAACCCCCCTAAACCATTAACTAAAACCAACACCCTTGGGACCAAAACCAGCACCCACCTCCAATTCCCATTGCCTTTACCCCCATCAAGCCACCACCCCTTTTCCAAACTTTCTCACCAGTGCTATCTCTCTTCACCACAGGCATTCCAACCAACACCCTCCTTCCAGTTACATCCAAACACTAACACTCCGCATCCCACAGCCCACACATTCCACAGGCCTAACTTTCTCAAACCTATCCTAGCCCAGTACCAATAGTCCCAACCCCCATATCAACTAACGTATTTGCTATGACTACTAACATACCTACAATCCCCTATCAACTACAACTAATAGAATACTAAAACATTTAACCCAACAACAATAAAAACCTGACAGAATCCATGTACACAGGCATGGTTCTGACAGGTACAGTATTTCTTGGTGTGCTGAATATGTTAGCTTTGAAATTGAATCATAGTAGAATGCCTGAGAATATACTTCTCCTTGTATATCTAGATACAAAAAAAGTATTGCCAGTTCTGGAAATCCTGTGGAGCCTCTCCCTCTGTAGTTGCCAAAGAATGAACTCATATTTTCAAAAGTCTGAATATTCACTTAAAGCCTCTGTCATCTTTAGTCAGCTTTTTGTGTTCAATGTACACACTTCCTATTTGAACTTTCTGTCATCTTTCAATTATATTCTTAAGCTGTTTATTATTATGTTCAAACACAATGTGTATGAAGTAAGCAGATTATTCACACTCTACCACCTGTGTATATTTATGGATACCTAAAACTAAATGTTCTTAAACTACAGTAAGTGATACAGGACTTTACAACAATCAGATTTTAAACTACCATACAAGTTGGTTAATAATGCTGTGGAGCTTAACACACCACCTTCATTTTCTCTGTGATTGTGTTAATAAAGGGAAGTGCATTTATACCAGTTTTGGAGCACTCCCTACTGTACATCCCTCCATCAGCATGCCCTGATTGTTGCCTTCAGGCTCTGTTCCATCCTCATCCTTGACCTGCTTCCCTGTACTAAGCTCTGTGTTGATGTGGCATAGTGTTTCAAATGTTGAACTACAACTCTGAAGGTCAGTGTCCAGTTCTAGGATGAAGTGGTTCATATAACAAATGCTCTGTTTAAGCAAGTATTTCTTTTGATCCTTTGTACATGATGGAACATGATGAAAAGGGCTAAATATTAATTATTTGCATATCTGATAGATCCTATTAATTTGGAAAGGTGTATATCAGGGGTAGGCAACCTAAGGC
>JAIPUX010001232.1:114704225-114732395 GCA_020142125.1 Phrynosoma platyrhinos | reverse complement strand
AACTAACCTGGTGGGAAAGTCAAGATACCAGTGGAAAAATAAATAAATGTTTCTGATAGATAATGTAAACCACAGTAAAATAGCAATAGTAATAGAAGGTACATTTCTATACCATTTATCAGTGAATTAAGCACTCCATTGTAAGCAGTTTACAATGTGTAAGCTAATTGTCCAACAAACTGGGTACTGATTTTAGTGACCTATGGAAGAATGCAAGGTTGATTGGACCTTGGAGCCCCTGGGATTGAACTATAACCTTGTGGCTGCAGTACTGGCATTTAACATGTACTTGTAGCTGCAGTACAGGCTGTCATGAGGGCTCCCTCAAAACACTTTTACTGTGAGAAATATTCTTATATAGAGAGCCTATGAAAGCCAATGTTGGACTGTGACTCTGGAGATCAAAGTTTGATTCTTGCTTGTCCATGAACCCCACATGATGTCCTTGGCTAAGTCACATGCTCTTGACCTCAGGAAAAGACAAGCAAGGGTGAACCTCCTTTAAAAAATTCTTGCAAACAACAACAACAACAACAACAACAACAACCTTTGGTAAGGTCTGTCTTATGATCTCCATAAGTTCACCTTAAGGTTACCATAGGCCTGATGGTTAACATTAAGAAAATTAAAAATAATGGCCATGGAAGATCTAAAAAAGTTCATCTTAGATAAAGACAAAATTGAAATGGTGTTCTCATGCCTTGAACATTAATGTTCAAACATTAATCAGAAGAGAGACTGCAGTCAAGAAATAAGAAGAGAGCAAGGATTGGGAAGGGCAGCTATGAAAGATGTAGAGAAGATCCTAAAGAGTAAACAAGTAGATTCTTGAACAGATCAAGCCCAAACTATCCTGGCAAGCCAGGATGAATAAATTAAGGATGTCCTATTCTGTGCACATCATGAGAAGCAAGAATTATTAGAAAACATAATAATGCCAGGTAAGGCGGAGGGAAGCAGAAAGAGAGGAAAACACATGCCAAATGGATGGAGTCAAATAGAGCGGCCATGGGCTTGAGCCTGCAAGAGCTGAACTGAGCAGTGGAGAACAGGGAGACTTGGAGAAATCTCATCCACTGGGTCACCATGAGTCACCATGAGTCAAGGTCAACTTGAAGGGCCATAGAACACAGCACCAAGGAATCCAAAGAGAAATAATCTTTCTTTCTTTCAAAAAACAAAAACAAAACAGGAATATAAAAAGATTAGACCTTCATGGTCAGACCAGACGCCATCTGTCCTAGCATCTTGTTTGCAATAGAAGGCACTCAAACACACAGTCCAAAGACAAGATTCCTTGGAACCATTTGGTATTCAAGCCTATGTTGAAAGGTAAGAAGCACATTTTTCCCAATTTGGAAATCTCTCAGACTTCATTTTTTACCATCTCCACCCCTAACTTGATCCCACCCAAATATCTTGTTTCTCATAATGACTAAATATAATCAAAACCCACGTCCCCTGAGCTGCCTGTGGGGACACTATTTGATGATGGCATGGGAAGAAAGGCTGGAAATTACATCAAGATACATGTACCATAAAATGGAGGAACAGGGACAGAGCTAGGCTATTTAAGGCCTTGCCGTCCCTTGCCGTCCCTTGCCTCCTCTTTTTTTTGTCTCAAGTTTTGCCTCCCCTCCTCTTTCTTCAGTGTGAGTTGTCAGGCCACTTCAGGGCTTGGTAGGAATTTTCTCCCCTTTCAATGTTTATTTATTTTTATTTTATTTTATTTTATTTTACCTATCCCACACTGTTGGTTGGGGACTTTGACAATTGGCTGGGGTGGAGTCATAAATAGGTTGTCACTGGTTTTGGGGGGGGGGATATTTATGATTTGGTGAACATCTATGTTTCCTTCTTTTGGATGAAGGATAGGTCTCGGAACTGCCTCATTGTATCACATGACTAAGGGGGTCAGGAAAAAGACCTTCCCTGGGGCTGCCCTGAAAATGAAACCCTCTTAAGTCCTGTGAGTTAAGTGAGGCAATCTTGGGTTGGCTTTCCAGGTACAGACCAGCCAGGGAGAACTGGGCTATCCTTGGGGCTCAGGTGTTTCACCCAAGGGGAAGTGTGGAGGTGGCCTGAGAAAGACCACTTGCCTTGACTACTTCCATCTCAGGTTGCTCTTCCCTTTTACAGTTATTAAAAAAAGAAACAATTACATAGGTTAAAGTTAATAAAGTGGTCCTGTTTACAAACCAGCTCTTGTATCCAATCCCTTTATTTCCTGAATAGTCCAGTAATTACCCACTATTACAGTATTTCCCTCCTTTGGATGTCTAAATGATTACTTTCATAATCTCTATATGTTTTCTTAATCCATCTCAAGAAGTTTCCTTTCATTTATTTATTCCTTCATAACTTTATCGCTTATGGCAGGGGTAGGCAACCTTTCTGGGAGCTGAAGTCCCTCGGCTCTTAAAGGGGAAAGGTTGCCTACCCCTGGCTTATGGCTACAACATTCTTAGAAATTTTGACTACAGAAATTGAAAGTGTGTAATTTTTCTTCTTCTTACAAATATGGTTTCTGATAACATTCGAAATGGAAAGGAAAAACAAAACAAAACAAAGGAGACCAAGAAAAAGAACTGCATGAATAAAACAGGCCACAGTTTTATTAATGATGGCTGCAGGGTGATTTACAGAAGCCTAGCCTGAATGCTAGTAAAAACAGGGAGAGAAAGACATCTAACACAGGCAACCTCCATAGTGTTCACAGTTTTCTTGATGAGGGGTGCAACCAATTCCAATTGCTTATCTCAGGCCTTTAAAAAAACAACAACCCTTCTTCTTAACTGTTATCATGGAGAAGTTGTACTTAACTGCATATTGAATAAGAATTGATCTATGGGACAATCTGTCCTGAAAGGCAGAAGACATTTTGTTAAGATTGGGCATTATATAAAAGAAATATGAACTCAGATAGACCACAATTGCTATAATATCTCACACACACAAACAAAAAACCTTTATAAATTGATATGAAAAATAGGCAAAAGGAATAAGTCTACAATATTGTATTTGATTTACACATTAGTTTTACAAATGTGCAGAATCATATTGCATCACCACACTGCCAGGAAAGATTATATGCTTATATGTGTGACTGATATTGGTATCATTTTTAGAAACTTAATGTAACGGGTATGACAAAGTAGTGGCTCACATCACTTATAAAGCTTCAGAATGTGTATCCACCAACACATTAGTATTAAATAGAGAAATATCACCAATGGCAAGATGGTCATTTTAAAAAAAAAGTTATTTTTTAAATGCACTTTGGGGCTGTCAAAACAGCCAAGATATATAATTTTTAGACCTAAACTGGATGAGATATTGCTGCTACTTGAATTAATATTGCTTTATCAATGTACAAGAAAACTTGCCTATTTCTTCCTGAAATAAAGATTCCAATGCTGTTGATGCTCAAATATCAGAAATAACAGCCTTTCATATTTGTATAGCCAGGTCAATATTGCATTTGCAACAACAGAATTGGGCCATTACAAATGAATTGAACAGAAATATGACCAGGAGGGTACTATTGCACACATATTATTGTGATTTTTCTGCAGGCATTTGGTTGTAAACAGAATGCTGGAATAAATAAGCTTGGTCTTGTCCAACATATCCTTTCTTATGTTCTTTCATCAACCTATACAGATCTTGAGACTGCCAACAAATAATTTCCTTAAAACTATATGCACCATTGGTGACTTTCAGGTGGAACCATCCATTGGAGACAGGACAGTGAAAAAGAGCATTGTAGCCTGTAAATGTTCCATTGTGTCTTTATGACTAGCTGTTTTTGCCACCCATTAAATATGTCTCATGATGAATTGAATTGAATACTGTCTCACTTCACTTGCATGCTTAGGGCTGTTTGCTTCACACTGGGGATGCATCTACATTATAGAATAATTCAGTTTGATGCCACTTTAAGTGCTGTAACTTCATCTTATGAAGTCCTAGGATTTGTAGTTTTACAAGGTCTTTAGCTTTCTCTGTCAAAGAGTGCTGGTGCCTCACAGAATTACAAATCCCAGGGGTCTTTACGATGGAGTCGTGGCAGTTAAAGTTGTGCCAAACTGCATTATTTCTGCAGTGTAGATGCACCCTAAGATAGATATGCACTCTTCCTCCCTGTGCCTTTTAAAAAAAGGATCCATTCAGATGAATTTCCAATATATATTTTGTCTTTCTACCCAGCCACCGTTATTTCCACCTTATTACAAACGATCCTCTTTTGTTGTGGGTAATGGAGCTAAGAAAGCATTAATCACAACTCTACACCAACTCTTTGCATATGGAGTTTTGATTCCATGAAAGCAAACTTATGGCATCCTCGTGGACTAAGCCAGTTGTTTCTGGCATGCTATTATGCAGCCACACCTATATGATCTGTAGGTGTGTCTCTAAGGACGTTTTCACACTGTCCTCCTAAGCTGGGTGGAGCCATTCCAGAACGGGTCGTGCCGCCGATTCCGGAATGGCTCCGCCGCCGAAAGGCTAATTCCTGTTGGACAGCCGGAATTACCTTTCCGCCGCTTCAGCCGGAGTTATCGTTGGTTCGGCCGGAGTGACGCCGGACTTAGGGCTCCATGCATTTGAACACACGGAGCGAAAAGCCGGACAGACGCAGGGATGGCACCGGAAGGGGCAGGGTTTGCCGCCGCGTGCGTCTGAACAACCGGGAAATGGAGCCGGAGTGAGGCCGGACGGAGGTAGAATTGCCTCCTCAAAAAGGCCAGTGTGAAAATGTCCTGAGTCTAAAAGCATTGACAGTACTATCAATTTTAGGTAAGCTATTGAAGAGGACAAATTGGAAAGAAACTGTAAGACATAAATGAGATAGAACCATATGGGGGGGAGCTATTGTAACCTTTAGTGATTTTAGGTGAAGTTAAATCTGTACAAAACATTCTGAGGCATGTTCCAAAACATCTCAACATGTTCTGCCCAGCTAAACACTGGCATAAGATACAAATAACAAGTGTGATGTACATAGTACAGACATAGTGCCTGTTGCTTATTGGTGACTTTGTATGTCACATCACTTTGCTGCCCAACTGTACATTTTGGTAAGAACGCTATACAAAGTTGGTTTGATTGTCTGTTCAGGGTGGAACCCTAGTCTACCAAGCCAGAGTCCCCCCAGCAGTTAAATAAACTGCTATATTCAATCTTCTATCAGACTCAGTTCATGAACATTAAAGGGTTTTATGAATTCTCCATCACTATCAATAGTGAAATGCTACTACTCGCTGTTTCTGACTTGTTTCTGACCATAGCTTCTCTAGTATGGTAACATGCTGTAATATTCTGTGCCTTAAGTTAGCATCAGCAAGGAACAGATCTAACCAATATATAAGATGTGGTTCAGAAAGGTGAAAAACTATGCATTTTTCTTTTCTCAACTAAAAGTGCCATACCAAAAGTAGAACATACAAATGTGGCAGGTTGCCAGAATCTTATTCTAAATTTTTGTCCCAGATAAAAATTTGTATGCAAAAAACAGGATCAAATAACTGTTGCGTTAAATCCAAACTTCAGAGCAGACAGATTTTGAAATGATTATTTCAGACTGCATTATTTCAGTTTCTAATGAATGCATTATTTGGGATATATCCAACATAGTTAATGACAAAATGTTTATAAAAGACTAATATTAATGGCTGATCCAGAAGCTACCTTGCTATTTATACAAATTACAGATAACATGGTGCATACAAATGTGAAAAGATTAAGCACACATGTAAAATAATATGAAATAATTATTTATCCCAGAGGCAAGAAGATACAGAATGAAAATAATATATAAATTCAAATAGCTGATGAACTTCAAGGTTGACTGATACTTCCTGTAGAGCAGCTAGTCCAGTTTTTGAATTTAAATTAAATAAAAAGCTTGATAGGCTTTTCCAAAGGAATTAGTTAACAAATAAATATAACCAAACAAACCTACAAAGAGATTATTAAGGATATTACTGTCTTTTCAAAATATTGTCTAAATAACTCTTAATGCAGTTTTCCAAGAAAAGGTACCTAAACTTACATCAAACCAAAAGCCATCATGGTTGAGAGCCAGTATAATCTAGTCATTTGAACATCAGACAATGACTCTGGAGACCTGGGTTCAAACTAAGTCATGGAAACCCACTGAATAACCTTGGGCAAGTCACACTGTCTCAGCCTCAGAGGAAATGAGAAACAAACCTTGTCAAGAAAACCCTGTGACAGGTTTGCTTTAGGGCGCCTAATTCAGAAATGACTCGAAGCTTTGCAACAACAGCCACCCCTGAGTAATTGACTGACTTCAAAAGTGTTCCTAGTCATTCTGCAGTTGCTGTCCTGTGATATAATCCCATGGGGCAAATGGAAAGAAACAATATAATAGCATCATAGAATACTGAAAACTATGGTAAGCACTGCTGTGTGTGTGTGTGTGTATTCTATTTTGTAATATCCATCTGATGATATGAATAGGCAAGAAGAAATCTTCTGGTTTTGGAGAAAAAGCAGACTATAAATAAAGTTAATTAACATTAGCAACAACAACAACAACAGGCAGGGCAGATGGAATGTAAGAAGAATGGGGTTTTTTTAGAACTCTCTTTTGGTTGGTGTGTTAGTCATTTCTCATTGCAACATGAAATAATGTCTGATCAGTATTGTGATTCAATGGCGTGGGGGGAAGAAACCTGGTTTGCATTTTGGATGGGAAATCACATGAAAGGAAGAAAAAATTTTATATTTCAAAGATTATTTGCATAGATGAGAAAGAGGCAAAATACACCTCCTAGGACTGCTGCTTTATAAACAACTGTCAGATCTATTTTATGATATGTACATTTCATTTACCCAATAATTTCAAATGCCTTGTTCGTTGGCTGACCTTTTTTGACCCTGTTTCATTCTTAACTGGTCTATACTGTCCATCCACATTGATCTGTGGACAAAGCACTGTCAGACACAATCAATATAGCATTCCTTTAGTAAAACAGGACTGGGTTTTACTTGGTTTTCTTTCATTTTTTAAAGAGATCAATATTTCTAAAATGCAGCATTCTGCATTAAGGATAAACTAATACTGGTCTTCAGAGTTAACTATAATAACATGCATAGTTTTTAATAACAAAATATTGATAAATATTTATACTACGGAGCCTACAGGAACAAGAAATCTAAATTAATAAGCACATGACCTGTAATGTTATTTGATGATAATCACTTTTGTTTTCCACCGCTAAGATTTTTCTGCCTTCTATATTTAAGAAATGGTTCATATCTGAACACTACCGTGTATAAATATTATTCCTTCTTTTTGATGAATACTATAAGTGAGTTTTACACTTTATAGCAGAATGGGACAATATGTGGTAAGCTCATTCGATAATTAGCATGTGATATTTTACAATTTGTGTTATAGTAATATTATTTAGATTAATTCAGGTAATACGAATCTCTGATTCTATTACTGATTGGATAATTTGATTGATCTGAATGTGAATCCTTTTGTTTATGGTTGTAAAATATTTTATCTTCTGCGTTTTTAATATTACTTTTAAAATTGGTACTGTAATAGTTAGATAACATTTACCAACTATTTTGCACTACATATTATACTTGGAGTAGCCTTTTGATTTCAAATTTCACTTCTGTATTCAAAATTTACCTTCCCGCCCCCCGATAGTTAATTAAATCTAGCAGAAGAGCATTGGCTGACTCTGTAACTTGGGACTGGGCTCAACACAGCCAATTGGCTGTGATTACTAATTTAAAAGCATTTTTTGTACCAAAGAGAATGTTAATAATTATATTTCATAATGAATCTGACCTTTCTGAGCCAGGTGTTCTAGAAAGTGATTTCTGGTCATGGCCTCTGGAATGCAGTTAATAAACACTATGGCACAAAGATAATGTTGGTTGTCTTGGAGGATGACCTCTGTCATGAGAAAGTCAGTGGGGTGCGATAATGTTGATTCTTTTTTCTCCCTTTTTATTTTGAATGATTTGGTATCTTGACCATGATTTCCAGCTCTTTTCTTTTGTAGCAAAAGACTGATGAGATTACAGTTTTCCTTCTTTCTTGTGGGGTTGGTTCCATAGGATTGTCCTAGAAGACTTCTGATGATCTTTTGACATCTGTGTATTCTAATGAAATTATATTATACTATGTAGAAAAACCTTTTCAACCAGGGAACACAAAAAGCTGCTGCAATGTAAAACACATTAAAATAAAAACATTTTTGTGATGTTTCCATCTTTCTTTGTGTGCCATCTGAGTAGAGAACAATATGGAGATCTGATGGTTAACATAATTTACTTACTTTCTAGTAGGCCCATATTCATATTTTCTATTGTGCAGGTAAAAACTATGTGATCTACAAGTATTTATATTTCACATGATCATCCAATAAGTAATGTCTTGCAAATTGTCTATGTTATTCTTGACTGAGGTACCCTTTCTTTTTCCTTGTTTCAACATTCAAAATTAGGTTACTTTTATGTATGACCAATATTCCTCTTTTAGTTCCTTTAGTATTTGGAACTTCAATCTTGAAACACTGTACTTGTGAAGGAAAAAATCCTTCAACTCTGCTCACACCAGTGCTTTTTGACCATTTTTGAACTCTTCTGGAAAAAAATAGCAGCAGGTAAGCAAGCATGTACAATGCTACATTTAAAAACAAGGCAGGAGATACAGCATGACATCTCTCAATTCATATTAAATCCTAAAAATGTCTAGGTCTTCTTGTTGTTGTTAGCTGCCCTTGAGTCAACCTTGACTCATGGTGTCCCTGTGTATGAGACATCTCCAAGTCCTCCTATCCTCCATTGCTCTGCTTAGATCTTGTAGATTCGGGCCCGTGTCCATTTTTCCTCTCTTTCTGCTGCTTTTTACCTTTCCTAGAATTATTGTCTTTTCCAGTGAGTCATGCCTTCTCATGATGTGGCCAAAGTATGACAACCTCAATTTAATAATCTTGGCTTGATCTATATAAGGACCCATTTGTTTATCTTTTTGGCATTCTCAGCACTTTTCTCCATAACCACATCTCAAATGAGTTGATTTTCTTTTTATCTTTCTTCACTGTCCTACTCTCACATCCGTACATGGTGATAAGGATACAATGGGCTAGACTATTCTAACTTTAGTGCTCAGTTGTATATCATTACTCTTTAAGATCCTGTCTAGTTCTTGCATCGCTGTCCTTCCCATTCCGAGTCTTCTTCTTATTTCTTGACTGTAGACTCCATTTTGATCAATGTTTGATCCAAAGCACAGAAAATCTTTAGCTATTTTGATTTCCTCATTGTCTAGGTTGAATTTATGTAGCTCCTTCATGGTCATTATTTTTGTTTTCTTATGTTCAGCAACAAGCCTGCCTTCCAACTTTCTTCCTTGACTTTCTTAATAATAGTTCCAAGTCCATGATGTTTTCTGCAAGTAGTACAGTGCCATTCACATATCTTAGGTCATTGAGGTTCTTTCCTCCTATCTCTACTCCTCCCCCTTCTAATAGCTCATTCACACTTACATTTAATCCAGTTTGTGAGTCGCATTGACACTTAATTGATTCAGGCCAATGCGTAGTTCCCGCTATGGAAGTGAATTATTTCCTTATTTCATGCATTCCTGTTCCCACTTGGCGCTCCATCCTGGCATTTTTTAAAAAATAGTGTCAATCATAAGATGCACATATAGGTGCGCATATGGGGAAGGACATCTGGGAGGATAAGGCACCCCCTCAAAATGGAGGACTATCTAGGAAATATATAGGACAATCCCAAACCAAAGCCCAAAACACCTCTAGGAATGTCAATGCATGCCTCTTAGTCCTGCTCAAAATGGAGGACATTTCCAGACCAAAGCCCAAAACTCCCTTGAATGCCCTCCATTCTCTAAGTGAAGCTCGGAATGGAGGACATTCAGGGGAGTAAGTAGGACATGACCAAAATAATATCTGAAATCCAAATGGAAGACCTGCCAGCAAAAATGGGGGACATCACGCACACACAAACACACACCCCAAAAGTTAAAAACACACATAGCCATTTACGTATTGTGGGGTTCCTTTCGGTTTAGTCCTGGATTTATTCTTATTTCGCTTTCTTATTGCTTTGTGGCCCGTGTGTGATAAGGTCCTAAGGGAACCCTATCGCAGAGTTTTCTTGGCCACTTTCTTCAGAAGAGGGTTTGCCATTGCTGTCCTCTGAGGGACTTGCCTAATGTCATCAAGTGGGTTTCCATGGCTCAGTTGGGATTTAAACCCTGGTTTCCAGAGTCCTAGCCCAATGTTCAAGGCACTACACCAGCCTGGCTTTCTACTCAGATATAAGTCCCCCTATTGCAATGGCACTTACTCACAGGTAAATGGCTATTAGGATTCTATTAGGACTCTGGAATTCTATAGCAGCCCAGAGGTCACAGATGGGGTTTCCCTAGATAAGTGGGGATTTGAACCCTGGGTCCTTTGCTGGCTCTCTACTCAGAAATAAATCTCCCTATTGCAAAGGTACTTACTCATAGGTAAGTGACTATTAGTACTGTGGTGTTGGATTCTATAGGAACCTATATACAGTTGCCCCTCTGTTTTCGCAGACTGGAAATCCACATTCCTCACCCATTTGGGGCTTGAATATTTGCAATTTTCCATTTTTGTGGGAGGTCCAGAACGGAGGGGCAGGCTCACAGAGGGGCTTTCCTAGCTAAGCAGGGATTTGAACCCTGGGTCCTTTGCTGGCTGGGCCTCCTTGAGGGTTTGATGGGCCTGGGTGGGGAAGGCACCCCCAGAAAGACCCCAGAGCCCAGGGCCAGAGTGGATGGATGCCCTCATAGCAAAGGCATGCCAAATGGAGGACCTGCCAGCACACATATACAGAGAGAGAGAGAGAGAGAGAGAGAGAGAAACTAAAAACATGCATATAAATTCATGCTTCTAGTCAAGCTCAGAATGGAGGATGTTTTGGAATTCCTCCTGGACAGCAGGTTGGGATGTAGGATGGGTCCTGGGAAAGGAGAGGGGGAGAAATGGTGGATTTCCCCAAAACCTGGGAAGGGATGGGTTGCATCCTTTCCCAACCCTCTGCTATTAGTCCCTCCCCTCCAGTTTGATGTGATTCAGAACTGTTGTTTCCACTTGCTGAACACAAATGCTAATTGATTCCTAGCAAAAGAACTGCCAAAAAACTACTCTTCAAAAGTACACTTTATTTGTCTTGCTTTAAAGCGAATCAGAACAATTGCTGTCACATCTGAAAACATTCCCAATGAGGACGAGGAACATATACAGCAATCATCAAATTGCTTCATATCATAGTGGGAATGAGCCCTAAGTCTAAAACCTATTCTTTGTATGATATTGTCTGCATACAAGTTGAGCAAGTAGGGCAATAATGTGCATCCTTGCCAACTGAGAACCATTTTGTTTCTTGATATTCTATCTATCATCATCACTCAAATGTCTTTAAGAGCATTCTACAGCTTTTTGGCCATGCTATAGTCTATAAAGCAGATGCTGATTTTCTTTTGGAATTCCTTGGTGTGATCCATTAGTTATCATATGGTTGCCATGTGTTCCCTAGTGCCTCTATGTTTCCTGAACTCCTGGGATTTCTCTCTTCATGCATGGTTGGAGTCTATGTTGCAAAGTTTTAAGAATAATTTTGCTTGGGTGGAAAATTAATGCTACGGCCTATAGCAGGGGCTGGGGGCCGGGTTGCTGTTCCTTAGACAATTGGGGGGGCTGAAGCATAATAAATAAATAATATATATTTTTAAAAAATAAAAAAAATATGCATGCACACTCTCTCAGCCCCAGAAAAGGGGCCGGTCCAAAGGCCTCGGGGGGGGGGCATGTGGTTGGGGTTGAATATTGAATGTTTCCAGTCTTTTGTCCACTATTTTGTTTTCCATATTTGTTGGCATATATTGGAGGTGATACTGAATGAAAATCTTGAAATTACAGTATATCTTGAAAATATGCAGATCTGTGAACAATGTTTAACTCTTTTATAGAATCATCTTTAGTTTCCCACTCAGAAAATCTAATCAACATCAGCCTATTTGCATACAAAAGAAACATACTGATTTGCAACAGAAATAAAGGAAAGCACACTGAGCATAATATGTTATTTTGTTTATTACAAATGTTAGTAACTTGGAATTTGTGTGGTTTTGCATGGTTTTGTTTTGCAAATACAACAGAAGATGCAGCTTTCCTTATATGTGAAATAACTTTGTTGACTTAGGTTGCAACTATGCCTTAAAATCCTAAGCAATTAGAGTATATGTCAGTCACCCATAATATGTACTGGGTGGCTTGGCAGCAGACCCCTTCTTGTAGCCTATACTATATCTGATTTATCATGATGCAAAGGGGTCTTATAGCATCTTTGAGACGAACTTTATTGTGAAGATGTCAAGGGATTCATAAAAGTACTCTGAAATTCTAGGGAAAAATACAGATATGACTGTGCATGTATGTGTAAGTGTGATTAATGAATAGAATAATTCAATTAAAAAGGCAAACATTTCAGCTTCACCCTTCCACTGTTGCTTAAAATAGAAGTGAGCTTGTTGTCACAGAGGCAGTTTAGAGCACTCCATCCTTAAAGTCTGAAGTGGCATTATTTGATTTATATCCTCTTTTTCTCCCAAAATGGGACCAAAAGCAACAGTCCTATTCAAGGCTCCTAATATCAATGATATATTATCCTAGACGCTTTTGAGTCTATTAATCCAGATTTTTTGTCTTTGTCTCAAATGCATGAATGAGATCCCTCCTCAGTTTCAAACAGGGAAAAGAAAAGAGGCTGTGATATTTTGAGTTAAAACTTTTGGTCACGTAAGCTTCTTGGTGAGGACTGCTGAGCTGTGATTCCTGAAATGTGTATGCAGGTCTGTGGTTGTTCTTTCACACATCCTATACAAATGCATTCAATCATATAAATATGTTGACAGTATTGACAGGTTATGTTTTGTTTGATATGGTAGATCCCTGTCAGTCATTATGTTCCTAAAAGTGACTGTCTTCTTAAGATACAGTTGCTGCAGCACCTGAAATCACAAAGGACTATCTGGATTTCTGATAGGAGTTTTCAGGACAGTTTTTATCGGCAGTCTCCATGGATTTGGTGGCTGGTAGAAACTTATAATGGGAGTTTGTTGAGGGCTCTAACAAGACTTTCAGAATTTACTAACAATGGATAATCTGGATAGATGGATAATGAATAGATACTGGATAGACATCTACAAGGAATGGAATCCATTGTTGGCTGTTACATGACTCATATCTTTAGTGGAGAAGACTTCCTCTCAAAATGACAGTTGCTCTTCTGATGTTGTTATGAATTATATGAACAGGATATCCTCTTTGAAGCAGGTGTTGCTCACCTTTGTTGGTATTTTTACAGTAATGTTCTTCATTGTTACAGAATGGTTTGATTCTTAGAGCCAAACTGTACATAATACTTATTTAACATTATTTAATGTTTTCAATACTTCTTTTAATGTTCTTTTAATCACATATGTATGCATCTATGATTTGGGAACCATAAAATGGCAATCACCACAGTAAAGTTGGAACAATCTGCAGCAGAACATTTTAACTATGAGGAAGAAAGCTCTTCCAACATGGTTATATTTCCAATAAAAAAACCCAACCATCCTTGACAAAAAATAACATTTCTGGATCTACAGACCTTACACCTTGACACTGTATGGCTGTAATTTGGAGGAGACTGCCACTTGCCTGAAGCACCATCCTCTCAATTCTGTGCTCTGACCCTGAAAATTCGATACATAATACTGGATGCTGTTTATCACTCCCACTGCAAAGAACATCACCAGTGGAAATGGAAGCGAAACATATATTATTATTTTTTATAAACACATATTTTCAATCACTGTAGCATATCTACTTTAATCTACTTTATTTTTATATTATAGTTCTTAGACCCAGGGCAAAAGCAGTTCTGTATGCCATTTTATTGTGTAAGATAATTCTATGTAAAACACTGGGAAATTTCCACATGGCAGCATGGAAGGGCTTCATATGCAGTGCTCTAATAAAACTGTCCTCAATCATGCCAATAATCTTAACCGCAGATTATCATCTGCTGCCCTAAATTCTGCAATATGTTCCAATTCCAATCTAGGATACCTAAACTCAAACACTGAAGCATTGTCTCTGAGATTTACTATGCTGTACTTATGAAAAGGATGTAGTTACTTGATGACCTGCACCTAACAGCTATCAATGAAACCTAGTAATATGAGAAAGGTATATGTATCCAGGACTCTGTCTGTGACTGATAATTGTATTTCATCATAGAAACATTTATATTGTTATCCTTGCTGTTTGAAAAATATGAAGAACATATAATTCAAAATGAAAGCTATAGAATTAATGTAACCTACTTCTTTTTCCTCCTTCATCACATTGTACAACATGTGATGATACAGCATTTCAAATATTAGTGATCATGTCAATTTGGTTCATAAGCAACTATCATGTTTTTTTGTAATTTGTCTGGTTTCTTTATCAATGAAGAGTAAGCTCAGGTAGCGTGGAACAGAAGACAGTTCAAATCAATGGAACTGTGTGAACATTTTCAGGCGCCACTTGAAAGTATTAATGACATAGAGTCATTTGCTGACGATATGTCGATGCTCTATCCAATGGAAAATTACTGGCTATGAATCAAACAAACATTTACAGGAATCTGCAAATGAAACAGCTAAATCCATGATGACAAGGAGCCTCATAAAAGTGGCCCATTTATTCTCTCTGAGCACTCATCCCCACCATGGGGGATCAATAGCAAACCTCATACAATGCATTTCCAAATGTCATGCTGCAAATCCTCTTTGCATTTATGCAGAGGGAATGCCCCACCTACTCTTCATTTTTTAAAAGCTGTGGGCTATTTAAGAGGAACAAAACCAATATCACTCAGAAAGAAATCCTCTTTGTTTTAAACCTGAAACTATAATGCAGTGATTTGGGCTGCCATAATAGCACTGCTGTGGAGCACAGAAATTCTTTTAGCACAGGAATACATTAAATACAAGCTTTTTTCTGTTCATATATAAAGATTCTGAAACAAGAGCAGTGAGATCAGCAGCAATGATTCTGCCCCATTGTTTTCTAGCACAACTATAATCAAAATATGTTTGGCACAGTTTTTATTACATACAAGCAAGAAGGATTAACATAAGGAAAAGAAAAAAGAAAAAATAATTAAGCAGACACTAAGGCTTAAATTTAAGATTAAATAGCTGTCACTAACAGAATGAGTTATACACTGAGCAAAAGTAGAATGTATTGTATTTGACATCTAGTTTATGGTCCTACTATGAAGGCCATTGGACAAAATGGACAATGGTTCACCATGCCAGACCTCTAGAGTATGACATGTAGGCAGCTGCCAGGTGTCCTTGCTGTCACACTTCAGATCCCATCAGCCAGAAAATCATTAGGACCATGTCCAGTAGTTGCTAGGCAATCACTCATGAATCTTCCCTCTTTGCAAAATTATTAAACCAAGAGTGCAGCTTCTGGTCTACCCCACAGTAGAAATGAAAAAGGTGGCAATGCTGCAATGATTTCAAAGAAGCATCCATGTTAGTCTGGTGCATCATAGTATCTAAACATAGTACAAAACAGAGTAGAAGCTGAAGGGGACATCCTACTGAACCTCTATGGGGGACTGCCCAAAAGGATGCTGCTTAGGTCAAAATGTTTTAAGTCACAGACATACTCTTCTTTACACTGGAATTCAAAATCCCCTCAGTCTTTCTAATTTTGTTGTCTACTGTAACCTGAAAATTAATAACGTTTGACACGAAATCTCTGCATGTTAGTTGGGGAAAATTCATTGGGCTTAAAAAATAACTACCCAAAAGTAGCTATTTACAACTCTTAAAAGGATATGTGAACATAGGATCAGTCATTTGGGGTCTTAAATCCAAATGACTGATCCTATGTTCATATATTTGGAAGGCATTCTCATTGTATTCAGTACTTTCTCTTCAAGCACAGCAGTGAGAGCCCACTGGGAATGGCTGCATGAAAAGGTAACATTTTTAGTTGGTATACACATATTATTTGTTTCTCTAATGTCTCTGGACAGGAGCATTAAAAAGACTGGGTAGTACCACTAAGAAAGCCCCTTTTCATGAAGTTGCCAAATGACATTCTAATTGTTATTAAATAATAGAATCCATATATGTAAAAAAAGAAAGATATGTCACTATGGATCTTGCTTTAATCCAATATGATCCATTATCATTGATTTATTAATATCTTGTATTTGAGGTATGTAACATAGCCACCAACTAGAGAAGTGTGACTACTGGATGGTTTTCAAATGGAGTAGATAAATAGCTCTCTAATTTCACTGTGTACGGAGTTGCAGCAAAAATCTTCAACTATCCTGATTATTCCGTTCCTTGAAGAACTACAAGAAAGAGGTGTTATAAAATGGAAATTATATTTGCCTTGTTTTCATGGACTGATACTTTTTTGTAATATCCACCTCCTTTTTTTGCTCTGATATCCAAGGTACTGAATCAATGAACAGTGCTATGAATTCAGTCAGAAATCAGCACTGATAGGTGACAAACAACCTCCTAATCCTCATCCTTTATTGGAGAAGGGTGTTTTGGTTTAAAGCATTGCCATTTCCTAATCATTTTGTAATTTTTTTCCCCATAGGACAGAAATACCCTTTTATTTCCAGCATGTCAGACACATTTTATTCCAAGTATTGGGCACAATGATTGTAATATACATGATCATACATTTTTAAAACGTGTTGAAAGAATGGCGAGATTTCACTAGCTATGAAAAAAGATTTTGGTTTGGGGGATGGCCTCTGAGACAAGAGGCCAGCAGGATAGCATTGGGATTAGCCCTAATTACCTCATGTTTCACCTTAATTAACTATTGATACAGAAGGTAAACTCTGCAGGATCTATGGAGTGACCTTAGGCCAATAGGAAAGATATCTAAACCGCCATTGTTTACACATTATAATCTCTCTTTTGAATTCCCTTTAATTCCTCAAAAAGATTAGCTGTGGGTTATACTGTGCATGTTGATGAGCTATGCTAAATAGATAAACTATCATTTTTATATTTCTTGCACAAATAAACACACACCAAATAACCCCTGAAGTGTCTCTGAGTTTGTTGGCAAATTGCCAAATGAACAGAACACAAACTTTGTTAATGCCACACACGGCATAATATAAACACAAATGGGCCTGGAAAAGAATCATAAGCGATTTCATTTAAATCCATATGCTACTGCACCGAGAATGACAATGACCCCAGCATGTGTCTTTGGAAAGCAGATTTTAAAGAAAAGAAAAAAAAAGAAAACTTGCAATTATAAAAAAAGAAAGGGGAAAAAGAGATAAGAAAAAGAAATACAGGCTAAGCCTTCCCTTTGTTCTTCTGGTACTGACAATCCAAATGTATGCTTGCATATTAGAAATGTCAAAAACAAATGTAAAGACAAATTGCTCATATTATACATGAAAATGGTTTGACTGAGGGCCAAAACACAATGGAGAAATAATCCAGTTTGAGACTGCTTTAACTGCCATGGCTCAATGCTAGGAAATTCTGGGAACTGTAGTTTTGTGAGACATTTAGAGAGCTCTGATGCCACAATAAACTACACTTCCCAGGATCCATTAGCAGAGAGCCAGGGGAATTAAAGTGATGTCATACTGGATTATTCCTGCAGTATGTTTTGGGCCTGAGAAAGAGACTTATTAATGCATTGGAAAAAGAAAAACCCAACCCCACTGTAAATACTGGACCTACATTTTTGATGTAGGTTGGTACAGATTGTCCTAATCTTATATCTGATGTGACAATGAACATTTAAGACATTACCCTACTTTTTTTAAAAAAAGGTCATCAGAAATATACAGTTGCCCTTCCTTTTTCATGGGGGATCATTTCCGGATCCCCCCACATGGAAAAGGAATAACGCAAATATTCAAGCCCTATTGGCTTGAATGGAGACGTGTGTCCACAGGGGCGAGTAGGCACATGCCCCATTTTTTGCCCTTCCATTCATCCCTCACAGATAAGTGAGGGTCATAGATGGAGAGACAACTTTACTACTATAAATACTACTTTGCCAAGCCAGAACAATGGTGTTAAGAAAAATGATCGCCCATCCAGATGCTGCTGCTACCAACAAGCTCTGTTTCTCTTTCCTGATCTTCTAAGTTCTTTCAGTGGTGAGATCATGACTACAAGTGAAGGATAAGTCTTAAAACTGTGTTTTCCCCTTCCTCTTGTCTTCTGGTGGTCACTGGAGTTGGCCCTCTTAAGTACAACTATAGTAGGGACCTAAATAGCATTAATAAACGTTCTCACTCAAGGAGAAAAGATGTCTTGATCTATCAAGACACTATAAACGAAGATCAAATGTGATCACATTTTCCTCCAAATTTGGGGAGTTTACCAATGTCAGAACAATCTAGATCACAGCTATTGGGCATGGGTATTGTTGTTTTGGACAGAGTGCAAGGGCAAGAGACTAGTCTTCTCTGTGAAATTCCAAAAGGAACATACACATGTGTAATTCACTAACAGGGTGATAGGCAATATGTGTTTAATATGTGTTTTTATGTTCCACACTCCAGGTTGTTTAGGGTACTACTCAAAGTTGAAATATTCAATTTTCACATGCAAGAATAAATACTTTCAAAGGCATCCTCCTTCTCAACTCTTGAGATTGTAAGAGTTTTGTACATTTTTCATCCCACTTCCCATTTTTGGAATTTCACTCCAATCATTTTGCTTATGCAAGCAACAACAATAACAAAAATGCACAAAAAAATACTAGAAGGCAAATAAATAAATAATCTCATGGCAGTGGATTTTTTTTGTGATCATTTTTAATAGCATCACAGAGTTGGAAGAGACCAGAAGGGCCATCCAGTCCAACCCCTTGACATGCAGGAATACACAGTCACAGTACTTCCAACAGATGACCATCCAGCCTGTTTAAAAACCTTCAAAGAAGGAGACAACATGTGGTTGTTTCATTTTTCATTTTTATTTTTTTGCTAAGGACAAGGAAATTTGCCACTATATGTTACAACTTGATAAAAGGGGAAAAATAGTCACATGTAATGTTTACTGAAAGTCAATGCAATAATTACATAAGAGAGACTTGGATTTATGTTCTACTGACACTTTGTAAGTACTGTACAGACAATGTAACAACTGCATTTGATTTTATCTTTGAAATATCTTCTTTGGTGGAAAGACAGGATGGAAATTTATAAATAAAGAAATAAAAAAACAAAGAAAGTAAAGAAAGTAAATAAATAATGGGGTAAATCCAATATTTTCCAATAGAAATCCAATACTGGTCCTACTATAGTGAGACTTCAGTAAGTGTAACACTATGATTCATTTCAGTGTTTTTTCTACTGCATTATTGCAATAGAAAAATATTGGATTTAGCCTATTGTTCATTTACGTATTAATAGATAGATAGATAGATAGATAGATAGATAGATAGATATGGATATAGATATAGATATATTTTGCATCACATCTTTCCACCAAATGTTGCACTGATAAAATGCAGTACAAAAATTAATTTACATGTTTCATTCTCTGTGCATATTTATAAAGTGCCAAAAGAACATAAATCCAAGCCTCTACAGAATTTTCCTTGATAAATCTCCATGTCCTACTCCATATTTCAAAAACCGTGTTAACAAAAAAATAAAAAATGTCATATATAGACATATGATACTGCTTGATTTGAACTTGCATTCAATGCACAGTATTGAGGGGGCAATAGAGAATTTGAGCTCTTAATAAAAGTAAAATTTGACTAAGCACAAGGTTTAATGCAATTTATATCAAGGGTCATTTCAATTTTCCCAAGTTTCAAGTTTTCCTAACCCCGTAACATACTCTCTTATATTAGAATTTCATTTAATAAGTGTTTTAAGACAGTGTTTTGCACTAATTTAGAAGATCCATACCAGTAACTACCTACTTATTGGAAATGTCTATAGAAGTGAGAACTTTCTCTGGGACTTCACTTTCTTCATATGGATGACAAACTGCCATTCATTGAGGGACAGTCTAATTTCACTGGTGACTGGTGCCCATTCCGGATCACTGCCTCATTTCACTTGTGGTGTCATCGTATACTGTGGCCAAATTGCTCACTGGATAGGTCTGGGAAGATATTTAAATAAAACCTGAGCACACAGTGGAGAACTGACAGTTACATGGTGACAAACAACATTTCCAATACATAAAATGTTATAATAATATGATAGAAAAAGAAGGAGTTTTTGTTTGTTTTGCTTTGTTTTGCAGAAGAGAAAGTAGCTTAACATTATATTATTAGGAACTGTCTTTCTTTTCCTTTTTCCTTTTGTAACTCAAGGGAAGAAAATGTACAATAGGTTAGGATTTTGCGGCAACACATGCAAATATTTTCATGCCATACTTCTATAGTATTAATTTATTTTTAAATATATTTTACATAAGTTTTAAATATGAAATTTTGAATCCAGAATTGCAATTTTATGATATTTATTTTAGTTGTCTTTTTCTAAACTCAGCATGCTTTCTTAGAGGCCTTTAGTTGTAATCTACAGTGTATTCTTCACAGAGAGAAAGACAAAACAGACACTCAGTTTTCATATAATATATCACTATTTTTCCAATGTAATTCAGCAGCACTCCAGCTTTAAATACTACAGTAAGCCCTTGGTATCCACTGGGGTTTGGTTCCAGGACCCCTCATGGATACCAAAATCCATGGATGCTCAAGTCTCATTACATGCAATGGCAGAATAAAGGGTATTTCTAATATAAAATGGCAAAATCAAGATTTGCTTTTTGGAATTTGTATAGTCTGAGTATTTCAAGCTAGACAGACAGTAGCACTAGCTATCACTTGCTTGTGAAGTCGTAGGCTTTCATGGCCGGCATCTGTAGTTTTTTGTGGGGTTTTCGGGCTGTGTGGCCATGTTCTAGAAGTGTTTCTTTCTGATGTTTTGCCAGCATCTGTGGCTGGCATCTTCAGAGAAAAAAGCTGAAGATGCCAGCCACAGATGCTGGCGAAACATCAGAAAGAAACCCTTCTCAAAGATGGCCACACAGCCCGAAAAACCCACAAAAAACTATCACTTGCTTTCTTGTAAATGCCATCAAGCCTGCTTCACTTTATGATGACTCTATCAATTAGAAACCTACAAGACACCCTGTTTTTGACAGCCCTGTTATATTCTTGCATACTCATGGCATTAACTCCTTGATTGATTACTTAATATTCAGTTGCTCTTTTTTTAACTTTCATTTGCAGTAATTTCAAATCTTTGCTATTTTCTGCAAGTAATATGGTATCATCTGCATATTTTAACTTGTTAGTGCCCCTTCTTCCAGGTTTCATGTTTCCTTGGCTAGAATCTATTCCTGCTTGACATATGATATCTTACCAGTATAAATTAAGCACATGGGATGATAACATGCAGCCTTGTCCATTGGAAACCATTTTGTTTCTCCATATTGTGTCCCAACAGTGGCCTCTTTGCCTGAGTATTCGCTTGCACTAGAGATTAATGCAATAATCCAAGAGTTACTTTCTTGGGGGATGTGATTGGTTTGTTTTTCATATTTGTTGACAGATTTTAGTTAGAATTTGAATAGATTCTGTTTCTGTAATTTGAAATAGCTCTATTGGTATGTCATCTGTTCCTGATAATTTATTTTCCCCAAGTGCCTTTAGAGAAGTTTCCACTATAGGTGCATTATCAAATCATTTTTCTATGAAGGAATCTGTCTTCCTTTCATCATTCCTCACTATATGGCTTCCATTGACATTTTGTTTTGTCTTGACCATACATTTTGTTCCCGTTGGTCATATTGTATCCCTACTTTTTTCTTTAAATTTCCCTTTTCTTTCTTCAACCTTGTTGAAGAAGTCTCTTGTTCCACCCATTTTGTTGCTGTCTTCCTGTTTCTTTGGGGTGAAAATTATAACAGTCCTATTTATCTGTATGCAAAACTTGGTGAACAGTTGTATATAGGATTCTGACTATTTCTGTAGCCTTTTACTTTTGATTTTGTTTTTTGCCTGTCCTTAACCATTTGAAGGATACCATCCACTGAGGCTTTTATTCTGTTACATGGCTAGAACTTAATTATTTGAATTGATTGTTTGTCTTATTGAGAAACTGTGTTTCCTTCCTAATAATTATAATTCAGACTCAGAAACTTGAGAAGGAGGGTTCTATAACACCAATTATTGCAACAGAAACCTGTGATGTTCATTCCTGTTTTCTAAATGGAACTTGTCCTTCCATTTTTTGGCTATAATGAAGTGATCTTCCATGATTGCCATCTGTTCCTCAGGAGCTGTCTATCAAGAAACAGTCAGACTTTTACTTGATGGAATCCAAGAGCTGAAGTGAGGAGAACACAGCTTTCACTGGCAATTAGAAGTTGACAGTAAAGGAGAAGGCAAGCAGGGATAGAATAATGTGATCTAAGGGGCTTTGCAGACCAGCACAAAGGGCCAGCCTGTGGATGAGTCGGGGCAGCCGGCGTGTGGCTGCCCCAACTCCATCCTGACCCATCCTGATGCTGCATGCCTATTGGCATGCCGTGTAACATCAGAACACCCTCTTGGTGCAGTGTGCACACACGCTGCGCCAAAAGGGCATAAAGAAACTGGCACCATGGCTGAAAGGGCAGCAAAATACCACTCCTTTTGGCGGTGGCAAAAAGGAGGATTGAGGCCATGGCATGCGGCTGCCATGGCCCCAATCTGCTCTGTGCCACCCCTTTCAAGTCATCTGTATCGGCCCTAAGTCTGTTCTTCTTGTATATAGTTGTGCTAAGTGATCCCAAAGATAAAGCTAGCAATTTTTATTGTTCTTGTTCATGGTAGCTGCTATCAAGTCAACTTCAGCTTATGGCAATTGTATGAATGTGAGACCTCCAGGTTACCCTATCAATAGCCCTGCTCAGATCTTGCAGACTCAGGGCCATGGCATCCTTGATTGAGTCTATCCATCTGGAATGTGGTCTTCCTTTTTTCCTACTGCCTTCTGCCTTGCCAAGCATTATTGTCTTTTCTACTAAGTGATGTCTTCTCTTGTTATGGCCAAAGTACAGCATTCTCAGTTTAGTTATCTTAGCTTCTAGATAGAAGTCAGGCTTAGTTTGCTCTTTAAGGAACAGTCACTTTCTCTCTCTCTAAAAGCAGTATGTTACATGGCCATTTTCTCTATCTAGTTTTTTTTTTTAAGTTAGAAAGCCTTAGGTCTTTTCCAATCATTGTATTCACTTTTACTATGTATGGATGTGAGAGCTGTACATGAGATGTGGTTCTGGAGAAAAGTGTTGAGGATTCCATGGACAGTCAAAAGGACAAATAAATGGGTCCTAGAGCAGATCAAGCTGGAAGCCTCCCTAGAAGCCAAGATGACCAAACTGAGGCTGTCGTACTTTGGACACATCATGAGAAGGGAGGATTCATTAGAAAAAACAATAATGCTGGGAAAGGTGGAGGTAGGTAGGAAGAGAGGAAGGCGACATGCTAGAGGGATGGACTCTATTAAGGAGGTAACGGGTATGAGTTTGCAGGATTTAAGCAGAGCAGGGGTGGATAGGGGTCCTTGGAGATGTCTCATCCATAGGGTTACTATGGGTTGAGATCTACCCAAGGGCAGTTAACAACAACAACAAACACTTTTAAAATATTTTCCTCTGACCTTCCATTGTTATTTTTCTCTGTTTTCCTTGATGAATCATAGAATCATAGAGTTGGAAGAGACTACAAGGGCCATCCAGTCCAACCCCCTGCAGTCCAACTGAATGCCAGTTATGTATGTTAAATTGTTAAAGTTATCAGTTGTTCTCAGTCAGAGTAGCAAAACTGACTTCTGTAATGCTCTGTTATTCCATATTTCTAATACAAATAGCCAGGCTGGCTGAACCAAAGCCAAATTTAAGCATCTGCTTTATTTCTCTCTCTAAAAACAGTATGTTACATAGCCATTTTCTCTATATAGTTTTTTTTTTAAAAAAAAAAGTTAGAAAGTCTTAGATCTTTCACAACTTAAGGCAGGATGTGACCACATCCTCCACTCACTCAGAACTGCCATTTTTGGTAATCCTTAAGTATTTCTTTAGACAAAATTGAACTGGTGTGTGACATGCATAGTTTCTGCAACAGGCATATAGCACATGGAGAAACTACCTAGAAGAGATAGTTGTGTAATTTCCTATGGTATTCTGTACAATCATAACATTTGCAGATCTTAGAAGTATAACATTCTAACTATTAAGTATCATGCATCACATCAATTTTGTTTTAAAGAAATATTTAAAGACCACATGCATGGCTTTACTCTAGAGTAAATCTATTCAGAGCAGGAATAGGAGGCACTGGGCCCACTCCTCCCTGCTGCACGCCATGGTATGCGGCGGGGAGGTGAGGGCACTTACCAAGTGTCACACTCCTTAGTGGTGTCACCCGGTGCAGCCCACACCCCACTAGTGATGCTACTGGGCATTTCTTCTGTCCTTGTCAAAAACTGGGGGACATTGATGAATCTTCACTTTGCAAAAGCATACATAGCTTTGTCCATTATTCTCTTCATTCTGTTTTTCATCAGTATCAGTGCCATTATAGGATAAAGTTTTATTTTGAAAACCTTCTCTAAAGAGGAAATAAATGTGATCATTGGATTTCTGTATTGTAGTGTGTGTGATTATAATCATGGAAAGAACTGTAGGGCTTAATGTTTTCCTGTAAAACTCAATATCATTAAATACCAAAGTCAGAATCATCCATGCCATAGAATTTCTGCATATGTATGTAAAAGCTGGACTTAAGCTTTTACAGAAGAAATTTGACAGGAAGAAAACCAGCTCGTTTGACAAGTGATGCTGAAGGACAGTTCTAATGATACTGTAGACTGCCAAAAAGGCAAATAAATAGTGTGAGAACAAATCCCACTAGAAGCCAATGTCATTAATCTGATGCTACTATACTCTGGACATTTCATAGGATGATATGATCCTCTTTGGAAAAGATGATAATAGTAAAGTTTAAGGCAGCAGAAAAAGGGGAAGGCTGCATTAGAGGTGGATTAATTAATTAAAAGAAGACAAAACTCGAGTTTGCAAGACTGCAGTTGCACTGTGAATAAGCATGGTTTCTAGAGATTTCTTGTTCACAGGATTGTTATAAATGAAAACCAGCTTGATATTAAATATGAACAAGAAGTACAACAACACTAAATGGTTATTGACTAATATAGTAGGATGCCAAACTTTCTTCTTTGAGGGGGCTGACTAAAAATAACAATTACAGTCAGCCCTCTGTATCCATTGACTGTCCATCCAGGCAAAAACTAAAGCAGCCTATTACCTCTCTCTCTCTCTCTCTCTCTCTCTATATATATATATATACATATATATATATATGAAATTAAGAAGAATTTCAGGATAAGAGCAAACCAACTTGTAGTAAACATAAATATTGCAAGTAGTGAAAATTAGTATTACAAGTTTGTAATCTGTGAATTCCTAGCAGCATCATTACACACTTCTCAATAAAATAAAGGGCTAAGAGCAATTGATTTTCAGCAGCACTTTTGTGCTTCAGTGTCTTTGAGTTGTGCCTTTGGATCATTTATCACAACTGAAATGAAGATGTATGCTCAAATAAAAGCCACAAGTCAAGTAAGAGTTCATTTCTGACTGATTATCTGTCTGTCCCCATGCTCTGTCTCCTTGGTTCATTCTCTGTGCGTCTCTTCCTCTACTTCCAACCCTGCTGTTATATTATACAGATTTTACACCTAGATCATCTGCATCTTTGTATTCTGAAGTATATACATAAATAGTGACCATCACATGGTGATGACTTCAAATCGTTTACAATGGAGATTATCTAAATGCTATAAGCCAGCTGTAGAAGGAGGTTTAAAAAACAACTATGGAGGAGAGGAAACATTCTCCACACAATTCTGCTGTGACTCCTAGAGCAATGCTATGCTTCCTCAAATATGGTACTGACTGCTATGGACATCTTTCTCCACAGCCTGTAAAGGCTGTGGTCTTCTCAATGTCATGCAGGTAAGCTCCACTGCTATTACTATAGTGACCATGCTTTCTCTCTCTCTGATTTTTTACACAGACAGACAGACAGACAGACAGACAGACACACACACACACACACACACACACATCTGAGAAGTTTGTTCAGTTTTTCAGAAGGATACAGTTAATCATATATGAGTGTATATGTGTGTGTGTGATGAATAAATTAGTTTCATCCACTGTCTTCTTCAGTTGCTGAGAACAAAAGTATGCTGTGTTCAAGGTGACAGTTTAGAACATTCTATTACCAACATTTGTAAGTGGATGATGGATATTATGTAATATCCCCTAGGCTGAACCATGAGGTGTCAAGGTCTTAAATTTCTGGTTCCTTATATTCAAATTACTTGAAAGAGATGGGACTTTGATTCAAATATAGATAAATTAAACCAAGTTGCTATTCTAAGCTGATTACCAACTGGTAACTTTAGCTTCCTGATCAGGACTGCAGACTCATAATTCATAGAATCATCATGTTGGAAGAGGTGGACAAGGCCCATCAAGTCCAACCTCCTACCATGAAGGAATGCACAATCAAAGCACTCCCGACAGATGGCCAACCAGCCTTTGTCTAAAAACCTCCAAAGGAGACTCCACCACTCTCCAAGGCAGGACATTCGATTTTCAAATAGCTGCTATCATTAGTAAGTTCTTCCTAATGTTTAGATGGAATCTCTTTACCTGTTGTTCTAATCCAGCACTTCATCTCTGGAGCAGCAGGAAAAGAAAAACTTGATCCATCCTCACTATGGCATCTTCTCAAATATTTAAACATAGCTATCATGTCCTTTCTTAACTTTCATTTCTCCAGGCTAAACATATCTAGCTCCCCAAGCCACTCCTCATAGGACACAGTTTCTGGACCTTTCACCATTCTGGTCATTCTCCTCTAGACTTATGCCAGCTTGTCAATATCTTTTTTAAATTGTGGTGCCCAGAACTGAACACAGTATTCCAAGAGAGATCTGACCAAAGCAGAACAGAGTAGTACTATTACTTCCCTCGATCTAGAAACTATACTCTTATTGAGGATTTCTCCTTGATATCCTTTCAATGGGATTGATGGTGTATAAATAAGTAAAATATTGTACATTGTACTACCTCTGAAAAATGTTTGGAAAGACCAGCTGGTCCAAAGAGCTGAAGCCAGATTGTTAACTGAGAGGCTGGTTATAGAGGGCACCTGCCACAAAAGTTCCACTGCTTACCTGTACAAATCAAATTATTGCCTATAAACCCCTTATCACCTGGATCCAAATGATCTGTAGGACCATATCCTTCCATATGAACCTGCATGTGCTCTGAGATCTTCAGAGGATGTATTCCTCTTCAGCATGCAACATGTATAAACATACAGTATTTGGTGGAAACAAACTAGATTACCCCCTCAATGGGTCTCCCTGCCTCTTGAACCCTCTTCCAAGCAAGGCTAGACTGGCTTTCTCTTTGATATCTTTTCATTTGCAAGTGACAACCTGCAACTGTCTTTTACAAACATTTTTAAGAAAAGGAGTTTCCTTAGTGTGTTGTATTACTTTATTCTTTGCTTTAAATGCATATGTTTTAATTCTATACACAGATCAATGCCACAACATACACCATGTTTTGTATGGTTTTATATACATGTGTATTTACTTGTATTTCTTTTTAACTTATAAGCTGCCTCAAATCCAATTTTAGGGCAAAGGTTGGATATAAATAAAGCAATACAATACAACATAATTGATGATGAACTAAAGTTACAAGGACAATAAGACTGAGGAAGCTTGTAAGTAAGTGTTTACAGTAAATATAATACTGCAGTTATTTTGTCCAGTGTCTTATTACCATCTATTCCTGTCCTGAATAGTTCACCTTAACTACTGTAATTTCTTCTTCCTCTGCATTACTCTTGTCTCATTCTAACTAGACTCATTCATTCCATGTTAAACTCTCTCTCTCTCACTTGACTCCTAGATGAGGTTCACTACACTACTCTAATAACA
>JAIPUX010001232.1:114684482-114701810 GCA_020142125.1 Phrynosoma platyrhinos | reverse complement strand
ATAAACATCAAGGACACACCAGTCAATTTTACATTTCTTTGTTGCTTTCAGACACCAACCCTGATGTAACATGTAATGTTGCCAGATTCTGTGCAGCTGCAGTTAAAATCCATCAGGTAATGACATCTGCGATAGGCTAGTACCAATCTTATCCTGCCGCACTGGATTTTAAAAGGATATTTTAAACACTGTTTTTAATCTGTGTTTTTACCTTGTTTTTAAACTTGATTTTACCTTCTTTTATTCTGTATCCCCTTTTTACCTGTGCTGGTGTATGACCATAGTAAAGATGAACTGAACCCCTCTCCTAAGTACCACATGATTTCCTAGAACATTTGTCAGTTGATATCATGGTATTTTCTTTCTGAACTCAGTATTGCAGCCTCCTCCATCCTTTCACAAACTACTCTTCCTTTTCATCATACAGCATGAAATGTCCTGAATTGAAAAGTTGTTTAAAGGGCCAGATTGGATAGCAGAGACCTCTCTCCTGCAGGTCTTCCATATTGCAGAAATAAAGCAATTTTTGGCAGCACTTTAACTGTCACAGCTCCATCCTGTGGAATCCTGGGATTTGTAGTTTGGTAAGATATTCAGTCTGGTCTGTCAGACAGAGCTGGTGCCTCAACAAAATACAAATCCCAGGCTTCTGTAGGATAAACTCATAGCAACTAAAGTAGTGTAAAACTGTTTTATTTATGTAGTGTGATATAACCCTGGTCCATTTGTACTCAACTCATGTACCCTTGCCAGCCAGTGTAGTGTAATGGTTTCAGTGCTGGACAAGGACTCCTGGAGACCATGGTTAATGTACCCATTCAGCCATGGACAAGTCCCCATTGCCTTGGACAAGTCACAGTCTGTCAGTTTTTGAGGAAGGAAATGGCAAGCCTCCTCTGAACAAATCTCCCAAAGAAAACTCTGTGATGTGTTTGCCTTAAGGTCACTATAAATCAGAAATTGTCTAAAATAAAACTAAATAAATCACTTTTTAAACCTACTTGCCATAATACAGTACATAGTTAAGAACTAATGTCATTTCTGATTTATAGGCAAACCACCCCTTTCTTGTGAAATATAGGCTTCAATGCTTAATTTCTTGGATGTAACCTGGGCCTTTTCTGTAAACATAATAGGATTTTGCTCAGTCAGGTTTTGGTTTGTTTTATTTTATTTTTTAAAAAAAGCCTTTGCTTAACAACAACCCCCCATGCTGAAAACCTGAAAGGGGGTCACAGGTAAACAAATTTGAGATTACCTATGAGAGCTATAGGCCATTGCACAGTTGTATAGCATTTGCCTGGAGAGGCAGCTACAAATGTCAGAAGATACACAAATAGTCACAGTGCAAAATGAAATTGATACAGGAAGTTTAGAAGACACCATTTAAAAGCTCATCATGCCAAGGAGTTCAGCTAAAAACAGATCTACAATCTACCTTAGAAGATCTAAATGGCACAAGAGAAGAGAAATATGATAATCATTTTATGGGCTGGCAGGATATCCCAGAATACTTATTCTGTAGATACCATGAAACAGAGAGAAAGAGAGAGACAGAATAGAGATAGAACCATAAGTATAATATATGTCTGATCTGTGAAGATGTCAGAGAGAAAAATGCTAGTTCCTGTTTGGGGAAAAAATCTATGATCTCAAAGCGTTTGAATTGAAGGGAAAAGGTCTATCAAAAGACTAGGTTTATCATGCTTGTCACTTGGGAGTTTGCTAATCAGCAGAGGGAAACAGGAATACCTTCATCTTTGCCACTAAAATAATCTCTGTAACACCCACTGTTCTGATATAAAGTACACTTTAGCCTAACACAGCTTTTAAGGCTGCACAGTTCGAGAAAACAAAGTGCTGCTATTTCTGTTGGTACTTTGAATTTCCAGTTCCCATACATCCTCCCCCCTCTTTCAGCTTTTATATATTATGAACCTTACCTGGTTCTCTATAGCCTTTCTTTTCCAGTGAAGCAAACTATAGCCTTATATCCCTTTTGTACTGAATCAAGTGCAGATAGCACACTGGCTCTGCCCACTTCACTGTCCTATCAGCACTAAAAATATATATTTAAAAAAAATACTGGATAACATTGTGCAGAAGCATCAATGAGGGCTGGATTATCAAAAAAATAAAAAAAAGATCTCAAGCTCTGGGAAACTAATAAATCTTTCATTACAGCATTGAAAGAATATGTCTCACCATGATTCAGAGAAACAATCAAGAGGCCAAGGGTAAGTCTGAAGGAGCTGGATGGATTGACAGCTGAGATGGAAGAAACCATGCATAGGACAGCAATTAAATGGATACTTCACAAATTTGAGCTTCATGGAAGAGTGGTAAGCAAAAAAGCATGTGGGAAATAGTTCTCCGCTGACATTAAATCTGGGTTTTTTTGGCCTTGACAAGAGCACTATGTGTGGCATAAAGGTAGTAGTATCCATTCTCCTGAGAATACCACATCCATGGTGAAGAATGGTGATTCAACGATGTGCTGGGAGATGTTCTTCCTCAGCAATGTTTGGGAGATCAGTCAGAACATAGGAGAAGATGGATGGAAAACTTGTCTCAGTCTATAATTGATTTGGGACTGTGTGGAGGTTTACTTCCTAGCAATACAATTATCTTATACACATAGCCAGAGTAACACTTGAGTGGGTCAAACAACAACAAAAAACCAAAAAAACTGGATGTCTTAGAATAGCCCAAAGCCCAGAACTCAATCCAGCTTTGTTCAACAGTGGTTCCTATCTAATTCGACAAAGGGCCTTTGCAGACTGCCAAGAATAGTGCAAATTGAGTCCACTTTTAGGGTTAGGGTTAGTGCTAGGGAGTCATGGGAATTGTTTTTCCCCCTTCTTTTTCTGAGACATTGAGCCTTCTCTGTCAGAGAGTTCTGGTGTGATAATAAATTACAGTTCCCATGATTCCCTAACCCTAACCCTAACCCTTAAAGTGGACTCAATTTGCACTATTTCTAGTAGTCTGCAAAGGCCCAAAGTGGAGGAAATTTTGCAACAGGAATGGGCCAAAAAAAAAAAAAAGCATGATTCAGATGTGCAAATCTGAAAAGAGACTTATCCACGAAGATTGCAACTGTAATCGTATCCAAAGTATTGTACCATGTACTGACTCAGGGAGTGAATACCCATGCAATCACAAAAGGCCAGTATTGTTTTATTTCCTTCACTTTCATGTCCCAATACAATGTTTTTGTACCTTCACAGTGTTAAGTATCTAGCGTATATGCAAGAAATGATAACTGAAACAATTAAATCTATTTCAGTCCAGTATGTAGCAAAACAAAATGTGGAAAACTCAAAGGGGAAGAAAACTACACATCATTCTATCTATTTATTTGAAACAGAACTAAACATTTTTAGGTTGAACTGAAGTGTGTGCATGTGCATGTGAAAGAGATATTTCACTGAAAACATAGCATCCTGATTATAGAGATTACCACTGCCAAACTAATTTAATAAATGTTCTCACTGCTGTAGCTCTCTGTATTTTTTAACAGTGTATAATGAATCAGACTCTTCCCCATCAGGAAACATAGCTTCCTACTATTGCCACCTGTCTTGATTGGTTTCACTACACCATCTGAGTAAAGGTAGACTCAGCAACAGGAGGAAAAAACAAAAAAGGGAGAAAGAATCTGCTAACAGTGCCATGTACGGATGTGAAAACTGCACAGAAAGAAAGTAGATAGAAAGAAAATCTACTCATTTGAGATGTGGTGCTGAAGAAAAGTGCTTAGGATACCATGCACAGCCAGAAAGACAAAGAAATGGGTCCTTGAACAGATCGAGTGTCATGCCCTGCCTGGAAGAGGACGACGGATATGAGCCAGAACCACCTTCGGAACCTGAGCCTGCAGCTGTGGAGCCTCAGCCTGGCCCTAGTTTTGCTGTGCCCAATCCAGCAGAGCCTGTGGCCTCTCAGGAGACTCAGCAGCCAAGCCTCCTGGCAACAGAACCTTCAGACATGGAGGAGGATCAAGGGACAATACTTACTTTCAGCCAGCATTGAGCAGAAAGGGAGGGCTTTCTGCATTCGAGGAGACTTTATGAAAAATGCTGGAGCAATCAGCCTCAGCTGAGCTCTTGCAGCTTGATAATTTAACCAGGTGAAGAAAGTCTGCCTCGGTGCCAGAGATTATCTGAGCTTCTTAGCAAAAGCCTCTGGGTCTCCTTGTTCCTTCGCCTAAAACCTTGACTCTCGAACTGCTGACTTATCTTGTACTTCTGGAGCCTTTGACCTTTGGACTGCCTTGTTGCTCTGCCTCTGGAATCATAGACCTTCAGACTGCTTGACCATTGTCTGGTGGATCTTTGGATTAGTAATACATACCTTTGCTTTCTTGCTTTGCATGAGCAAAATACTTTTGTTTGCCTTCAAACCTCACAAGAAGCTGCTATCAGCACTCTTGGCAGCTTTACCAGAATGACATTGTCACAATCTCTCCCCTGCCGTCAGACCATTAGATCACTCCTCTATATCTTCAAAGTGCCAGCCATTTAATAGTATTGACTTGTAGCTTTGTTTTAAATTAAATGTTGATAATGATTTAATATATTTTTAAGGGGGTGTTATATGTCTACCATAATTGTATGGGATTGTATTTTAATTGTAAGACGCCTTGATAGCCTCAGCTAAATTTTATTATTTATTATTATTATTTCCTGGACATCAAGCCTGAAATCTCCTTGGAAGCCAAGATAATCAAATTGAGGCTGTTGTACTTTGGCCACATCATAAGAAGGCATGGATCACTAGAAAAGACAATAATGCTAGGAAAGTTAGAGGGAAGTATAAAGAGAGGAAGACTGCACACCAGATGGATAGACTCAACTAGAGAAGTTATGGGCATGAATTTTAGGAACTAAGGAGAGCAGTGGAGGACAGGGGTCTTAGAGATGTCTCATCCACAGAGTCGCCACGAGCCAGGGCAAACTCTAGGGCAGTTAACAACAACAATGTGGTCAAAATATTCAGCTTATTTGATCCAAAGTGCCCATGTATGTGCTTAGCACTACAGCCTGAAAAAGATCATGAACTGAGTAGAAGAGCATTTCAGTATAGCCTTATCCCAGAGTTATTTCAGCTGGACATCGTGGGTTAAAGTAAACCATCTTACAATCCTTTGAATCTGTTCCAAATAACACACAACAAACACAAATCTCCAAGTGCTACCTCCATTGTAAAAAGTCAATGCAACTGCTTGCTTTAGTATGATGAATCAGATCTGGCACATAAACAATAAGTTATCTTGCCAAGAAATATCCTACACATTTATTACTCCCATATTTGTTGCCAAGACTGTTAAATTTTACACAACATCCAATGAAGATTAGATTTTCACCTTAATGCTTCTTGCATGTATTAAGTCATATATCTTTAAACATATACATGGCACAAGTATAATTTTATTTGCACAAAACAGAGATTAATAAAATATAGCTTGAAGATGTTGCAAATAATTGCTCATTTCTATCTGAAAGATGGGAGAACTCATTGTCATAAAACTACATGTTTATATAAGCAGAAGCACCTTAGCTTAACCCAGTTAGCCTAAGCCAGTGTTCCAAGCTGATAACCTCCATAACTAGGGTTGACAGGTCTAGCAAACATGACCAATAGACCATCAGCCCTGACAAACATAACTGAGAAGAATCATGGGAAATTAAGTCTAAAATATCTGTAGGACATCACTTTCAAAAACAAAGACTGATTTTGATTTACCAGCATGTTAGCCAACTAGATAGAAGGCACAAAATCCTGACATTATTCAAAGTACCTCTTTGGTAAATGAGGCATACTGACCAGGCAGAGTCTGTCCTTCCATCTCTTGTTATTTCTTCCTTGCTTCTTTGTTTAGATGCTCCACACCACTGCTTTTCATGGTGCGTGTGTGTGTGTAGGGTGGGTGGGTGGGGGTGACTTGTCATCTGGTTCTGAGTCTTTGTAAAGAGATATGCCTGCTGGCTTCTACAGAGATGTGACTGGGATTGAGTAAAAATAAATCTGACATCCAATGTCAGCTCTTGCACTTGTTGAATTAGACAGGCAGGCAAACTAGCTTGCTAATTAGTTGCCCCCCACGTTTGGGCTACAGAAAGCTGGTATATTCTATTGTCATCCATAGGGTTGACATGACAGATGTATGAATTTATCTGATTTTATTTTTTCTGTGATAAGATCATTTTTGCAATTGTTACAGAGATCCTAGCACGTCCTGGTATTTTAGTTCAGCACAAGTGCACTAATACTTAAAAAACTATTCTTTGTTTTCTATACAGTCTAAATTTTCTGCATCATATATATGGACATGTTCTGTTGCTTTAGAGTTCTGTTACATTTATGAAAATCTGCCATTCTCAGTGCTTTTATTTTGCATCCTTCTACTGTATCAGATACACATGTCATATATTCTGCACTATACAGAATACATAAAAACAGCACTCGTCTCCTAATGTAGCATCATAATGTATAAATACATAGTGAGATTCTGACTATAATATATAATACACAACATTATATATGGTGATATTTTATGTCTTCTTATTGTCTTTCATCTCACAGCCACCCTCCATGTCCCCCTACTTTGTCAACACTATTGGTGGGGCAAAGCGTGCCTCCGGGTGGGTTACATGACCTTTCCCTCCCATGCTGAGACTTTTCTCCCTGAAGTGAAGTACGGCTGGGAGCTATAATTTTTGCAGAACACGCAATCGAAATATATGTTTCTCAGCTACCTCCTTTCTCCAGGGGGTAGCTGTACCAAAAAGAAATAATTCACTTGACATGAGGTTCCCAATGCTTGTTTGTAATTTTTCTTCTAAAGTTGCTATTTTGAGAAATGTTCACCATTCCTTAACATAGGAAAGACAGCTATGAGAAATTATAGTGAAAATGTAAAGTGTTTACAACATTTATTCATATTTATTTGTTTGTTTGTTTATTGAACACTCATACTTCATGGTACCCAAATTTGTAAGATAATTTAAAACAACAACAACAAAATCACAGCATTTATTCTAAACAAAACATAATATTGAAGAATTCAAGAGTGTAGAAGAATCTGAGGCAAATTTTACAAAGGCAGTAACAATATGCATGCAAAAGAAATTAATCTTTTGGGGCACTATATTTTGTGCCCCACGATTAATATATCTCTTTATAAAAGTTATGGGATTAAAATATTTCTTAGTTTAATTATACTTTTACTAAAATGAAATGTCAAGACTATACCCATGATTTAGCTATTGTATGTTATACATGCAAAAGTGGAGTGTGTATCTGTTCATTTCAAAATTATTGCATGTGGGGAAAATAAGCCTGAGTATAATTAACCCATTGATAACATTCAGCCAGAACAGGATTCCTTAAGACACTGTAATGTAAAAAAAAAAGTATTCTATAAAAATAGATATTGATAAAACCCAATAGCAACTTATACCTAAAGGGAAAAGCTGCAACAGGGCCTGAATGGGCAAGTTAGCAAGTGGAGAAGGCACTTAATTAGGCTGACCATATTTTCTTGAGACAAAAACAGGACACTGGGATGGTAAAAACAGGATGGAAATATGTAATATTCTGCACTTATGAACAAGTAAGACAAAAAAGTTTTATTACATGAACATATTGAGCTAACAATTATTCTTCATTGAAAGAACTCATACAAAAATTTAGGTAGACATAGAGGGGGATTGTATTTCACCACGATCATACCATAAATATTTCTCCAATGAAGTAATCTTACATAGCAAATTTCAGTCTTTCAACATCTTATCATAAAACTCCTTACACATCATGACACAATTTTATGAGAGGGGGTGTTATGTTTTGTTTGACACCACAATTTTAAACAGGGATCTTCATTTTTGCAACATTGCAGGGCATTTATATTAAAACAACAAGACAATCTGGAAATATGGAAATAAAAGAGTATTGTCAATTTTTAAAATGGTACATATGATCAGCCTACACTTAATCCCCCAAAACACTATTATTCATTTCTGTTATGTACTACTTTTCCACTGTTTTTTAAACTCGTTCTTTTTTCCCCAGAACCACTTTTAGTGGTTTTAGGTAGGGTGTCAGCCTCATTTTGTAAAATTTTTGCAAGTGATGAGAGCTGCTGGTAATCAAAGTCAAGATTTATGTACAACAGGGGTAGGCAACCTTTCCCCTTTAAGGGCCGAGGGACTTCAGCTCCCAGAAGCCTCAGCCATGTTGGCCAATAGTCCCATGTTGACCAATAGCTCCTTGGGATTCTGGGAGCGGAAGTCCCTCGGCTCTTAAAGGGGAAAGGTTGCCTATTGTACAATATATATCATCAGACAACATTACTTTGAAAAGACAGTAATGTTTGATAAATTGGTAAGCAGTAACAAAAGAGGAAGACAGCATTCCAGTTCAACAGACTCAGCCCAGGAAGCCAGTTTCTGAGTTTGTAGGATCTGAGCAGGGCTACTGATGACAGGGATTCTTAGGGACCCCCAAGGCAATCTGTCATAAAAACCCTGTTCAGATCCTACAAACTGAAATTAGTAAGAATTAAAGAATAGTTGCCTCTTTTGGAATAAGGATGGAGAAAGTGAAACAAGTATGATTTCCCACACCATCTCTTTAGACTGAGACACTAGGGGTCAGCTAATCTATATCTGTTTGGAGGTCCATGTTATCAATATCTGGTCACCTAGGCTTCCAAATCATAAATAACAGTAAAATCCAAACAGTCAGTATCAACACACTACTTAAGCATTCTTAAGTATTGGAATCTCATTGTTCATAATGGACATGTTTCTATTCAGCAAGAAAACTAACCTATCTGGGAACACTGATCAAATAGGAAAAACATAGCTGTTATCAAACACCCATCTTGATAGAGGGTAGGCTGAGATATGTAGTTACCCTGGCTTCTGTCTCTTTAAATCTAGTTTTATATCATTCCCTCTCCAGTCAGGTGACAGATTTCTAGTGGCCTTCACTTATGGAAATACCAATATCCTTCAATCAAGACAAAGATATTAGTGGTCTTTTCTCTGTGACATAACACTTGTGGGATAAATAGTTCTTGACAGCCTTCCTCCAGTTGGCATTAACCATCTGATTGCATCTCCCAGTAACCTTTGAACACAGCACCTTTCTTAGGTTCATTATAAGTCAATTTGCTGTTTATGTTTCAACACTAACATCTTCTTGTTTTTGTTACTCTGGTTTATGCCAGAACTAGCCAATGTCTGTATTCTATTACATATACAATACACAAAGCTTTATGCTTTATATTTTGTGTTGTACAATCTATTGCAGCATCTGTGTCTTAAATTTCAGAAAATATAACCTCAATCATTGCTCAATCTATAACAAAAGTAAAAGCATGCACTCATTAACTAAGCTGGAAGTAACATAGAGTATGTGCTAAAAAGGCAAAGTGAAAATAGAAATTCAATTCATTCCAAATGGCCACAGAAACACCTTGAAATCAAAATGCCTTGCTACATCAAGACAGGTCACAAAATGCCAAAAGGAGGTAAGTACAAGGCCACTGTTGAACACCCCCCCATTCAAATCTCACCATACTGTATAATTATTGACCAGGGTCTAAGATTCCAATATAACCACAGTGATACAGACCTTATTTACAGCCAGTTTTCATTACCCTAATGCAGGGGTCCCCAAACTACGGCCTGTGGGCCGAACCTGGCTCATCAAAGCCTTTCAACCGGCCCATGTCCAGTCTTGTCGCCACTGCCGCTGCCATGCCACCGCCGCGCGCAAGGTGCCATTTTGTGTTCCAAAATGGTGGGCGCCATCACGCACATATACGCATGACTCCAGGCACCATTTTGGATCACAAAACAGCGCCAGAGTAATGTGCATGTGCGCGTGATGTGTGGCACAATTTTGTGTTCCAAAATGGCACCCGGAGTTGTGCGGAAACGCGTGCAACTCCGGGCGCATTTTGGAACACAAAATGGCGCCTGAGTAGCGTGCACCTCCAGCTGTAATTTTTTTTTCTTCTTCGGCCTTCCGATGATCTGGGGGACAGTGAACTGGCCCCTGACTGAAAAATTGTGAGGACCCTTGCCCTAATATGTTCCACATGAGAATGCATTTGGGCTTGTATACATTAGACAGAATATTCTGGGCTGCTCCCAGAGTATTCTGGCCCTGGAGCTGCCCTTAATCACCCTCCCCCCCATTATCTCCACACTCCATAACGACACCAGACTGCTGTCTACACATGTGCATCTGCGGGATCACCTGTCACTGCCACCAATTTTGCAGATTGTTCCCTCTGAGGTCAGAAATGATGTTCTCAGCATCAAGCACATGATTGGGTGCCTCCTTGTGACCTCAGTACTCAGATAAGGGACTCAGCATTTGAGTTAGGATTTGGCCCTGCATTGTGTAGAAAGGTTGCTATGATGACACCATTTATTTGGCCCTCATAGTTGAGCCATTTTACAAGTGTTCAGAAATTTCAATTAACCCTAACAAAGCAGGGTTGCTGAAGCTGGCTATAGGGGTACACAACTTTCCCATTGCCGGTTCATTTCAGGGCATGGTTGAAAGTGCTAGTTGTGACTTATTAAGTGCTATATGGCTCCAGTCTAGGCAGTTAAGAGAATGTATGAAAAGCCTGAGCCTGCTCTCTTAGATCTTCAAGAGAGGCCCTGCTTTTGGTCCCACTACCTTCACAGGTATATCTGGTGAGAACATGGGAAGAGGCCTTCTTGCTGGGTGCTCACCAGCTTTGGAATTCCCTCTCTAGGAAAACTTGGATCATTCCCTCCTTGCTATCCTTCCATTGATAAGTGAAACTTTCTATTCTGACAAGCATTAAGCATTTAGATACTGACTGCAAGGGCTTTCAATAACATGTTTTGCATTGACTTTTGCCTATTGCCATTTTACCAGATTTTATTTGATTTTTCCCCCCAATTCTATGAACAATTATTTTATCAGTAACTTTTTGTATGCTCTTAATTATGTCTTTGCATGTGCTTTTACCTGCATTTGTTTTCATTATAGTAAATAAATAATAAAAAGTATTGGAGCATTGCAAAATTCACATCCTCAGGGGGTTCAGCCTGAGATTATCTAAATCCATTTCAATGTAGCTTCAATTCTGATAATAGGATTGAGACACATTTGTCACCTTTGTAGAGAACCAATGCCAAGAAGTGAACAGAGAAGTGTGTCCCAGCTGGGTCCACAAGTCCCACAATATTGTTCTTGGATATCTTGCTTATAAAGGACTTGGAGACATTGGGCCTTTACAAACTACCAGAAATAATGCAGCTTGAGATCTCTTTAACTGTCTGGCTCAATGCTAGGGAATCAAGGAAGTTGTATTTTTTTCTGAGACATTGAGCCTTCTCTATCATAGAGCTTTGGTGCCACAATAAACTACAGTTGCCATGATTCCCTAGCACTAAGCCAGGACAGTTAAAGTGATCTCAAACTGCATTATTTCTGGCAGTCTGTAAAGGACCATTGTTCATTGTGGTTCCATTCCTTCCCAGAGAAGCAAGCCCTGATGGTGGTATTAGGTGACTTCTGTTTTAACTCCTTTGGTATCCTTCAGGGTTTCTTTTTGTCCCTCATGCTATTTGACATATACATAAAACTGCTGATGACACACAATACTATTTCTCCTTTCTATTTGACTCCAAGGAAGCAGTGCCCATTATAAACTGGTACCTGTTCAGTAATGGACTAGATGAGGACAAACACTAAAGTTTAAGCCAGACAAGACAGAGGTGATCCTTGTCAGGAAATACAGATCCAGTGCATTCTTGATGGGATTGCACTAAGCCTCAGGACATAGGCCCAGAGTTTGAGCAGAGTCCTGGATTCAGCTGTGAGCATCGAAGCTCAGGATTCTGAGTGCCTATAGCCAGGAGTGTACAACACAGTAATAGCTTGTATTTGGAATGACAAGTAAGATGGGACTTACTTGCAGAGGACTTAGTTGCATGTTGTAGAACAAACTTCACATAAAGGTTTCTATGCCTTTACAGGCAGAGATTTCCCTGGTTCCTGTGACTAGTATATAACCTGAACCTAAAGCTTAATGATGGAATAGGCTAGATAATTTAGTGTTGCATATTTATTATAGAAATTTCAGGGCTTTTTACTACTGCCAATTTTCAATTACTCTCATACTATGCTAAAACACTAATTGTATAGTTTCAGTAACTGAAGGGGTTAATGAAGTGCACTCCTTTGAGAATATAAATGGAATAAAGTTCTGGATGCTAGTGGTAATATTTCAACCTCAGATTTTATTACACACACTTTCATTGCTAAGCATGGTGTGTCCCGCAGAACTGAAGAAAATTATGATCTCCTGTTCACAAAGACTCAAATCCTTCATCACTCTCATAATCCTTCCGTAAGACACAGAAAATCACTTCCAATATCTCCCTCACACCGTTAATTTTTCATGGTGAATGTCTTTTTTTTATTGCTCATTTAAGAAAGGTGCCAAGATCTCAGTTATTACATATTAGTCCAAACCAGTTTATTACTGTGTCTAAAATATCATGCTTCCATTCTCTTGCTATGTGGTGCACATACACACTGCTACATACAAGCCAATTTGTCTTCTTTAAAACTCTTCAGAGGAGAAGATAGATTTTAAACCTATATGCATATGGCTTCTCATTCATCAGTACTCACTATTAGTTATAAGAGGAGGGGAACTGGAATCTTATATCTGGTTTTGAGGTTTATTTACAAAATAATAGAACTATGTAGGGAACAAGACTTCAGTGTCAAGCAGGGACAAAACTAAGTGCTTTTTCACTACTGGGAAATGAAGAATAGTGATTTTTTCAAGATTTGGGTTTATATATTGCAACATTTATTTCCGTTTTTGACATATAATTTGCTCTTTGATTTCTTTGTTCTGAATTTTAATAAATACAAAAAAAAAAAGCCATTGCAGATGAAGACCAATTTCTCAAAAGAGGAATTTCAGGTTTTAATTATGGTTAAAGGAGAGTAGCCAGTGACTAATTCTTCTCTAATAAATAATAAATACTAGTTCAGGCCAGGTCTCAAAATTCTGGCTTCCTTTTAGGACAAAATAAGTCTGTAGAAGGCACTATCCAGTAATGCCAATCAATATTGAATGCAGGTGGCAATCCAGAATCAGGGTAGCTTAATATCACATGAAGTTGAAACTAGAACACTTGCCATGAGACCTCAGACTAAACTTTTGATATAAATAGAACTGTATGCCATCCTGAGTTCAAATGTCCACAAAAGCAAACTAATAAATGATGTATTTTTTCTCAGTCTCCACCCCCCAACCCAAGAGGCTGAAATAGATGGCACATAACATTCAATCTGTAATGAACTCTGAACTTCAGCAAAGGAAGAAATTAATTCAGAAACAATATTGAAATTACCATGCCCTCCACCACACATCTCAAAGAACAGTAGCAACTAGGGCAATGTTTCTGAGAGCAATGTGACAGAAAGACTACTAAGAAATTAATGCCTATCAATAAAACTACACAGAATGCCAGCTTTTGTTTTCTAAGTGACCTCACAATGAGCTTTCAATCTAGGTGTTGTGGGAACAGAACTGACACATCCTTTGCTTTCAAGTCTTTAATGATGCCCAGAGCTTTCATTTTCCTTTACAGTCAGACAATGGAAAACATGGTCTCCTTATGTAGAACATAAAACTTTATAAAGCATCCAGCTGTTCACTCCCTAGTGATTCCTGCTGTTGTTGACAATGCTGCAACCATGTCAGATTTTCATGAAAACACCACTGAGTAACAGTACCATATCTGAAAGTCTGCAGTGGGTTTCCTTCTCCCATTGCAGTTTGCCTGTCTTTATATTCAAATACATAGACAGCTGCTTTATTTCCCAATAGCCTAGCCCCTAAAGTAATACTTAATGGTAGTAGCCTATTTCTACATTCTTTCATAAGAGTTTTCTGTCACAATATTTCAGGAAATAATCCTTTGTTTCCATTACTGCTCATAAAGTTGTAGACAACAGTACAAATGTTCACTGACTAAGGCAACTACCGGTACATTTGAACACATATATAAAGCCACAGGCATACATATAAAATAGCCAGCATATATGGAAAAAAAATTATTGCAAAACACAAAAATGTATTTATAATTGCACTGGAGGTCAGATGCCCTTTGCAGGTTTTTTTTTTTTTTTTAAAAAAAAACATCTACTACATATTTTCAGAACATGGTATGGTATTAGTAGTAGAAGAAGCAGTTTTTATTTATAGTACCATTAAGTCACACATGAAAAATCTAAGCCATCATTTCTTGCATAGGTCATGAATTATCAGAAGTCACAACAAGAACAAAGATTAGCTTAACAGGACAGACATTATCAAGATCAATATTTAGAACACTCTCTCATATTAAGGAAAAATACTTCTTGTTAGTAGACTCAGGGGGGTTGCAGACTGCCAGAAATAGCGCAAATTAAATCCACTTTTAGGGTTAGGGTTAGTGCTAGGGAGTCATGGGAATTGTTTTGTTTTTTTCCTTCTTTTTCTGAGACATTGAGCCTTCTCTGTCAGAGAGCTCTGGTGTGATAATAAAATACAGTTCCCATGATTCCCTAACCCTAACCCTCACCCTAAAAGTGGACTCAATTTGCACTATTTCTGGCAGACTCCCCCTCAGTCCTCAAACAGAAAGGGCTCCCATTCTGATCGGTGCAGGACCACAGTGACTGCACGTGCCTAGCCCTGATCTGGGCCACCACCGTGGTACCGTTGGGATGCCAGACGTTGTCCACTCCTTTTGTGGCCAGCTTTTCCCAGTTGGGTGCACTCTCCGTACAGCTTTCAACCACTCGGGCTATGTGTCATCTTAATGCCATATCCCCAGAGTGGCCACACTTTACTGCCCATCTGATCTGGGCCTCAGATAACTTCTTTAGACAAGATTTTAGGGAAGCAATAGTTGCATATTATGACTTCTACTGCAATTACCGAAACAGAAAGACAGGACATCAATAATGAAAGAATATATACCTGTGTCAGACAAAGAAAACTTAAAAATTGATTATATACTGGAAATTATGGCTTCCTCTCCCACCCACCCCCAAGGGGTAGTAAAAGTCATGAGCAAGGTTGGATACCTTAGGGAAGGAAGAAGATAGAAATGTGTATGTGGGCAGGGGGAAAGGAAAAGAAGGGTGGGAAAGTGAAAAAGGGAGGGAGGGAGAGAGAGAGGGAGGAAAATGGTGGGTGTAGGGGCCAAGTTAGAATATCTGGAAAAGTAATATAGTTAATAAAGTAAGGATACCAACATCAAACATTAAAGGATTGGGATCTGTAATCAAAAGAAAGAGGATTAAATCATTGTTGAAAGAGAAAGCAGGTGGTTTTGTTTTGTTTTGTTTTTTACAGGGAATGCATCAAGCAAAACCAGAGTCAAATGAACTTAACCTGAATTGGGTTGCTACGTATGAAAAAGCATATTGTACTTCAAAAGCAAGAGAGGTAGTAACCATAATATCTAAAAGATGTGGTTTTAATGTGTTAAAAGTTAAGAATAATGAAAAAGGATGATTTGTACTTATACAAGGAACAATGGGGGGAGAAAATTATTTGTTGGTCAATGTCTATGTTCCAAATGAAAAACAAAAATAATTTTATGAAAAAGTATTTAAGTATATAGGGATATACAATTATGGCAGGAGATTTTAATATGGTTATGGATAAGTGGAATGATAAATCAGACCCAACAACAAGGATAGATTCAATAATATTACACCCCTGAATAAAGTAATGAACAGAAATGAATTAAAAGATATATGGAGACTGATTAAAGAGGATGAAAAGAAATATAGTTATTATTCACCAGTTCATAAAAATTACTCAATAACAGATTTTATTTTTGAATCAAAAATGTGTTTCAAAGGTACTAAATACAGGAATAGAAGGCATAAAAGTTACAGATCATGTGTTAGTAAATATGGATTTTGTAGTTAAAAAGGATTATAGAGAAGCAAAAAGATGGAGGTTGGACACCAGAATAATTAATTATAAAGATACAGTGAGTAAGATTGGGAAAGAATGGCTTGAAAAACCTCTCTATTATTGATGCCCTTATATTTTGCCATTCTCATCATTGGCTTTGCTGGCTAAGACTGCTGGGACTTGCATTCCAACAGCATCTGGTAGGCAACATGATGTCTTAACCCTCATACAAGATGTTGGTTTGTTTCAATACTGTGAACTGAAGTTTCTTGATTTCCTGATGTAATGAGACACAGTGGTTAAATATAGATTAATTTTTGTTTTGGCTTATTAAACCATAGTACAATGATTTCCTTCATTGTGCCACCATATTTTATTTATTACTAGAAGACAACATTCTATAAAGTATAAGTATAAAGTAGCTAAGTACAGATAGTATAAAGTGGCAAACTATAGATAAATTCTACTGTCTGTGTCAGATATTCCTACCAGTTGGATATCACAATGAATTGCCAATGACTGCTTAAAAAAAACACCCCGAAATCAAAATGTTACAATAAATAACTTGCACTGACTGATGAACAAGTATGCAACCTAAAAGATGCCAACAAATATGGCACAGCTCTTTGAATCTATTAAATTCAGCACAAGTTTATTAATTAAATTTTGAAGGGATCCTATTTCCTTTTCCCCCCTTCATGCTGCACAAATGTCATTTCTTTAATGAATAAATGCTCTCCCCCATTACGTAGCTGCTCGATTTAACCCTAAAGACTGAATCAGTGCAACTGAACAACCAGCAGAGCAGAAAACTAAAGGTTTATCTCCCAGGAGACTGAGGTCAGCTTTGGCACATTTCTTTCAGAAAAAGGCTCAACATCATATCAAATAAATATAATGAGAACACATCTCACTAGTACATTTAAGTGGTTCTTCTTATTTCTTTCATTCATTAAGCATATTCTTCAATTCCACAATGTGTAGATTTACACTCTTTTCCTATAAAGATATGTAGTGGTATTTTTTTTAAAAAAAATGTGAGCAAATAACAATAGAGATTAACTAACCCTGTTTAACTTGTCCTTTTAGGAATACAAAGTAGCAGGAGAAAAGGGGAAGAGACTATATGATGCTAAAACAACTAAATATAGTAAGAACAAAAAGATTTTAAAAAAGTTATCAAGAAAAAAAAGATAAGAAAAGGGAAAATAAGACTAGAAGGGCAACAAAAGAGGAAAGTGCAGAAAAAGAGGAAACAGATACATATGAAGGCCTTGCTCTGAAAAGCAACCTAGGAACACTCAAATAAATAAATAAAAATATATATA
>JAIPUX010001232.1:114660809-114680954 GCA_020142125.1 Phrynosoma platyrhinos | reverse complement strand
ACAGAGGCTCTGCCTCTGGCTCCTCCTCTGATGGTGGTAAGAAGGGCACACTACATATATTGTAACACTGGACACTCTTAGCTACTTTAACATATCTCCTTTTTGGTTCCCATCCCTACCCATACCACATTCCAAAATTCCCTCCCGTCATTTCATATGGACACCCACCAAACTGGCTATAGGCAATATGGTTCCTCCTGCCTTTGTCCTTCAATAAATATTGCTAAAGCTGAAGAATTCAAATATATAGTTGTGTTAGTCTGTAGAATCAGTATGTAGAGAGATCTTGTAGCACCTTTGAGACTAACTGAAATAAAGAAATTGGCAACATGAGATTTAGGAGACTTCAGTCTACTTCCTCCGATGCTTTTGTTGGAGTGGAAGCCAGGGAGATATATATATATGCCCCTGGTGTGTGAGAATGCCAATTCAAATTAAAAATCCTTTGTATATGGAAATGAAATAGCAGGTCCAGTTATAACAAAGACATAGCCACTGGATATGGAAATGAGGTGGTGAATTCTTCCTGGGTAGGATTTCACTCCAAGCATCTGAGGAAGTGGACCAAGTCTAAAAAGCTAATGCTAAAACTTCTTCTACACAGTTAGCCTCAAGAGCATACTGATATTCCAGACTAACACAGCTATGCCTCAGAAATTGTTGCTATTATTATTATTATTATTATTATTATTATTATTATTATTATTATGTTTATTTATATCCCGCCTTCCTCCCAGTGCAGGGATTCAAGGCAGCTAATAAATCTAAAACAGTCCAAGTTAAAACAGTATAAAACATTAAAAATACAAAGTTTAAAAAAACAATTATTAACAACTTACAAATCGAAAACAACATATATGAAAGACAAAAACACATAAAGGTGAATTTGGAAAATAAAAAGTAAGTTGTCAATTAAGGGATCTATTAAGTAAAAGTACAAAGAAAACATCAAAAGCAGAGATTTAGAAACTAGGTAGAACAGATTCAATCAACATTTTATTTAATGTAGAAGCTAAACACGAAAAGCCTCTGTAGAAAGTTTATTTCATTTCTTATCAGTTTGAAAAAGGCACAGAGACTGCATCTAGTCCATGAAGATTTCATTCATTGTCCAAATTTCATTGTTTGCTGGTACAGCATGGTGAGACAGTGATTGTAAGCACAACTTGCCTTAGAGAGAGGAAGAAATTTACTCCTTTCACTTTCAAAGTACTATTAAAAGGGAAACACTTTTTTGCAATCAATGAACATTTGTGTGAAGTATCCTTGTTTGTACTTGAGCCTACTCTTCTCCACTGTGTTAGATAGCATCCTGAGGAACTTTTACAATAACAGAGGCAGTCTCTATTTCTTGCTACTCTTCCACCTAGTTCCAGAATGCTGATTCCTAGCTTCTTGGGAAAAGGAGATATTGCATGGAAAGTTCAGTTTAGCTCCTTCCTTCCTGCCATTAAAGGATAGCTTAGCAATAAAGCAAACTTCCCTTAACAAAGACCATTTGTATCCTTGGCAATTGCTTTTGCATACTCTCCACAGCACTCAGAGACTCACATTTTAAATTATAGCACAAAGCAGAATAGTGAAAGCCAGCCAGGAAAGACTTGGTCTATTAGCCTAGTCAGATTAGCCTATTAGCCAGATAGGGTTATTATTAATGAGGGAGAAAAGATATTCCTGAAGGAGCTTTTTTAGTGAGAAACTTAATTTAGCACTGGCTGAATCTCTGCAGCTATCAGTTCAGTTTCCATTTCTTTCTTTTTCTTTTCAAGAAAGATTTACTTTTCTTTTTTATGTTGCAATACAAATGTTGGTAGATCACCTGCAAAATCTGACATAATCCCAGAAGATATTAGGATGGTTTGAAAGGCCATAGTCAAAGCCTGTGGGTAGACTTATTCTACTGCCCTTCAGTAATGTTCCTATTCACTGCTGTTATTTAACACCCATATGAGGCACTGGAAAAAATCATCATGCATTTTTAGAATGAAGACTCATTAATATGCTGATGACACTCAGCTTGCTTCCCATTCCCACCCCCATTAAGAGCTGTCCTGAGCAAATTCTTGAAAGGAATTGCTGACAAATCTTAAATTGTTTTTAAATTACCAATCAAGACAACAGCCCTCATGGTTTGTATTTCTGCTATAGAAGGAAAAGGAGAACATCCCAAGGTCTGCCTACCTTTTAAAGAGCAAGTGTACAATATAGATGTGATACCGGACACCTTTTCTCTGGTTTCACACAGACCAATCACCCAACTGCTATCTTTCACTCCTTCCAAGATGGTTATGATGGTTTTATCCAGGATCTTTGTAAGATCTATACTATTACAACATACTATAACTGGGTAAGTGCTCAAATTCATATGGTATAGAAAGGAAATTACTGCTGCATGTATCCGGCAAACTTGCACATTTTACAAGTGTGTAAAATGTGCAAGTTTGCCGGATACATGCAGCAGTATATATCAAGTTTGCCGGATACATGCAACAGTATATATCAACACATATATCAGTCAGGTCTCAGTCTTCTCTAAAGAGGAGTAGATTTGTGGCACCATAAACTGTGTGACTCAGGTAATTCAGGTCCATGTGTACCTAAATTATTATGTGGACTTTCCCTTTGAAATCAGATGCTCTTTGTGAGGTTCAGGATTGGTTCTCTTTCCTTATCTCTTCCATTTAGATTCATGTTTCCTAAACATCTGATATTTGACCCTCTGATATTTGACTATTTTGTGAGAATATTAATATTTCTAAATATTCCAACCCTTACAAACCCAATAAAGTATTCCATGGACATTAAAACTATTCTTCAGCCAACATCAATGGATTTATCATATAATACACATTTGATTTACTGGAATATAAGTGCCAAGGACACAATTCAAAATCCCCAGTATAAAAGTATTCCCTTAATTCATTGACTTTGATATAAACTGCAAACAGGCTAAAATATCCTAGATTTGGGCAGATGGGTCTATAAAATATTCTATGTTTTTGAAGTAACATAGACATATTTTAGAAGGAACTCTCCTCTTATGAGGGTAGCATTTCCATCAGTCATACCATTTACCCATTTAATTCAGCATCAATGTATTTCAGTATTATATCTTTGCTTAGACCTGCAATCTGTAAAATGTTATGAAATGCTACAGCTTAGCAACTCTCCAGTGTGGAAACTGAATGATGACAAGTAACAAATAATGTTATGGGAAAATTCAATAATAATTTGTTTGATACAAATTTGAATTGCAAGTGCAAAGACAAAATGCTAATGATTTTCCACAATATGTTGTGTTCTAGTTACACATTTGTTCTAGTGTAAAAATGGGGGGGGACTCCCCAACAGTCCAGTTGTTGTTGTTGTTGTTGTTCCTGCTGCTGTATGCTGCTGCTGCTGTATGCCTACAAGACATTTCTGACTTACGGCAACTCTAAGGTGAACCTATCAAGGGATTTTCTTGGCAGGTTTTCTTCAGAGGAGGCTTGCCATTGCCTTCTTCTGAGGCTGAGAGCATGTGACTTGCCCAAGGTCACCCAGTGGGTTTCATGGCCAAGCTGACAATTGAACTCTGGTCTCGAGAGTCATAGGCCAACACTCAAACCATGCTGGCCCCCATATACACTCTATATACATCCAGAAGATATTAGGATACACTCTATATACACCCAGAACATAAATATAGGAAAATACAAGACAGTTCTTGCAAAATATGGTGTGGTTTTAATTTGGAAAAGAAAACAATATTTGCTACTTATATTTTTACATAATGAAAGTTAAACAGTATAATGAGATGAGCAGGGAAGGGAGGTGGGTGTTAACACAAGAAAGAGGTCTGTTGAACTGGGGAATATCAGCAGGCATTCTATTATCAGGTAAAATGAGGAAATATGTTTTACATGGAAATGTAAAATATTTTGATATCACTTATATAATTCCACTTCTTGTCTCTTGTCTGTTGGAATTAAGAAGTTCATGACTCTCACTGTTGTAGACAATTTCAGTCAGAGACTGCCTTTTTATCTTGACCTTGAGGTGATGTTTTGACAAAAACTGACAGCTCTTGAATACCTCCAACTGATACATTGTTTATTACTTGTAGACTGATGTATGCAGGTGGTTTTAATACAATATATATCAATATCAAGCATGTAGTATATACATTGTAAGGAAGTAGCTTAATTTTTGTAAAGAGCCACAGCAAAACTATAAAACTAATTTTCTACCAGTGCATTTTCCACATTCTTCAATAAGCTAATCACACATATGATCCAGTTTAGAAAACTGAGCCAAACTGGATTGCACTGTAATTAATGGAACAAGTTAGATGGGGATAGCAAGTTGAATTAATTTAAATGGGATTTAGGAGTGAAACTGATGGGCAGGAAAAAGTGGCTTGAAGCTGCCTTTTCCAAAGCCACATTGAAACCCCAGCAACTGCACCTCTGGCTCCCAAGACGGCTGGAGTCCACATGTCATGACCACATGACACTTCTTCAAGCTGTGTCACTGGGCTGTTTTTTTACTGTCCTCACCATCATCCCTGCGCACCTTCACAGGAGTGAACTGCTTGTGACTGCCATCCCATTGCATGGGCATCCCTGTGACCCTGCACACATTCACATGTGCAGCACTTCACTGAATAGGGCATCAGAGCAGAGGTGTGCCCATGCACATGCCGGAAAGTTACAATCATGCTCCCCCTCACCCCATGCCCCCTCTTTGACTGACTTTTTTTTTTTTTTTTTTTGTATGTTGCACTCATCTCCATGAGAGGTGCCATGGTTTCTCTTTTGGGCATTGCCACCCCCACCACTTGTGTATGACACTCCTGTGATGAGGTGTTTACATGCACAATTAGGGTTAGGGTTTGGAAAGAGTGCTCCTTTAGAGCTGCATTGGTGTTGGTGATTTATACATACATGCAAAGGTGCGTACTTTCCAGGAAGAAGAGGGAAAAAGCAGCTTCTATTTGAAGTAGCTTTTCTCCCCATAAGACAGTGAGAGGGCCCTTTCCAGCTAGCTTCAAAACATGCAATATCTAAATGCTCCATCTTGAAGCTGGCCTAAAAACCTGCTTATTTTGCCTGTCTGTTTTGTCCCTTAGTTGCAAATAACTGGATCTATTTTAAGTCCAATATATTTACTGAGCTCAGCTCCACAGAAAAGGATAATTGTATTACTGCTTACTCATATTACAGATATATAATCTGTTATAGATGTATATCATAATAATTGCAGTATTGAAGTGGCTATGTATAATAAAGAAAGGAATATTTGAACAACTATGGTTGTCAAATTATGGTTGTTAGTTGACCTGGGAGTTTAAGTTAGCATATGAAGAGATCTTAATGTCATGTTATTATAAAGTTTTGTCAAGCACAATGAATACAGCTTTGATTTGAAATATTTGAATTCATTTCTCATCCAGGCAGGAGCTTGTTCATCATTCTGGCTGCTATTCTTGAAGATTTCTTTGGATAGTTAGAATATTGAAAAGACAACAATTACAGTTTAATTCTTTGCAATAAAAAAGTGTCACATGAATGCTTTTTTTCCCTCTAGAAACATTTTCCACAATTGAATTTGGTGGAAAATATGTAAATATTTTAAATAGAAACATTAAAAAATACATCATTTGTAGATCTAGTTTATTATTATACACACCACATTTCTGCCTGAAAAGGTTGTGTTTATGTTCTGAAGAAGCATTATTCATCTACATGTGAAATCATCAAAAGATGGATGGACAGCTTTAAGGAAATGATGGTATATGAAGGAAAAGAACTTTGGTTTCATTGTTCTTTCTTCTACCAACTGCAAGTGTCCTCAAAATGTCATCCACAATAAGCTGTAAAAGGCTTCATGTCAACTCATTAAAAAGACTCCTCAAGGCAAGTCTAGAAACTGCAAGTGCCCCACTACCTTAGATGTCATTTGTACACTGGAAGCCCCTGGGTACTTATACTTTCTGATATTTGGTATTACATGCTAAGTTGTATGTTTAGCCAATGTTAACAGGAAAATATTCAGCCACACAAAGCAAATGTTTTGCATAGTCACTATAATTTATAATTGTCAATGTGAATCACTGAAATTCAATTTCAAGGCTATGGTGCCCAAAACCTTGAAGGCTGTTCACCTGTCAGTTTCTGCACCGAACTCTAATGTGACAGATCCAAAGACTATTGCTGACAATGAATGAGAGAAAGGTCTAGGATTTGCTTTCACTAATACAAATGTACCTCACTACCAGTGGACAAAAGAGATTTTAAGAGATTGAGAGATTCATCACGAGCATCTTGGAAGTCTTGACGATTTTGTGTTAAGATTCCTTGAGATTCCCCTTCTGAAAAAAAAATATGCCTGATATGCTCCATAGTGAATGCCAATTAAATTCTCCTCACCTCAGTAAAGGTCCCTCAGTTCAACTGAAAATATGGAATATAATGGGGGGAACATAAGGATAGGAACCTCTCTCCCCCACACAGATTCACTGTTGAAATATCCAGTCATATTCAACTGGAAATTTTCAGCTGCTATACCGTTGACATGTATGTCTCTATATTTACACAGATAGCCTGCAAATACAATTTAAACAAGGAATCCTGGCTGAAAACATTGTCCCTATCACCTGGGTTTAGATTGCTGGAAATGACAACTTTGTTGGGCCACATATTGCTCAAAATCTTAAAAGACCTGGGATCCTGAGACCTACAAGAGATGGTCTGTTTATCATTCTTCTTATGCAGACCATGAAGGGAGGAGCTGTCCTGTAGATGTGTTGGTGCCCTTGGTCAGCCTGTTTGAGTCTCTGTGTTTCATGACATCACCAGCTAGTTTTGTGATATTAACATTTTTTTAACAAGTCTATGGATTTGTAAGTATTACAGCAGAAATTCTCACACAGCTGTTGCTAGTTACAGTAGTCATGACTGATAGCATAATTAAGCAGTAGGAAACAGTGTCAGAAATTACTCAGAAGAGTTCCTTTCAGAGTATACTCAACAGATTACATATCTCTGTTGTTCCCTTTCCCATGGAATTATTGTATTCCTGGGTTTGCATGGGAAGAGGGAGGGGAAAGCATACATAAGGAAATTACTGCTTATTTAGTGATAGTAAATGAAACGTACAATCTCTGTTTAGTTAGTGATAGTAACCAAAATAAAATACAGTGTCTGCTACCAGTCTGTAGAATGCTTGGGCATTATAGTTTTAAAAACTACAATTCAATTCAGCTCATACCTCAGTTAATCCATTATTCTTTGCCCTTCCATTAAATATGGTTAAATCCAGAAATACTGGGCCACCAAGACTGTGGTAGACTGGCACTTGCACCTAATAAATATAATAAATAAAATGATGATCCATTTGTATCTGTACATTATTCTTAAGGATGCAAAGGGATCTTGTAGCACTCTTGAGACTAAGGTGTTACAAGATCACTTTGAATATTGATATTTAAGTATCTGAATTCTGTTCCCAAGGTTTAGATGAAGAAATTTGGGATTGTTAAGACATAAAAGCATGCAGCTGTCTGGTAATTCATTAAACTGTGTTTCATGGGATTTCCTGGTTCAGATCCCATAAACAGTTGAGATTCTCATCTCTTCAAAATATTATAAATTAAGCTGCCATCTCATAATGCATGAGGTGAATGCATGCACATAATTGTAAGTTTGAGGTTCTCAAATGGTGGAGCAAGACCCCTGGAGGACAGCAAGAGTTGAACTGGGGGGGTGAGACTTGGAATAATAATAATAATAATAATAATAATAATAATAAAAAAATTTATTTATATCCCGCCCTTTGAAGACCCAATCAGGGCGGCTTACAACAATAAAACTATACAATATATCCCAAAACATAATTCCTCCCCCCTTTAAAACAGTATTAAATCAATGAAAATTAAAACTACAAATTCGAACAATTAAAAAATTAAAAACTTTACAAGCATAAGATTGGCCTAAGGCAATGTTCTTCATCCATCAATAGATGGGGCCACGTGAAGATCATTGGGGGTGGGAGTACCCGAGGCAGGGATAATTAGTCTGGAAAGGCCTGCCGGAAGAAATCCATCTTGACAGCCTTTTTAAAGCTGTCTAACGATGTTAACTGATGGATCTCATCCGCAGGCTGTTCCAGAGTTTGGGGGCGACAACTGAAAAAGCCCTCTGGGAGGTAGCTGCAAGCCTCGATTTCTGAGGCTGCAGCAAATTCCTCCCAGAGGAACGGAGAGCGCAGGGAGGATTGTATGGGAGGATGCAATCCCTGAGATAGCTTGGACCCAAGCCCTGATGCTCCTCCTCCTCTTCCCAAAGTTTTTATGTGTAAAATATAAACATGTGTTGATTTAAATATTAAAGTTATTTAAATAAAACTGTTCTAATTTGAACAATGTTATTTCCTTATAAATTGTTAAAAGATGAATATATTCATGAATGTATAGTTGAAAATATGCACACTAAATAAAATATATTTATTCATATACTACATTGAATGGGAGGGTGCAATATCCACATGTAGATGTAAGGGGTGGGAATCCAAGGGTAAAAAGTTTGAGTACCACTGGTCCAAGTATATGCATGTGTGAATGTATGTAAACAATATTCCTCTTGCAGTAGCTTCAGAAAGCAAAAGAAATCTGTTTAAGATAATAAAAAGCATGGGGAAAAGTGACAAGATATTGTATAACATCCTAACTGGAAAATTCCCCAAATAATCCCTGCCATAAAAACACAAATGTAAGAAAAGAGAGTTGATAATGGACAGACTATTTTATCAAACAACCACGCTATTTAAACATAAATATTTGTCTTTCCTTCCGATAAAACTATGAGATCAGCAACACCAGAGCCTTGTTGCTTAACATCAAGGCTCTGAGATTTATTCAGCTATTTTTAAAAAACTGCAGTAGAACCACCAGCATATGGAGAGGTCAGCACTATAAAGTGGCATAGACTCCTTCAGGATACATCAGACATTTTTCTCTACCAATCACAATTTCATAGACCCACTACAGCTGTATGCTGAGAGGAAACAGAATTACTATATGCCCTTCTGAATTCTCATTCATGTTGTACCAAGAATCTAAGCACATAAAGGCAGAATATGGAAATCAATGATAATTTTATTTGAAATATATATATTGCCTGGCAGCTATTGCTTTCATGGCCCAATGGTCTGATCAGTAGGGTGAATCCTTTCTTTGTGTTGTATAGCAACTAAGAGCTTTATTGTAATGCACAAAACAATAGGATCATGAAAATTCATTTTCAAAAGACAGATGGATGATATCCATTATTAATAGATCCCTAAACAGACCCTTTCCTACAAACAATGCATGCATGAGGGCTTATAAATATATGTCAGACATGATAGTTGATATAACTATAATAATAAAATGTGGTTTTGTAATAACAGAACCATTGCATAAATATGATTAATCTCAGCAGGCCTTTCAGATGAAACAATTCAATGAACAGATATTTTTTTGTCCAGCTTCTTTACTATGTCAAGCATTCTAAACATTTTTTTTGTATGGATTCAACCACAGTGCAACAGTAGCATAATCAAAGTAAAGATTGACTTCTGTGTAAAACTGTTTTCAATTAATATACAGTTCCATTTTGATAGAAAATATTTATCCCACTGAAAGACAAGAAACAGAAATTTCTCTAGAAATTTCTCTGAGTATTTCCTAATGGCTACAAGTTGCTACATTTGACTAGGTTTCAGGAAGTGAGGGAGATTTGTCCCTCTGTTGCAGTACAGGCAACAAGTAGTACAGTGAAGAAGGCTGGAGTCTCTGAAACCTTATGCCAAATAACACATGTAAGTCTTGAAGGCCACAGATTCTCAGTTGTTGCTCTGTTTGGACTCTCCAGTACTGTCCTTATTTGTGAAAAAAAATATGAATAACTGTGACTGAGAACACAGAAATCATTATCCTTCATTCCTGGACCACTAAATCTATAGAACAATCTGTCTCTATAGTTAGTCTTGTTCACCAATTAAGTGACATTCACAAATGTGCATATGTACTATTTTGCCATTTTTTGATGCTACAGACACAAAGATGAACAAAATATTTTAAGTTTGTTACTCTTAGCATAACAGTTCATTTCAGTGGACCACAGGTTCATCTTGCTTTCTCTAAAACCCCTGTGATCTTTTTTAAACTCAAGGTACAGCTTTGCTACTAGATTCTGTGTAAAGTTAAATTTGAACTACAGTTAGTTTCTATGGTGGTACTAAATGTTCATTCTAGGACAAGAACATAGACCTGTTATGAAACAATTCCTAAATAAGTTCATGCCATTATGTCATTTCCACAGCTGAGCTTCATCATCCAAGTCTTCAATAGGTTAGAAGACCCCATGGCTTCATTTCCCACTCCATTTTCTGGCAGAAAGACATCTTTCAATACTGCATCCTCCACCCAAAACCACACTAGTTACCACACCCAACTCCAGGGCTTATCTCAGGGGTAGGCAACCTAAGGCCTGGGGGGGGCGGATGCAGCCCCCTGAGGCCTTTGGACCGGCCCCAGGCCGGTCCTGCCACCGCCGCCGCTGCCCGCCATGATGATATTGATTATTGTTGCTATTACTAGTTCTTGGGGTTTTCTTGGCAAAATCTCCACAGGGGTTTTGCCATGGCTTTTCTGGTGCTTTATTAATTTATTTATTTTTGGTGCTTTGGCCCCCCAATTGTCTGAAGGACAGCAACCCAGCCCCCAGCTCAAAAAGGTTGCCTACCCCTGGCTTATCTCTTTTGAGGATCATTAATATACCTGGGGTCTAAATGAAATATTGTCAGCTAGCACTTTCAAACTATCATTTAAGGGAGTGGCATGTTAGAAATTCAGTTTCCAGAATCGAGCTGAGTCTGATACAAATATTCCTTCTGCATGATATTTAATGCATAAGTGAAGCTGGATAGCAAACTACCACGGTAGATTTTATATACCGAAATGCTTTAAATATTATCTGTTCAATAATAACTATAGAGAAACAGTGCAGTATAGCAAGTATTTGCAGTGTTAGAGTGTTGACTCTTTTTCTTAAGCAGGAAGACAACACCATCTTCTACACTCTTCACATTAACAAGAAGCCAGAGCGTTCTCACTTCTTTTGAATCCCTTATATATGATGCTGTTTCTTGGGGTGGAGTGGGAATGGGATCATATTTAACAAATACATCTACTGGAAGACAATAATTTTGTATCTACAAGCATGGGTCTTGACTTAGATAAGTTTGTGGAAGAAAATAATTTACAATGTAGCGGGATTTCTTTTGCGTCTTTTTGAATCAACACTAATCTTAAAAAAGTGCAATACCAAGTTATGAAGTAGTGGTATCTATTCCTGCAGGTTTCACCTTATAGATTCAAACTGTTGTGGGAAGTCCATGGCTTAGTGAGAAGATTCAACAATGTAGGGATTATAAACTTTGATTTATTATTATCATTAATGGGTTCTTCACATTAGGCCACTGTTAATGCCTCCTCACACATCAAGAAAAGGAAAAGACTTAGGCTGAGTCTGGGAGCCCGAATGCTGATATCACCCAAGGATGGAACTAGAAAGAAAGCAACGGCCTCCATTAATGACCAACATGCTGGTGGACACTAATGCTCCAGCAGCATTGTATTAAATCTTGACCATTATATAATAATAATAATAATAATAATAATAATAATAATAATAATAATAATAATAATAATAATTGCTGTTGGCCCTCAACTTTTGCAAGGGATGGAACAGGATCCCTGAAAAAGTGGAAAAACCATGAATATAGGATGATGAGAGGACACTTCTCTAGATATTTCTAGGCCCTCCACAGAATCTCTCTGGAGGACCTAGCAATGCCCAGAGAGAATATGTTTATCTGGTCACATATAGGGCAGCCACAGAGGTGGTGGCAAATATAGTAATCCATGAATAATTGAATCCACCAATGTTTAACCTGCAAATGTGGAGTGACAACTGTATATAAGAATCTTTTGATTAGATAGCTCCACTCTAGCTGTTCCACAAGAATACTGATGATATACAAAGAATTATAGGAAGATAATAAAGATGAGACAACCTTTTTGGCCCTGAGGACACATATAATGCACTGGGATTTGCACACCCATCATGTATACATGCAAATGCAGACATACGCTTCCCTCCACTCATATTTTAGTTGGAAAAGATGAAAAAGTTTAATACCTCCCCAGACTTGCTTCCAGGGTCAGATGATGGAAGAAGGAAGGAATTTATAGTATCTGCACCATTGAGATCCTTATCTGTTAGTAGAAGGGAAACAGTGATATGTTCTCCATGTCTCAATCTGATTAAACAATGATCTCAGCAGGGTATAACTGTATTTCTATCAAGGAAATATTGATCAATTGCCATCCCCTTCCCAGTTGATGTCAGATTAGCTGGGTGCCAGGGAAGATTGAGGGTTCCCTGTATTTGTAACATTTTGAACAAAGAACCAAATAGCAGTAGGGAGGGTGGACAAAGGTAAATAACCACTTTATTACCATGGTTCCAAGAGTCCCATGATTTTGAGAGAGACACAGGGGTTCAAGATGCCTGAAGGTATTGTGTTTTACAGTAATCTGCCAAACCAATGGCCCTGACATGGATTAATTTATTGGATGTAAATTTGTGTGCTTTTGACATATGTGAAAATAATAATGAAAGGCAATGGCACTCATTTACATTATTATTATTCCTAGATAAGCAGAAACAATTCTGTTTATATCACTTGTTTGTATCATTCATATAAACAGCTTTAGTAGAACAGCTATCAAGATAGCTATAAAGAGGGCTCACAGTGTCCTGTGGTATTATTTTGCAGAAAGTGAGACAATCTTACATCCACTTCTTTGAATCTTATTGCCCTTTTCTCCAAGATCACTAGTCTCTATAGTGTCAGTCATTATCTTCATTGTTACATGTTTTGCTTCCTATTAATATGAATGCATTTACTGATATGGATTAACATTTCTCTTCATGATAAAGAAGCATCATCCCAGATTCATATGACTGCTGTTGCTTTTTGCACTACCAAAATATATTTATAATGTAGTCCAGTAAACAAAAATAGCACATGAGTGGTGTGCCTGATGTGCCACAAGGGAGATGAAGCAGGAATTAGCTCGTGTTGAGTTAGTTCATGTCCCCAAAGAGCTGTGCCTGAGCTGTTTGAAGCTGCTCACTCAAAGGGATTATCTCATTCAATCTGCTTTAATCTCAACTAAATGCTTTCAATTGGTATATACTGAGACAGAATTAGAGAAATCAGAAGCCTCCAAGACTTGTACGATGGGCTTGAATGAACAGAGGAAAACAAACCACAATAATCCCAAACATCATAGAATTATAGCAGTCAAAAGTCAATGTCTATTTAAAAATCCATACTGAAGGAAAATTTATACTGCACATGAAGGTTAGGTACCGATGAATGCACAATATTTTTTCAGTCACCAAATTGGTTGCCAAATCACACCACCAAGAGACTAACAAGCACTGCAGTGTGCTTGGGTTCATTATAATATTTCTGTGTCAGACTTAGAAAATGCATTAACTTCTGAAAAAGAGATATTATAAATATTTAGAATAAAAAAGTTATGTTTTTATCTGTTTCAATCATGTTAAGTGTTTTAAAAGTAGTTAAATATTGTGTAAGCAAGTCCCCTCTCACTATGTACACTTAAAAACACAATGTTTTAACAACAGACAATGGTGATGATCCATTGTCATCAGTTTGATGTCTATCCCACCATTCTCCCAAAATGGAACTCCAAGAGGCTTACAATATAAGTTAAAACAAAACAGCTAAAACAATACATGGTACAAAAGTTACAACAGTATTGAACAATATACCCAATTAAAACTTTACTTCAAGACACTATTTTAAAATAAAAACACATACATCACTTATTACAGGTTGAGTATCCCTTATCCAGATTTCTGAAATCTGAACTAGTTCAAAATCCAAACTTGTCAAAATGGGTGGCTGAGATAAAATCATTATAAATATTATGTAGAAAATTACCTTCAGGGTATGTTTATAAGGTGTTTGTTGTTGTTAACTGCCCTCGAGTCAATCTCAACTCATGGCAACCCTATGGAGGCCCCTCTGTCCTCCACTGTTCTGCTTAATTCCTGCAAGCCCATACCCATGACCTCCTTAATAGAGTCCATCCATCTAGCATGTGGCCTTCCTACTTCCTCCACGTTTCTCAGCATTACTGTGTTTTCTAATGAGTCTTCTCTGAAGTACAACAGCCTCAGTTTGATCATCTTGGCTTCCAATGAGGCTTCCAGCTTGATCTGCTCTAGGAGCCACTTGTTTGTCCTTTTCACTGTCCATGGGATCCTCAACACTTTTCTCCAGCACCACATCTCAGAACTGATTTTCTTCCTATCATCTTTCTTAACTGTCCAGCTCTCACATTCATACATGGTAATAGGAAATATAATGGCTTGTATGATTCTAACTTTAGTGCTGAGTTCTATATCTTTGAATTTTAGAATATTTTCTAGTTCTTTCATAGCCACCCTCCCCATTCTTAATTTTCTCCTGATTTCCATCCCCATTTCTATCAATGTTTGATCCCAGGTATGGGAATTCTTTTACTATTTCTATTTCTTCAATGTCTAGGTTGAACTTGTTAAGGTCATCAGTGGTCATTATTTTTGTTTTCTTTATGTTCAACATTAAGCCTGCCTTTGCACTTATAAAGTGCAGACAAAACATAATTGAATGTCATATTTGACTTGGGTCTTGTTTCCAACATATTGCATTATGTATGCAAATACAGTCTGCCCGTGCCATATGCGGACTTCCCGTACGCAAACTTGATGTCACACAGATGGCAAGCCTAGGAGGACAAAATGACATGTGCACCTGTGGCGCATGCACCATGCCACATGCAGAAGCACATGCCCATTGTTTTCAATGGGACTTGAGCATAGGTGTGTGTGTGTGTGTGTGTGTGTAATGGATCCCCTGTGTATACAAAGGGTCCACCTTATTCCAAAATCCAAAAAAAAAAAAAAAAAAAAAAAAAAAAAAAAAAAAAAAAAAAAAAAAAAAAAGAAAAGAAAAGAAAGAAAAGAAAAGAAAACCAACCCAAAATCCAAAACACTTCTGGTCCCAAACATTTCAGATAAAGGAGACTCAATGTATACATTTTAAAAATAAAATCATTCCCATATACATCCATCAGTCTCAGCCAGTTAAAGGCTGAAAGCCTGTTTAAGGGCCAATAGGCATCTTATTTCATCTCAGTGTCTATGTATAGTATCTCTAACAATCTTTCTATTTTATACTGCATTTTAAAAGGCTGTTCTAATAAAACTTTTTTTTTCTGTGTGGACTTCTATGTGACCACTATGACATTTAAAGTGGTCCAAAGTTTCCTAAGGCATATATATAAATGTTAGTTCTAATTAGAGTAGACCTGTTGTATCAATGGAACTTACATACATGCAAATGTTAACTTACTAAGTCCAGTTGATTCAACTGGTCTACTCAAATTGGAATTAACAACTGTATATAGCCCTATGTATACAAAATAGAGATATCACAGATCCAGAGATCCAATGTATGCCTTAAATCTATATGTAGCTTTAATTAACTCATGATAAGGCTTGTGCAGCTCTATACAAACAAGATTTTATCTTCTTTCTTACCCCCCCCTTTTTTTTTCAATCCATTTATCTATCATTTTAAAATTAGGTCACATGGAGGCCGCTTTGACCACAAATCATAACTCGAAATGGGCAAGTAGAACTTCAAAGCCTCTTACAGCTATACATTCAAATGCAGCACAGTGGATTACTTCTTCTGTCAGGCATTCCACCTCTTAATTGCTTTTTACAAAGATCTATCTTACCATTTGTATAAATAATGATGGGTCACTAATTTGATGTTTGATTTGTTGTTGTCAATACACCCTTTTAATATGATCTAGAGTAATCCAATAATACTCCACTGACATCAGTTGCCTTCTTGACACTTCTAAAATATGAAATAACAAGCAGTTAGTGTCAACACTCTTAAACCAAGACCCAAAGCCTTCATGACACTTGCAAAGGGCTCAGTTATCACAATATTGCAGTATGTCAGCTTGTTACTACTAAGAAAATGTCAGTCCAGTCAATTCATGTAGGAGATTGTCAACTTCCTATATGTCTCTTTCCTAATAAATAGTATTTTATATAGTAGTATTCATAAAGATATTAAAATATTGCCCTGAATCCTACTATGAACTAGGATGTAACTAATAATGCAGTGGTTCAAGTTCAAGAAGTAGCTACCAATCTCTGGTCTCTGCAATACTGCACTGTTATACTGTTTTAAGAAGCCTCCACTGCTCATTTTGAGATCAGTAACTAGAGAAAAATGCATTTTTTTTTAAAAAAAATTCCTTTGATCCAAGAATTCTAGTGCATACATTTAACACTGCAATTTAGTTTGACCTGTAGCCAGCAGTTGCAACAGTTCATAAGCATTTTGGTCTCTTGACCACAGTATGGCCAGTTGCCTCAAACACATGTGACATTTCCATGTCTTCTCTCTGAATATTAAAATTGTTCTTTTTTACATGTATGGCACATTCCTTTCATGTTACATGCATGACAAGTATTGTTAGCAAGTATTGCTAATTAATATTTTAAATATATGTCACAGTATAAGGCAATTCACAGCTTCATCAACCACCTTATTGATTTTCTTTAAATCATGCATGATGTACAAAATATTCAATCCTGCTATCTCAATCATGGTAACTGCATTCTGATACAGAGAATAGGATGAAAAATGAGAGGTTGAAACTGGAATGAGATTAGAACTGTGTGAGAGAATAGGGGGGAAATGTTAGCTCTATCCCCTTCACCTTCCACATGTTGGAGAGCTAACTTCTATCATTAAACACCTGCTCTACTCTCATGGACACCCTGTGAAATGTAAACATGCACACAGCTTATGTCCCAAAAGGTAAAGCTAGCATGCTCATCTTGCTTTTGTTCATATGACTGCAATTGTAATTTTGACGCTAGCATTTTTGTAGAAATCTGTGCTATACAAAATAGTTTCAGAGATAGAAAAGAGATGAAAATAAAGTATATATTTTTGTTTGCCCACATATTTTTCTCCTTTTGCATAGCTTTGCACTGGTATATACTTGAAATTGGGGCAATGCTTCCCACTACTACTACAACCTAATTTAATACCAGCATATTTATTAACTAGCCTATTTAAAGTATTTGCTCTCTAGGATCAAGAAAGATCTTTCCTTAGTGCTAAATGGGAAAGCATTGTTCAGTATTGTACACTCCCTCACCAGGAGCCCTGGTGGCACAGTCATTAAATGCCAATACTGCAGCAACTCATTCACAAACCACATGGTTGTGAGTTCAATCCCAGCCAAGGGCTCAGGCTTGGCTCAACCTTGCATCCATCCAGGGTAGCATCCATCCAGGGTAGATGAGTAAACCACTTATAGACTGCTTAGTGTGGTATGAAGAGGTATATAAATGATGTTACTATTGCTATTGCTCTTATAGTCTGGCACACTTAAGACCAAAATTGATGTTTAACCACAGCAATCTCAAATAACCCCCCAAACACATCCCAATATCACAATGTCAGCATCTCTCTTCTGACGACCAATCACAAAATAACAAGACCAGACTTTGTGTTAAACAAACCATTTTAATTGACCTAAATCCTATTTAAACTAAACCTGGAGATAAAGTGGGGAGGGGGGGAGGGGAGCAACCTGATGTGAAACCAGCTGAGGCCCAGGTGTCAATCTGTAACCACTTCTGCAGCCTTCCCTTGGGTGAAACAACTGACCCCGAGAGAAATCAGGTGCCATTGGTTGCTCCCTGGCTAGACATTTACTGGAAGGTAGACAGAGGGCATCCCCCCCCACAAGTCTACAGACTGGACAAGAAACTGAAAAAAAATCCTGACCGGCCCAAGGGGAGGCTATTTTCACACTTCCCAAGCCTGCAGAGGAGGTGCATATTAGTGACAGCATATCTCCGGTTTATGGAGGGAACTGTATTTTATTTGGACTTCTGTGTTTCACAATACTACATCCACTTAGGCTATTCAAAAGACAGCCCATATCCAAGTACTGTGCTTAAATATTATATTTGCTCAGTGATGTCTATGGGCAGTTCTCATTTCCACTTGGACTTGCTTATTTATGACAAGCTTATGCTTTTTCTTGACATGCTAGTATTCTGTGTGAATGGCATTCAAACATGTAAATGAATTGCTAGAGTCACATGCAACCTAAATTACAAAATTATCACGAAATAAATTGCCAATTGGCTTGTTACATGACATCAGTTGCTCTTCCCAGTCTTATATTTGTACATACACACATACCTGGAACTGTAAGTCATTCTTGCTAAATTCAATAGGAATTGTTTCTGAACAAATATCTACATGATATTACTGTAAATGTGCCTGTTCAGAAAGAAAACAGAATAAACATATTTTGTATTTCTATAAAGATTTTGTGAAATAAATAACATTGAGAATTTTACTGCAGTGTAATCTTAAAAGGGATTACCTTAGTTTCCCCCAAAAAAGAAAGAATTCACCTCTGAAAAATTAAAAGAATTCAGCAAACATTAAACAACTTGCTTTATATTTGGCCAAGTAAAACATGTTAGGGAGAGAAGTTGTTGGTTTTATAAGTGGCTGATAAACAGATGTATAAACAGCTCCTGCAATGTGTTTTTCCCCAGGGGTAAAAGCATAGGAATCTAACATCAAAATGCAGAGAAGATAGTGTAGGAAGGAGGGAGCAAATGGGAAGAAGAAAATCAGAGTACGACAGAGACAAAGTGAGAGCCAGTGTCCCAGTGCAATTCTTTTTCTTTACCATCTGTCACAGTCACTTCATTCCCTTAAGGCCAAGTTTAGAAAGGCCACTACAATAATGAGAACTGGAAGAAGGTAGAATCTCAAATCAAGATAGCTATAAAAATCTAAGAGATGAATAAAACAGGAAAAGGTGTTAATACACCTTCAACAAAAATGGGACAAAGTTCCAAGCCTACTGGTCCCATTGGTAGTTTCCTTGAGCTAATATTAAACCCCAAAGAAATGTCTGTCCAGTTATAAAGAAGCCTTGTAATTGCAGGACTTCATTAAATTTATTGTACTTTGTTCACATACCTTTCCAGTTAAAATGTAATCACTGATTATGACTATATTTTGTAACTTTGAGAAAACATTGGTTATTACATATATATTGTACTCAAGTGGTTCAATTTTAATTCAAAACTGATCAGTCAACTTTGTCGCTGAAGTTCATTATTACTGTAATATTATTGTTGTAAGCAAAACACTTCTCATGTTTTCTGTTATCCAGGAACTGAGTTGCAAACACCGTACTTTTGCCTTATTACCATTCTCTACAGAATGCGATGATGATGATGATGATGCCTGATTTTTCTTGTTGTAAATTCTGAATCCCATGTGATTATGTTAATAGAGAAGGCTGAAATAATATTATCTTAGATATCAATTATCATTTTATTTTATTTATTTTATTTTTTATTTCAGGTAAGCATTAGATGAGTATCAGATGATGGGTCTGAGGGAGAAATTAACTTGGGTGGCACTGAACTCAAATTTCATATATAAACCAGAAAAATGGTACATTAAGAATGAACAATATATTAAAACACTGTGTATAACTGATGCACAAATCAACAACAAATGTGACAAAATCAAAAACAGCTTGGTCATAGGAATATAATTTAGCTGATTGCTTGAAGATTCTAAATGAGTTACATTAGAACTTCCTGGTATGTACATTAGTCTATTTGATAGCTGAAAAATAGAAGAGATTTCTTCTGCACAGAATAAATCATACATGATTGTATTATTTTCTAATTTTATTGTACAAACCACTTGTTTAGTTTCATCTCAATGTTGTAATTAAATCTAATACCGGCCTTCCCGGAACATCTCCCTGATTAATTGATGACGATCCTTTGCTTATCCTCTGGCCACCATGACTTGTTCACCCAATATAGTTTTCTGTTTTAATTATGCTGTTGTTTTAATTCTATGTTAGTTTAATTCTGTTTTATGGGGGGG
>JAIPUX010001232.1:114624049-114635486 GCA_020142125.1 Phrynosoma platyrhinos | reverse complement strand
CCTCAATTTAATGTGCACTATTTCTGGCAGTCTACAAAGGCCCTAAGTAGAGAAGTGGAAGATAGGGGTTCTTCACAGGGGCACCTGTGTAGAAATGAGTCAAAATCAACTTGAGGGCAGATAACAACAACAACAACAACAACAACAGGAAAAATATAGTGATGAATACATTTTGCTTTTTTTTTTTTTAAAGGGTTTTGTCTCAAGTAAAACTTGTGGAGATCTCTGAGAGAACACCAATGTGAAGAAAGAAATAATAAACACCCCTAAATATAATGTACCATGTTGGTTAGTGCACACAGAACCTTGTGGGTTATATGGCAGAATCTAGAGAGACAAATGCTGAGGAATCAGCAGGCCCAGAGCAAAGGAGTCATCAGAGCTACCAGAATGAACTATATATAATTTTCTACCCATTCTCCATCTTTCAGCAACCCTAAGGATATTGAAGCAGGGCATTACACGTATGTATGAGGCAGCAAGCCATACCATGAACAACTGAACAGATACACACTTACTAATGCAGTGCTTGTAAATCAAAAGGGTGGAAGAACCAAACAGCAAAATAGAACCCCACTTTTTCCTACTCCAGCACAATTGTACTTGCCAAGAAACAGCAATGACTCAAGTAACTATAAATAAAAATTACAAGTTGGAAGTAAATATGAGGAAATATCTGATGCAAACATTGCATTTAAAAAAAACCACCACTCTGTTTCACCTTCACCCCCCCCCCATTTCTCTTCCACTCCTCTCCGTAATCGCTCTTTCTCTCTCTCTCTCTCTCTCTCTCTCTCACACACACACACCTATTTCTCAGACTTTGGTTTGGAAATATGAGTTTGTAGAACTGAACAGACTAGATGAAACAGCATTTCTGCATTTTCACAGATTTTTTTTTAAAATGGAAATTAGTATCTCACTTTGAGCATTCACACCTTACTAAGGTTAACAGGATGTTTCTGTGAAATGTGCATATTTTAAAATGTGAACAGCAAACAGCAAGATATGCTTTTAGTGAATGAATCAATGTGGCAAATTATACCCAAAAAAATGCACATATTTTGAAAATGCATTCAAAAAATTGAACCAATTTCAGTGCAAGAGGAAAACTCTAAGTTTCAGTATACAATACAAAACAAGAAAGAAAATAATAAAATGCAGGGAGAATTGGAGAAACTCAGTGAGCTGAATACTGAGAGATTGCCATAACGCTGTTCAGACACCAGCTGTAATTCAATATTCTAAACATTACATGACATTGGCAAGTGACCATATTTAACAGACAGTTCTGGAATAAGGTGGAAGTGTCACAGGGGTGAGAAACAACTCATTATAAGGAAGTGTTTTGGTCAATATGTCCTATTTTTAGAAATTGACAAGCTCTCTCATCCCACACCTATATCATTTATATCCTTAAAAGCAGCAGGGAAAATGTTTTTTTTCCCACTTTGTTTTTTATTTTGTTTTGCTCAGTCTTGGGCCTTTTGTTTTTCATTTATTTTTATTTTAATTCAGAGGAATGGATACTTGGGGTTTCAGATCCAGAATGCCCCAGGAGGGGTTTAGGTTGGAACAAAGATTTATATTGGGAAGGTACAAGGAGACAGAACAAGAAATAAAGTTACAGAAGGAAGGAATACCAAATCCATATTAAGCAGTGTAGCAGTATTCTGGTCTACTCACAAGTTGAGTGGATAGAGATTGGAGCCCACTATTTCTGCCCAAACCATGTTTCTGCCATGGAGCATCTCTTATGCAACATTCCAGAGCATAGATCTGGGGTGTAGCTATGGGAATGAGACTAAAATGAGAATATTGCTTCTCCAAACTTCAGAAACATGTTTATGGTCTAAATGAAGTGGCATGAGCTTGGAACGAGAAGCTAAACAAGATGCTAATCAAAGATGACTTCATACAAGCCACAACTGGTCCTTGTCTCTACACATGGTTGAAAAATGGTAGATGGACTTATATAATGATTTGATTTTGGCTTAACACGATGTAACTGGTTGTGAAGAAATCATAAGCCATCTAAATAAAGAAATCAGAATGAAAAGGCTAGGAAACAAATAGAGATGAAGATGGAAACATCCTCAGTCAAGAATCATGTTCTCTTAGAACACCTACAACTCAAGGAGGTAAACTCAGTGGCCTCATCTACGGAAACAGATTACCTCAAAAAAACAACAACACAGTGAGCTTCTACCAAATAATAACCAATACAGAACTTCTGTAGAATAGCTGCTATATCTAGCCACTGCCACAAGATCAGATACTGCCTCACCAGTTGGAATTCTCTGTAGAAAAAAAAAACAACTCACCAAGGCACTTCCTAGAGACCACTTCCAACTCCTAAAAGAGAAGATGAATCTTGTGGACCTAAACAGGTGCTGCTGATAAGGGGAGTTGGAAGCAAAAAAACATCAACACCTGTATAAAGTGATTAGTGTGAGAGAGAAGGATAGATTATGGGGGGTTGCAGACTGCCAGAAATAGTGCAAATTGAGTCCACTTTTAGGGTTAGGGTTAGTGCTTGGGAATCATGGGAATTTTTTTTTCTGAGACATTGAGCCTTCTCTATCAGAGAGCTCTGGTGCCACAATAAAATACAGTTCCCATGATTCCCTAACCCTAACCCTAAAAGTGGACTCAATTTGCACTATTTCTGGCAGTCTGCAACCCCCCTAAGTCTGCTGTTTGTTTTCAACCCCCCTGTATTTGTCTGGTCTATGTACCCAAGCCTTTTGCTTCCTTCTTATCTTTTAGATAAGTTTTTTTAAAGGGCTTTTCTGACCAAGTTTAGGTCAACTTATTTTGCCTGTCTCCTATCCTATCCTAAGATGGATAGCTTGAGCCAATAAATATAAGTTTTTTTCTTTTCTTTATACTTTACAAGAACATCCAGAATAATTTATCCTGTTTCTGCCACAAGCTCATGTTGCACTACCTCTGCTGCACTCTGTTTAATATAGATATCAAATATTCCTACAAGAACACACGTAGAGGAGAGAATGAGTGGAAGCAGCTCTGGGGAGAAAAAACCTGGAAGTCCTGTAGTGAGAAAAATGCACAAACTCAGAGACTGAGTAGGGATGCAGACAGGCGGCCCTGGGCCACCCCGGGAAGCAGAGGATCAGGGTCATTGCTACCACATGCAGCAGCCCCGATTCTCCCATTTGCTGGCCCAGAAAAGAACGGCAAAATGCCACTCCTTTCAAAGCTGGCAAATAGGCCACCCCAAGAGCTGCATCCCTTCCAGCATAGCACATCAAGACGCTGTACTGGGAGGATGTTCTGATGGCACACACCATGCATAATGGTGCACGCCATCCAAATGTCCTCAGGGAGGGGTTGGGCGGCCAACGTGCAGCTGCTCCTCCCCTTCCCTGCCTCCAAGACGGTGCAAAGGGCTGTCAGTAGAGGCCCTGAGTACAAGCAACAAGGGAAGGGAAATGTTGACCTTTAAAGTAATTCTACCTCTAGCAATTTGTTTTAATTGTTGTAAAGAAAACAAGACATTTATTTAAAAATGCAGTTCTATTCCTGTAAACTTATATTTTTCCTTTTCATAAATCATATTCTGTTGTTCTAATTGTTCTGATAATTGATTTACAAGGAATTAGAAATAATGAACAGTCTTCTGGCTCTGTGTTGACTAATGAATTTATTTCATAGAATAATAGATTTGGAAGAGACCACAAGGGCCATCCAGTCCAACCCCCTGTCATGCAAGAACTCCCAATCAAAGCATCCACGACAGATGGCCATCCAGCCTCTGCTTAAAGACCTCCAAGGAAGGAGAGTCCACCACACTCCAAGGGAGTATGTTCCACTGTCAAACAGCCCTTACTGTCAGGAAATTCCTCCTAATGTTGAGGTAGAATCTCTATTCCTGGAGCTTGCATCCATTATTCTGGGTCATAGTCTCTGGAGCAGCAGAAAACAAGCTTGTTCCCTCCTCAGTATGACTTCCCTTCAAATATTTAAACACATATTAAACAAATATTTAAATATTATTTGGCATAGGCTTTCATAAACTATAGCCCAGTTTATCAGACGCAACTATAAATATAAGTTTATATTTGATTTGGATGCTGTACTTGAGACAGGTCCAGTGGATGTAATCATAGCACCTGCTTGTCCAACAATATTGGATAAGTTTCAATTTGTGCAGTAATAAATTAAATTTATTAAAATAAATATAAGTTTATAACACTTGGATGCTGTAGTTGAGACAGTTCCAGTGGATGTAATCATAGCATTTGCATGTCCCACAATATTGGATAAATTTTTTGTACAGCCTGAGGATGTGGATAGGATACTTGGAGAGGTGAGGGCCACCATGTGCATACTGGGTCCTTGCCCTTTTTGAAATCAGCTAGAGGGCGACTGGCCAAGTAGGTAAAGGGAATGGTGAATGCTTCACTGCAGCAAGGCAAATTTCCATCCTGGCTAAAGGAAGCTGTGGTGAAGCCGTTACTAAAAAATACCTCCCTTGATCCTGCCATCCTGGATAACTATCGGCCAGTCTCTAATATTCCATTTTGGGCAAGTTTCTAGAGTGGTGGTGGCCTCCCAGCTCCAGGGATTTCTGGAATAAACAGATTATCTAGATCCATTTCAGTCTGGCTTCATGCCTGGCTATGGCACAGAGACCACTTTGGTCACCTTGGTGGATGACCTTTATGGGGAACTGGACAGGAGAAGTGTGTCCCTGTTGGTCCTGTTAGATCTCTCAGCAGCTTTCAATACCATCGGCCATGGTATCCTTCTGAGCAGCTTTTCTGGGATGGGACTTGGGGGCACAGCTATGCAGTAGTTCCAGACTTTCTTGGAGGGACATACCCAGAAGGTGGTGTTGGGGGACTCCTGTTCGACTGTTTGACTGCTGGCCTGTGGGGTCCCATGGGATTCTGTTTTGTCCCCCATGTTGTTTAACATCTACATGAAACCACTGGAAGAGGCCATCTGGAGTTTTGGGGTGCAGTATCATCAGTATGCGGATGACATCCAACTCTATCTCTCCTTTCCATCTAACTCCAAGCAAGCTGTCTCTTTGCTGAACCAATGTCTGCTGTCAGTAATAGACTGGATGAGGGCAAACAAATTGAAGCTTAATCCAGACCAGACAGAGGTGTTCCTGGTCAGTCATAAGGCAAATCAGGGAATTAGGGCTATGCCTGAGATGCATGGGGTTACAGTCCCCCTGAAATCTCAGGCTTGCAGCTTGGGTGTGCTCCTGGACTGAACTCTGAGCCTGGATGTCCAAGTTTTAGCAGTGGCCAGGAGTGCATTTGCACAATTAAAACTTATGGACCAGCTGGCTACAGTAACACATGCTTTGGTTACATCCTGTTTGGACTATTGTAATGCACTCTATGTAGGGCTGCCATTGGAAACTGTTTGGAAACTTCAGGGGTCCAAAATGCCTCAATTAGAATGCTGACCAGAGCCAGTTATAGAAAGTGTATAACTCCTGTATTGAAACAGCTCACTGGCTACCAGTTCGTTTCTGAGCACAATTCAAAGTGCTGGTCATGACCTATAAAGCCCTACATGACTTAGGTCCAGACTATTTGAGAGAGCATATCTCCCCATATGAACCACCTAGAGCCCTAAGATCCTCAGGAGAAGGCTTTCTCTGGGTTCCACCACCATCCCACAGGAGGCTAGGCTGGCCCCTTCACTGCCGGTATTTCAACAGCAAGCAAAGACATTTTTATTTAAGCAAGCCTTTAAAAATCCTGCAGGCTTGGTTTCACTAGAGGATGGGAGGTTAATTTTAGATTATTATTATTATTATTATTATTAACTCTGTTTCAAATTTTATATTTGTAATTTTTTTTAACAGTTTTAATTGTACTAATTTAATTGCTGTTTTAATGTGTTTTATATATGTTGTTAGCTGTCTTGGGTCCTGCTTAGGAAGAAAGGTGGAATAAAAATAAAATAAAATAAATAAACAAACTAGAAATTAAAGTTCTAAAAGATAAAATTTCATAGCACTTCCACCTCCTCTTTTGAAGTCTAGATCAGTTTTGATGCAGGAATCATTGAATTTTCAAAGACTCATACATTTTGTTTAGAAGCTTTTTATAATGTGGCATATCTATTCAGTAGACTTGCCTTTGCATAGCTATTCAGAGGCAAACCCTACTGAATTCAGTGAGGCTTACTCCCAAGTAATTATTGGTAGGATTTCAGTCTTAAAAGACTTCTGGTATCACAGGCTACAAAAGGACCTTTGCCCTTGCAAATCCTACTAACATCAATGTTGTCTACACAGGCTCGTTAATTATGAAATAACAGCCAATAAAATAATATGTATCCATGGCTACTTGGAATACTTATAGGCCAGGCACCAAATTTAAGAGAATGCAGAATAACCTACATTTTTTTTAAAAAAAGAGTAAAATATCAAATATACTTTTGTTTTACTCCCTAACCTTAACGGGGAAAATCAGTAACAGTTTAGCTCCACTTGCAGACCATGATTTCTTGGAATACATAGCAGATTATTATTTTAAAAGGTAGATCAACATGGTTATTATTTCCTTTATTTCTAATTTCAGATTCTACATTTTGTTCAAACACAGAACAGATCTTCCACATGAGTAATTCTAAACTAATGTTGTTGTTGTTGTTGTTTTGGGGAGGTATCCTTTTTGGTATTCAGTGAAATATCTGAAATATCTGAAAATCCTTTTTTGTACTGTAAGTCTAATTGCCAGGGCTGACAAACATATTTTATGCTGAAGAATACTTGGTCTCAGTTTAGGAAATTATTGGTCATAGGAATAACAGTCTAGTGAGTTTATGTTGGAAATAGACATATTCCTATGCTATGGTATTCTTTAGAATAGCTAGAATATAAATGGAACAAAAGAAGGAATTAAACTGAAATGCTACTGTAGAATGTAGGCCCTTTTACCTCACATTTAGGGAGGGAGAAAGGGAGAAAGGCAAGCATATACTTAATTCCTCCTTTAAAATTAATGAGACCTAAAGATGATTAAATTGGGCTATACTGTCACATAACAATCATTTTAAGCTTTTTTCAGTTACATGTAACATTATATGAGAATACAACATTTAGAAATTGTCATTGCATGACCCTGCTTCTAAATGTAGTGACTATAATGAATGTATTGTATTCTAACAAATCCACACCTAATATATATATAATTGATCAGATATTTCACTGAATACCCAAAAAAAACAAAACATGTTGTTTGGTAAGGAAATGGTTAAATGTATGGATGGCCTTGGGAGCCATTAGTTAGAGATTTATTGGGGGAGTTAGAAAGTCTATAGTTTAATATGTGATGACTGAACAAGGACCATAGATTCAGAGACAGAAAGGGGAAGAGAATTCAGTCAAATGATGCCTCTGGGGCTTTGCAACATATGGCCCATCAGTCAAGGGTCAAGCCCCCTCACAAATTGCATGCACTTTACATAGCCATCTGCATCAATAAATTACTACTGTTCTGTACCACAAGCACTAATGCATGAGCAATAGGAATCCCCCACTCACAAATGAACTACTTTATTTATTCCTGTTCACTTTTCTTTTGCACAATGACCTGTTGTTACTTTTCAATATATATAAATGTGAATTTTCTTCTAAAGAGGATGCAGTCATATAGTATTTCATGAACTTATGCTGACTATGAGGATATGATTGATCGTATAACATTTCTTCTTTAGACCATATATATATATATATATATATATATATATATATATGCAACAAGTGCTATTTTCTGTTTCTCCAAGCAGAACGGTCATTCTGTATAAATTCAAAATAAAACAATGCTGTTCAACTTCTTTCAAGAAATGAGAAAATCTGTAAAACACAAGCTCATCAAAATGCTCTGATTTCTAAAAGCTAGGTCTGGCTCCATGCTGAATTACAAATTTCGGTCATTTGTTTTCCTCAAGAAAATATAGGTGCATTTTCATTGTCATTTTTTTTTTGAAAAAAAAATACATACATTAATTCTGCACATTTTTTGAAAGGTACATATTTTCCCATTAATGATTAAAGTGAAGTGAATGCTTATTAGTATTATTTATTATTATTTTGCCAATGAACAAAAAACATCACAAGCTTAAAAATGCATGGAGGCCAGACCATGGCTTGCATCTGAGTATACATTCAGTTCAAAGAGATGCAAATTCAATGCATTTTTTGCAAAGAAGGAAGCTGAATGTGCCTGGTTAGAAACAGCCAGTCAAAACCTTCAGAATGCAATGAAGACAGGCCAAGAGGGGATATCACCTTGAGGCTTGTCTGTCGAAGGCAATTACCTAGAGAGTAACAATCTGAACAAGGTTTTGGGAAACAGGAATGTTGGAAAGATGTCAGGGAGTTCATGTTTAACTTAATTGCTATATAATAAATTTTTATTGGTTTTATTTTCCACAACTGTTGTCTGATTATTTACATTTTAGAAGTGAAAAGGAGAAGTGGTCACATTTTACCACAACAAACACACTGATCAACATAGTCACTTGCCCAGATTAGCAGCAACTTTGAGGCCCAAGTATCAGATCCAGGGATAGTTCCTAAAAGTAAAAAAGGCAAGGTAAATGACAGAAGCCCATAGGATAGAACTGTGGTGAAAGCCTGAATGATTTTATCACAGATCATTTTGTTTTAAACTAGGGGTAGGCAACCTTTCCCCTTTAAGGGCTGAGGGACTTCAGCTCCCAGACTCCCAGGAGCTATTGGCCAACATGGGACTATTGGCCAATATGGCTGAGGCTTCTGGGAGCTGAAGTCCCTCGGCCCTTAAAGGGGAAAGGTTGCCTACCCCTGTTTTAAACAAAAAATGAACCTTTTAATCAACCTCAGCTTGTAAGTTTGCATATAGATTGAGCAGTTGATGAAAATAATACTATCCCAATTCTGTCATTTTTCCCCTTATTGTATCTATACTGTGCATTACTAAACTGTGAAGTCAAAGATTTTCACGGCCAGCATCCATAGGTTTTTGTGGGGTTTTTGGGTTGTGAGCCCATGTTCTAGAAGAATGTATTCTTGACATTTCGCCTGCATCTGTGGCTGGCATTTTTAGGGAATGGTGGCATGGAGGTGTGCAGGGTATATATACTGTATGACCCTTGGTTGAGAGGATTAACATGTAAATCTGTGTATTGTTTTGTTGAGGCAAGGTCTCAGGGTGGGAGGATATGCAAGGAGGATTAGTGTCTATTTAATTAATGGTATATTGTCTGTTGGGAAACCTCCTGACCCTGGGTGAAGTTTGTTCTCATTTGCTGAGTCTTGATTTTGGTGTTGGTAAGGATGGTAGCCAAACCTTTTTTTACTTTCAAGGTTTCTTCTTTCCAGTTGAAATTTTCCAGGTGTTTGTGGATTTCAATGACTTCCCTGTGCATTCTGACCCAATAGTTGTTGGCATGGTCCAGAATTTCAGTGTTTTCAAATAGCATTTTGTGTCCAGGTTGGTTTATAACGTGTTTTGCTACTGCTGATTTTTCAGGTTGGCCCAGTCTGCAGTGACAATAATAGAGACAAATAAGTGTGTGGATGTGGGTGTATTCCAGCATTTGGGAGAGTAGAATGCAAACAAGTTTCACCACATGTGTAGAGTAATCTGGGAAGATTTGCTTACCTGCCTATGAACTATCAACTGCTGTTAAATGACTGAATGGGCTTTGGCAAGAAGCAGTCATACTTCAAGAACTTTGTGTGACACTGTTGGGATTCCCCTTTTGGGATACCAAAAAGATGTATTTTCCACTCCATATTTTGCACTGTTTATCTCTATGTGCCACAAAGGCAATCATAAAGATCATGGTGTCTCTGATTGAGAGGAAAGCTTCCATTGCAGCATTTACATTAATAGACATGTTGAACTCTCACTTAAATGCAATATCAATACAAAATGCATGAACAAGGCATCAAGCAGATAATGGAACTTTAAAAATCATACTGGGATTAAGGGAGCTAGAATTTATGTTTACAAATATTGTGGTTGTTTATATTTGCAACCATAATGTATTGATGCTTATAGAAAAGTTATTTCCTAAATAGATTGTCCATTTATAACATCTAATTAAACATAGATATATAACAATGTGTCTACTTTAAGGCCATAAAATGAGGAGCATGTCCTAATGTAACCCTCTGTTTTATTAAATGCATTCATTTATTCATTTTCTGCACTGATAGACAACCTAGGTAGGATATGAGTCAATGCATTTGCGTGGCCTAAAAGATTCAGTCATGCAGGACTGAGCACTCTCTGAAGTGTTGAAAGCTGGGACTAAACAAAAATAAAATTATTTTACTGAATGCATCTCTGCCTCCCTTCCAATTCTTTTTCACAGAATTAAGACAAAATACTACATGAGAAAAATAGCAAGCAGATATACAGGGAAAGAAGCAAAATGAGCAGAAGGGACACTGACTACAAGCACATGTGAAATATGGAACCACACAAATATCTATATCGCTGTAAAAGTATATATGCTAATTACAGTGCAAATTGTATCTATCTATTTAATACACTATGTCCATCAAGCCCTTAATATATATTTTTTTAAAAAAAGTAATCAGCAGAAATTGTCTATCAATTTTTTTTTGACATGAAACCACAAAAGGGATTTCCGTAGGTACCTAAGAATATACAGAGAAGATGCTTGACATTTCATGGGGAGGATGAGTAAACACTTCCATTGAGAAAGATCTTTCTATCACGCCCACCTGCTAATCTCTCTGCAGTAGCAGCTTCCAATAAGGCTCCTTCAGTGAAAAGTAAAAAGTGTGCAGGCAGTTTCATATGGAGTCAGGCCTTTGCAGACTGCGAAAAATAGTGCACTTTAACTGCCCTGACTCAGTGCTAGAGAATCATGGGAATTGTAGTTTATTGTGGCACCAGAGCTCTCTGACAGAGAAGGCTCAATGTCTCAGAAAAAAATACAATTCCCATGGTTCCCTAGCACTGAGCCAGGGCAGTGCCTCAATTTAATGTGCACTATTTCTGCCAGTCTGCAAAGGCCCTCTAGCACAGAAATTTAATTTGGGCCTGTAACCAGTCTGAGGACCAGTGCAGTTTGTACACAATAACAGAGTCCAGATTAATTTTAAATTATGAATTTTAAGGAATGGACTGTTTTGTCTGACATGTTCTTTTAACTGACATTATGTGTTTTTAACTGATGTTTGTTATTGTTAATTGATGTCAAGTCAATTTTGCCTTGCAAGATCCTATGAATTATAGACCTTCAAGTCATCTTGAACAGCCCTGTTCTTATCTTGCAAAATCAGGGCAGCTGTAGCTTTCTTGGTTGAGCCTATCTGTAATATGGTCTTCCTCTTTTTCTTCTGCTTTCTACCTTACCAAACATTACTGTCTTTGTGAAGTCATAGGCTTTCATGGCTGGCATCCATAGTTTTTGTGGG
>JAIPUX010001232.1:114597204-114612334 GCA_020142125.1 Phrynosoma platyrhinos | reverse complement strand
CCTCCTCCTCTTCCCTGGCCTTCCTCCTCCTGCTGCCTCCCTCCCATCATCTTCTTCTTCCACCTCCTCCTCTTCCTCTTCCCTGGCCTTCCTTCTCCTCCTGCCTCCCCACCCCCGGTCGTCTTCCTCCTCCTCATTCTCTCCCCATCTCCCCTCACTGTCTTCTTCTTCCTTCTCCTTCTCTACCCAGTGTATAAGATGACCCCCGATTTTGGAGACAATTTTATGGGATTAAAAAATCATTTTATATGCCAGAAAATATGGTACTACAGTTGGATTTCTGTCACCACCAATTCCAAGCACTTTCTTGATATGCTGCAGATTTCAGATATTCTACAACTGCAAGGGCCCAGAGGAGAGAGCATAGTATAAAAACATAGTAAATAGCTTTCCATTCACTTCATAAGCAGAAATTCACACACACAGCACACACACAAGTTTTTTGTATCACAATTCTTATTATGATACAAAGAAAACACAGGGAAGAAGAATTTTTACCAGTTATTTATTTTAATGAATGGTCACCTAGATAAGTCATATTGCATGTCATGGGTTGTCACTCATGATCAGCAGCTGGTGGCTTTTTTAAAAATTGCAAGCTAATTTATGGATTATGGTCAAATAATGTACAGCTTCAAGCTTTCCTGGATGCAGCAGAATGAGGTTCACACACTATTCTGTTTTAGCCTGAACCCCTGATTGAAGTAAATGGAGAAGCAAGTAAATGTACTATCATAGAAGACAATGCATTAAATTGAAGATAATGGGTTTTCTTTGTTTAACCTTGGATTAACCACTATTGTGTAATGAAAAATATTGCAGTGCAGATTTTTTTTTCCATTTTGTCTGTGCCACATTTTGTTCCTGAAATCTCACATGAAGATACCATAAATATTTTTTGCTGGTGTGAAAAATGACCATATTTTCAGAAACTGGATTATTTGCCCTTAGGGGAAAAAGAGAAACAGTCTCTTAAAGCAAAGTGCAACCATCTGCTAGGGTCATGAGTGACTGCTAACAGAGCATGGTAACAAGCAACCATATGGTTATTTAACTCTGCCTTGACCACCAGCAGGAGACCCAACTTACTACAAAGATTCAAAGGTAACATTCAGATTGACACCTGGACAAGGCAGAATGTTTCGACATGAAACAAGGGGAAAGGAAAGGAAGAGAAATGGATGAATTGGAAATCTAATATATCTCTAAGGATGTATGCCTCTGAACAATCCATTCTCTCTTAACAATAAGATAGGATTTCAAAATGCAAAGTTGGGCACAAAGAATAAGTACAAAGAAGCAGAAAAAAGCACTTTCATGCTAAATGTAGGTAAAGGCAAATGTTTCTTATGATTCATCTGATCAGAAGCACAACTTGAAGATCTGTGGCCTCTATGACCTTTGTAGGAAAAGTAAGGTGACAGTTATGCACTAAAAATGATAAATAAAGCCAAGTTTTACAACTGGATTTCTCACTGTTCCCTTTTTGAAGAAAATGTAATGCCTTTGATCCCTGATCTAAGCATGCCAGCTTAACAATGAACTACCTTCTCACAAAAGCAATTCACTTGACATTGTCATTAGCAAAATGAATAAACATGAACTATAAAACATAATTTTAACAAAAATGGCTTTTATGGTTCTGTACTATTTCTAAGAGAGGCAGCGTTGTGTAGTGGTTTGAGTGTTAGACTGGAAGCCAGGGTTCAAATCTCTGCTCAAAACCACTGGGCAAGTGCTTGGGCAAGTCACACTCTCTCAGCCTCAGAAAAAGGTAGTGGCAAACCTCCTCTCAATAAATCTTGCCAAGAAAATGCCTGGATGGGTTCATCTTAGGGTTTCCAAAAGTAAAATATGATTTCAACAACCATCTACACAAGAAGAACTGTTTTTATCTGGCCTAAAATATGGTTTCAACTGTTTTAAAGTCTGCTTTATTTAATACTGTTTTAATCTTAATTTTGAATGTTTTTAATTAGGTGTTTTATTGTGTTGCTGTCTTTTTGTATACTGCCTTGAGTCTGAGCCTAGGAAAAAGGTGGGATATAAATAAATGAACAGATGGATATCAATTTAAAGTTTTCTTATTTTAACAAATAAAGAAATAGCAATGTGTTGCTAGAAAAATAACCAAAAGAAATAAAGACATGTGAGTATGGCAAAACTTATGAAAGTTTATAAATTTATAAAAAAAAACTAAATCTATTTATGATGCAAGGCACAAGTCTTCAATCTTTTCATAGTTAAATCCATCAGATTTGGGACCTTTGGTCTAATATTCAATGAGCAGGAGACAGTACCAGGCTTATGAGAGCAAGGGGAGGAAACATTTAATAGAGAATACCTGTCCTTAATATAGAACATATTATTAAAGAACAATATTACTTGTTGAAATTCCTCCTTAATATTGATATCAGGCTTCAGATTCTCAGTTCACACAATCTTTGATTTTATCTCTTTGAAGATTTCCCTCAGTTGCCAAATAGAAATCTTTACTGAGCTGTTCTATCAAACCCAGCAAACCTGTCATCTCAGACTCAGCTGATTTTCTCATTGTGTCTTTTTGCTTTTCTCCCCATTTTCTACAGAGAGCTAAGCATTCTTCATGTAGTAAAGCAGGGGTAGGCAACCTTTCCCCTTTAAGGGCTGAGGGACTTCAGCTCCCATAATCCCAGGAGCTATTGGCCAACATGGGACTATTGGCCAACATGGCTGAGGCTTCTGGGAGCTGAAATCCCTCGGCCCTTAAAGGGGAAAGGTTGCCTACCCCTGTAGTAAAGGTTATTTGATTGCTAGCATGATATAGTGGTTTGACTGGTGGACTAGGACTCCAGGAGATCAGGGTTTGAATTGCTGCTCAGCCATGTAATAATTATTTTGTTCGGTTTCACAAACATACCAACCAACATGGTATCCATGGACATCAATCTATTATTGATCACTGATTCTGTAAGAAACTCTGTTTCACAAAACATTTCAGAGATGAGCCCATTAGGTGTTCTCTGCTTACTACCCTGTCATTGTTCCAGTGATCAGGCTATGTCTGTACTAAATTTCAGAGATCTAGCTTGTCAGGAGTTATCCTAAGCATATTTCGATGTTTCTGTGAACCTAGTCAGTCTGTGAAGCTGAGACAAGTTTATATTACTTTTATAGTATTTTAATGGTAATACTGATTTTTTGGGGGGGATTGGGGAAGAAATATGAATATGTTTGAGTGTGGCATGCTTCAGATGTAACAACATGCTACCCATGGCCCAAAGCAGATGGGCCAAAAGGACCAGGCCAGCCCCAATCATACAAGGGCCATGATGACTGCATGGGTCCAGTCCCGATCTGAGCTGCCACTGTGGTCTTCAAATAGGCTGCTGGAAGGAGCAGATTACATCTGCTTCTTTTTGACCTGGTTCTTCTTGCTTGGTGTGGCATCAGTATGGCTTCCAGCCGTGTTCAGGGCATGCATTGTTTAAACTAATACATTGCAGAAGTAATGTAGTTTGACACCAGTTTAACTGGCTCTATCCTACAGAATCATGAGATTTATAGTTTTGTGAGGCATTAGCATACTTTGGCAGAGAAGGCTAAAGACCTTGTAAAAATACAAATTCCAGGATTCCATGGCAAGAAGCCATGTCTGTTAAAGGAGTATCAAACTGCATTATTTTTACAATATAGATTTATCTCTAGAATTAAAATAGTCTATTCTTATTTTCAAACTTAGGGCCGGAACAGACAGCCAGGAAGGGGAGGCTTGAAGCCACCCCCACCAAAGTCACATTGGGACTGTGGCAAACACATGCCATGGCCCCAATCCACCCTAAACCAGGCCCAAATAGGAGGAGAAAAGATCTGCTCCTATTTGGGCAGGGAAAAGTCTGCTTTTCCTGACCCGCCGCAGCCCCAGGGCAGCTTCAAGATGGTCCGGTGGTGTGCGGCAGCTAAACACCACACCACCAGAGCATCTTGAAACTGCCCAGATCTGGGTAGCCAGCCAACTTCCAGGCAGTTTCCAGGTGGCTTCAGAGTAGGTGGCATGTAAATTTAACAGGTCGTCTGTTTAGCTCTTAGTTAAAGAAGATTGCTAAAAGTAATTTGGATATAAATAACAAGCTATGGTTTAGAATTAATATATTCCTACCATGGATAATGGAGATCTAATCTGCACTGCAGAAATAATGCAGTTTAACACTGCTTTAACAGCAATGGCTTCATGCTGTGGAATCCTGGGAGCTGTAGTTTGTTGTGGCACCAGAGCTCTCTGATACAGAAGGCTCAATAGCTCACAAAACTACAAATCCCAGAGTTCCATAGCATTCAGTTATGGCAGTTAAAGTGGTATCAAGCTGCATTATTTCTGCAGTGCAGATTAGACCAGGAAGGCGAAGCAACTATGTAATTAGACTGGAACCAGGCATCTGCATTGGTATCTGGATGCATTATTTCAACACAGTACCTATGCTGGTGACCCATTCCTTCATTCTAGTGCAGTCCATAATTCCATTTCTACACAAAACTGATTTCCAACATCACGGAGGAACCAAGACTAAATTAATCACTGTGACTGCTCTGTGTTAAAGAGCCATGCATAAAAATATGGCTTATGAGAAATGCTCATGAAAGACATAAAACCATAGCAAAAGTTATTTTACTAAGAAGCTCCATCTGAAAAGAGAACAATCTAACCATTGAATGTCACTGGGCAACGTCATTAGTGGCTCATCAACTCTGGGTATTTAAAGCAGATGGCACACCAATGCATCTTTGCCACGAAGGCTGCTAATTTCAGTCACCTCCCATAAAAAATTAAAATTGGCCCCATGTCATTCAAACCTGACAGTACTTTGGATTTTCCCCCTTTATATTCTTTAGCCTTGAGGCAGATATGACAGGTGCCTTATTAAATTCCAAAAATAAACTGTAGCACAAAAAGGCAGTGCATTCCAATGAGACAGCAGGCTTGTTAAAATGCAAACTGCATAAGAATATTTCATTTTATTTTTAGCTATCAGTTTCACAATTCTTAAACTGTCGTTCTGGAATGTATAGAAAAATTAGTAATAAAAATCTATACATTATATGTAACAGTCTTCAAAATTATGTATTCTTTTAAATCATTCAAACTGCTTACATGTCAGTAAAAACATATTGTCCAATTAATTATCATTTAATTTTATGCTAGGCAGTGTTTGCAAAAATAGCAGACCCTTCTAAATGCAGTTTAGCAATAAAATGCATCAGCAATCTGACTCTTCATGTCTAAAACTAGATCTATTAACCTGATTAGTAAGCACCCAGCTATCTTATCATGTTTTTATTAGCAACTCAGTACTTTAGGAAGTGTATGAGTTGAATATTTCTGTCCTGTTTTCCTGTGACGGATACATTCATTCAATCTTGTTCATTCGTTTTTCAGACAAAGATTTAAGTACATTTTAAATTATGACTAATCTGAGAACATCAGCAATTTTAACAAATATTTAAATTTGGTTTATTATATATTGGGCTTCTTGTGATGAAAAGCCCTTCGCACTGCTTTCTTATGGTCCCAAAGATAAATCCAATTCCAGCATCAACCACTTTCCTTTTTCTCTTTGTTTTCTTTTGTAAGTCCTGCAAAAGTCATTGAGTTTATCTACACAATTCTAATATAAAGGCTATAGTAAAGCTATAAAACTATTTCTCTCTCTTAGAGCTGGATGTTTTTCAAGTTTACATTATGATGATTCTAACACTATTGAACACACTACTGGTCAGGTACAATTTGTTTTGCTTAACAAGTGCTTGGCCGTGCTTTATTTTTCTAAGAGAACAGAAGCATTTCCTAGGAACTTTGTGTCTGCATTTCTCTATAGAAACAAGGCAGATGATTCAGGACATCACTTGAACTACATGACTCTTGTGTAAATCCCAGAAGATGTATCCAAAATGCCAGTGAACACACCAAAGCCAATATATGCTAAACAGGTTGAGTTCCTTTTTCAGTTGTAAATCAGGACGAGCTCTGCAGGTTCTCCCTTTTAATCAACCCCACAGTGTATTATCATCTAGGAAGATGCAAAATGTTATATAGTGTATCAGTAATGACATTTTCCTTTGCCAAAACTTTGGGGTGAAGAACAAAACAGAAGTAAACAAACTGTCCCACTGGAGCTGGATACTGTTATCTGTGTTTACCAAATGAACAGCCATTCACTGCATGTGAATGTAATTTCCAAACACTGTTTAGCTCAACTTTTCCCCCTTTGTGTTAAATATAAGCAGTTCTGACATTAAAATATGTCACAGATTTGCCTCTAATGTCTGACAAAGACACAGATGCACTACATGGAATCAATATCATCTTTAAATTCATTGGAGGAGCTTGCAAAAAGGGAGAATCATGAAATCTGAAATCCACAGTTTCATGTGGCAGTCAGCATGGAACTAGAAAAATGAGCTGATATAAAATGACATTCACAGCTCCAAGGTCTGGTAGAAAATGAATAAGTTACTTTCAATATGAAGAAATGTCACACTAGACACAAGAAAGGTTAAAGTCAAGTTTTTCCTATCTATTACTTCCAGGGATGATATCTTTTAAAACTTCTTCTGTTAATGGATTGTGTATAAGAAACTATACTATTGGATAGGTGGCACCCATCTATCTATGACTTACTCTCTGTCTGTCCTCATTACAGAGAATTGCAGGGACTCACCAGGTTTCTAGATGAGGAGAAAAATGTCATGGTCAACAGGCTTGGAGGAGGAAAATGTTTGACTATAGTTCTGAGATGTAGATTTAAAGTTCCTCCCAGGGATCACTGGTATTCGTTGTATCATCTCTTCCCAGAACTCCCAGGTGTCGATATTTGTGTTGTGCTTGTGCAATACTGGCATGTCAAAAACCCAGGAGTGAGGGCAGATGGGAGAGAGATAGTGGGCACATGTACCTGTGCCACTTGGAGTAAGGGGGGTTGCAGACTGCCAGAAATAGTGCAAATTGAGTCCACTTTTAGGGTTAGGGTTAGGGTTAGGGAATCATGGGAACTGTATTTTATTGTGGCACCAGAGCTCTCTGACAGAAAAGGCTTATGTCTCAGGGGGGGAAAAAAACAATTCCCATGATTCCCTAGCACTAACCCTAACCCTAAAAGTGGACTCAATTTGCACTATTTCTGGCAGTCTGCAACCCCCCTAAATCACAACTCTTGAGCCTTTTTGTTGTGGAGATGGCACAGGCAATCTTTTGAGCTTAAAGTTACAAGACTCCTATCCCATAACCAACCTGGCAACCTTACCTGCTCCTGTGAAGTTACACCTCTATAATATCACAAAAACCTGTACCTGGTCTCAGATTTGAGCCCTGCATTCTTACACTGCTGATCTGGCAACCCTAGCAATACAAAGATTTTGCAGGCATCAAGAACTTTGCAGAGGTATACAGGATGTCCATGTAGATTTTTCCATAAACATCTGATAGGACATGCCTCCAATGCTTTAAAAAGCTTGAACAAAAAGCAGTAGCTGGACACTGTCACACAGTTATTACTTGAAATTAAATATATTTGATACATATTCCTTACATCCCATTCCTTTTGTTTTTTTTTAAATATGCAGAGTTCAAAAACTGTCAAGAGAAGGCATTCGGGAATACTGGTTTAATCCTCCCACCTCCCATATACTGATTTGTATTGTAGTGCTACTAGAACTGATGATAGAATACAGAAGAGGTCTAAAAGAACCCAAAGACAGGAATAAAGTTATGTGCATGTTAATCAGATATACTCTTATTCTATGAATTTCATCAATTTTTTTTTTAAAGGACAATAATATATAGTAGTCTCCTACTGGAATTCCTAGTCTTTCTGCACATTCAGTCACTCAGTAGTAATTGTTCAACCAAGAAGAATCTCATTGCTGGTAAAAACAGGACTCTGCCTGGATTAATCTGCTCAATATCAAACTCCAATAACACAAGCCATGCTAGAGACTGCTGAAATGGTAATGCCATCATAATCCCTGGGGTTAAAGAAAGTGAGAGGTTTCATTTTGGCCAGCAACATTAGCCAACACTTCCCAATGAAGTCTGACACACAATCCAAATGAATGGTAAGCACGTTCATTCTACGCACAAAGCAATATTAAATATTTAATTTCCAAAAGCAAAAGATTGAAGTCCCAGAGCTCCAGGGAAACTAACCATTTTCAGAGTAGGTAGGCCATTTGAGGCTTTAATATATCCTTTGACTTTATTAGAAGAGTGAATCAATTAATCTTTTCATGATTTTATTAGCTATCATTGGAATTATTTTCATAGACACAATATTCTATTTGACAAGGCTCTGTTGATCAAATTATCTGAGAAAGGATTATGTTTAATGTAAATGCTTCCATATGACAATGCCATCCGCCATTCTGTCTCTTCTTCATGTGGGAGACTGGTTCATAAAAATCAATTTGAAAGATGCATATATTTCCATAGCAGCACCTGACCACAGCACACAAAAGTTTCCTCTGGTTCACACTCAGATTCAAGCTGCTTCAGTACCACGTGCTTCCTTCTGCCTTGTGTCAGTCCACTTTGTTCACAAAGCATCTAGCAGTAGTGGTAGTCTACTTCTATTTCAAGAGTATCACAGTATTTCCTAACTTGGACAACTGATTACTAGTCTCCCACTCCAGATTTCTTCTCTTTTGTCACATTCATGCAATGCTTTCTGTCCTCATGAATTTGAATGTTATCATCAACCCTGAGAAATCAATGTTGGAACTATTACAATCACTCAGATTCATTGAAGTCCTCCTCAGTTCTGTGATGGGTTGTGCTCATCTTTCCTGAGAAAGATTAGTAAAAACCAACACCGTGACAAATTTCATTATTTGGAGGCTATTTTCAACAGCACACACCCATTTTACTCTATTTGCATGACTGTGGATCAGAACTCTGCAGTGGTGGTTTCTCAGTGTATTCAATCAAGAACTTGACAAATTGTACATGTGCCTTTGTGTCCCTCATCACATTCAAGCTTCACTCCTGTGGCAGACTCATCCTCACATTCTACTGAGAAGAACACCATTCACTTCTCCATTCATTTCTACAGCCTATTCTGATTCACTACAGACAATTCCATGCAATGCTAGGGAGCCCACCTTCAATGCCTCATAGTTGTAGTCCATTGATCCAAACAACAGAACACCTTGCACATAAATGATAAATGTAAAGTGCAACTACTACTCATCAGCTGCAACTTGAGAGATGCATTTCTATACAATGAGAAGAGAATGCTCCTCTATGTCTTCCCATCATATCCTGTGTTTGCTCAAACAGTACTCAACTTCTGTCTAAACAACATAAATTGCATTCGAGTGATTCCCTAGGGGCTGAGGCAAGTATGGTTTGCTCCACTGCTATTCTTAGCAAACAATTCCTTCAAACACCCCACCAGCCCTTCCAGGTCTACTCATGCAATCTCAAAGTCAAATTTATTGTGGAGACATGGACACTGTATTTTGCAGCTTGGAGGATCCTACTGTTTAAAATTTGCTAGAACCGATTATGAAAGTAGACATAAAGCCTCTACTCACTACTCTTACAAGGAAAAAATGGATAGATTCTGTCATTTCCTTTAGGCCAACCAAGGACAACAGGGCTCAATTGCAGTGTGCCATGTTTTGACTTTCCTCTCCCACTTGGGAAAAGGAAATTTGCTGCTCTAATCGCTGAAGGGCTGTCTAGAAGCCATTTTGACATACCAAAGCCTTCCTCTGGGAGTTCATGGTTCACCCTACCTTCAGTGTTGGCTTCAAGAGTTTCAAAATATTCATCCTATAGCTCTACTTAATCTGGCCTATACTATTATTATTAGTTCCTTTCCATCTTCAGTCAAATCCACTTGAATCCTTGACTATGTGTGAATTGAGACTCATTACAATTAAGACATTTTTCTCTTTGCAATTATGTCAGAAAGGCATGCTGGAGAAATATTCCCACTTGCTATGATCCTCCTTTTACTCACTTCCATAGGAATAAAGCTGTATTATAACCAGACATTTAATTCCTTCCTGAAGTGAATTCTAATTTCCATTTATCACACTAGATTCCACACTCTGGGCATTGGCCAACTCATGGCTGTTCTGGACTGCCCCCCACAACATAAGGCAAAAATGTGGGACCTCAAGTCCCATTCTTCCCTATGATCGCACACACGAGTGCACATGCATTATAATGCCAGGGCCTTGCCATCCACATGAGCTCAAGTTTGTGGACGGCAAGCCCATGTATGGTGCAGGCACACTGTACTAGCAGAACTAAAGAGTACAGGAAGAGTTTCTCTGCCATGTCATGCCTAGAAATGGGCTCACCTGTTTTACTCTACTACTTTACAAAGTGGGCAACAGCAATGTTTCACAGAATCTTAGAGATGAAAGAGACTACAAGGGCCATCAAGTCCAACCCTGCCATGCAGGAATACCTATGAACTAGCATGCAATTCTCTGCTTCCCACCTTTGGAGCTACTCCACCAGAGCAATTTCCACATCAGTTGCATTCTTAGCAGGGGAATTTGCAGTGTTGTGACTTGAACAGAGTCCTTTGTTTTTCACATTGTCTCAACAGGAAGGTGATTCTGGCATGCCTCTACTTACCTCAGTGTTGCATTGACAAACTTTCCATTCCCCAATACATATGTAATGTCCCATTTGTGTGAGTCACAGAGATCACAAAAATGATGAGCAGGTTACTTACTTGTAACTGTGCTTCTTTGAGTGGTCATCTATGCTCACACAAATTCACTCTCTTCTCCTCATGTCATGTTTCCCTCTTTCAGTGTGCACTGTAACAGACCTCAATGACCTAAGGGAAAAGATGTGAGCTGTGCTTGGATATGTTTAATGGAATGGGTGGGAGTACCAACAAAACATGTCTAAAGAGCTCTTGTAGAGGTTGCAAATCTCTCCTGTGCAAGCAGAAGACTATCCATTTATGTGAGTTCACAGATGACCATGCAAAAAAACCACAGTTCTATCAACAGCAATAGCAGCTTTATTTATATACCGCTTCATACCACACTATGCAGTCTCTAAGCAGTTTACAACTGTAAGCTAATTACTGCAAAAAGGTGGGTACTCATTTTAGTAACCTCGGAAGAATGCAAGCCTGAGCCCCCTGGATGGCAATGAACTCGCAACCTTGTGGTTTGTGAGTGAGTGGCTGCAGTACTGGCATTTAACCACTGCGCCACCAGGGCTCCTCCATACTGGCGCTCAGTTCTAACTGAGCAATCTGTTCTTAGACTGAGGCTAGGCCCTCAAATGCCATTATAAAATATATATTTAAATGAGAATAGATTTTGTTATCTAAGCATATTTATTTATTTATTTAAAATATTTTTTGATACGGTGCATTTTGGGGCTTGATAATCTCAGGTTACTTGTAGAATATAAACTTACAGCAAATTATCAATAGCACATTTTTATACCAGAAAGTATAATCTTAATAAAAATAAGAAATCAGTACAAGACATACCTCTAATGTAAGCATTCAACCTAATAAAACAACAACAACAGATAAGTAATTAAAATTAAGGCAGCACTAAACCAGGCTTGCTGAAGACATTTTGCTTACTGTGGGGAAGAACAAGTTGGTTCCAGCCCAGTTACATGTAGAAAATGACAGTTGCATTTTCCTCAACACTGGTAATGGAACAATGTTTTCCAATACACCAGGCTAACTTAGGTTGCTCAGGGTGGGCTGTGTGTCACACAGGTTTCTCTTCCCATACTTAGCTGCTATCCTTCAGCATGTGCTCTCTGAGATAGTTGCCTCACAGTACAGCTGTCCCTTACCATAACACAATCAATTCCTGATTGAACCGGAATCATAAATACTGAAACCAGATTCAAGTAAAGAAGTTAAGGCAAGAGCCAGAGAGCTATATCTTCTCCTGTAAGGAGAAAATCTTTCTGAAACCATATCTTACAAAACAAACAGGATGATATACAATCTTGGCATCTATTGGCCTTAACTAGCTACTGGGACTAAGGTTGAAACTGATTCTTAAACAATTGCCACATTTATGAATGAACCTGACTGCAAGATGACAGACCTGTATTGATTTGCATACCATATTGATTTGCTCTCCTTTTCAGCTTGTTGTGTTGTTGTTGTGTGCCTTCAAGTCATTTCTGACTGTGGTAACCTTAAGGAGACCTTTTCACAGGGTTTTCTTGGACTGAGAGTTGACTTGCCCATGGTCACCCAGTGGGTTTACATGGCTGAGCAGAGAATCGAACCCAGATTTCCAGAGTCATAGTCCAATGCTCAAATCACTACACCACACTGGCCCTCCAAATACCAGATGTTACAATGACCAACAAGACATTAATCCCAGGAATTGTGGGCAGGGGACACCATGCATGTAAATCAGGACATCCCATGAATATATGAGTCTCCAAATTCTCCAACACTCTGTATGTTCCATATTTGGAGGGGTTGATCTGGCATCTGCTTCACTACCTGGCCCTTGAGGACACCATGGAAGTTTCAACAATGTTCTCTGAACCCAGTCTGGAAATTTAGCCTCGAGTGAGAGGGCTGCTTGGTGTGTGTGTGTGTGTGTGTGTGTGTGTGTGTGTGTGTGTGTGTGAGTGAGAAAGGAGAAAAAGGATCTGGATTAGGTGGACTCACAGGTCAGCCCCATATATGCCTCCAATTTGGAATATAGGTTAGACTAACCTCAGATAATTAAAACTTCCCTTGCTCTGTGGTGCCCCTTGCAAAGAGTAATGAGACAAATTTGACAGCTGGATCTGATGGATGGCCATATTGGCCAGAACTGACAGGGGCTGTAGAGGAAGCACATTCAAAGATACCAATCTGAGGAAGGATGTTTCTCATGATATCTGTAGTCAAATGTATGTAGAACACAGTTTCTCTAGTTCTATTTTGTTTATTACTAAAGCAGCTGATTCGTTTACTCAACAGAGCATTCCATAAGTAATCATTTTTCATCATGTTTTGGTATTTACAACTTATACATTCATTAGCTTGCTCTGTGAGATTGGAGCAACCTTATGATTTGTCCAGTGTACAGAAAAAAAATCACACCATTGCTAAATATCAATAAGCTTATATTAATAACTACAGTGCAAAAGCATCATTCAGAATGCTAAAAGACAGCATATGACCCTTGTAAGGTTTTTTTAATCCCTTCACAGCAAATTTTAAAAGAGAAATTCCTGATAAATGCATTCCTGTCACACTGAAATAGTGGCATTACTTTGGAGATAGTGAACACAAATGCTGCCTCCGTCAGCAGCACTGATACTGTCTGCTTCTTCTAAAGGGATGTGGAGACTTGCCGCCTGTTACAATAAGTTCATAATATTGTCTATCAACCTCAGTAAAGAGAACAGACAGGCACAGAGGGACTAAACTCTAAGACCTTATGTGCCTTTCCAATCTACACCAAGTTGTGGAAAAAGAATGTATCTGTATCAACTGGGCTAATCCAAAGTGGCCCATGAAATGTGTACAAATATATTCTTGTGGAATTCCAAGCAGGATACAGCATTAACAAAAACGACTAACTGTGAAGATGCTTGCACAACAAGAGAAAGGCATTGGGGTGCGAGAGGGTGTCTAAAAACAACCTTTGTAGAATCAAAAGGTGTTTTTGTTTTCTGCCAGCATTTATGTTTGAAAGCAATGCGAGCAGAGAAGTCAGCAGGGAAGAATTCTTCATTATTAAAACCCCTGGAATTTTAGTTTAGAGGCTACTCTAAAAAGTGTATCTATTAAATTACAAAGAGAAGGCATTGTATGATTAGCCTTAGGCAAGAATACAGATCAATGTATAGATTTCAAGCATCCCACTTAGCCACACTGAAGTTAGAATGTACATATTATATATAACAATTTTTCATACCAGGGTCAGACTAACCAGACCACTGTAATTTCATCTGAGGCACACTAATGAAAATTAAAGTTTTGATCATTAATGGCTGCCATAATCCAAGCATCTCTGCAGATTTAGGAGATTACTGCACAAGCATAAAATCTCGGTTTACGCCTCCCAAATTCACATTTAATTTGGGCTCGAGCAAGGTCCTATTGCATGGCTTTTTCTCCATAAACTGCCATCCGAATACAGCCAGGCTCCAACGTGGCTCACTTAACATGCTCTGGTGGCCGTTTTCAAAGTCAAAAGCTTCAGATTTTTAAAAAATGGCCGCAAATACTGAGCGACTACCAAAAAAAATTCTGAGTTTTTTCACCATGTTCTTCATTTAACTGGTATCACAAATTACCTACAGATGTAGTTAGTTTCCTAGACAAAAGATGACTTCAAGTTTAAAGTGATCATTTGCTTACATATCAGAATAACTGCACTCAAATACTGCATGTACATACACACAAACATACACAAACTAATAAAATTATACACTTTCCCAAATTGCTTGTTTCTTATTTCAGGGTGAATTGTTTCCCATCTCTATGTCCTGCTCTTATAATATTATTATATAAGAATCATATAATTGCCTTCCGTTCTCTAGTAAGTCCTTTAGAACACTTAATATAAATCTAAACTATGTATAAGTCTAGAAATGTTAGTCAAAAAATTGACCCAAAAAACCTAGATTGACTTATCCATGGGTCAATGTAAGTATTGTACTTTAAGTCTTATAAAAAAGGGAACCATCCCCTGGTGAAAAGCCAGACCATAATCTGTCCTGGAAGCACTGCCTTGCTCTGTTATCTCATCCATCCAGCCTTTAGTGGAGCACAGTTATGCCTGCTAAAATTTTGTAAGTTCTTTGGCATTGTTTTCCTTTGCTTCATCCTCTGGATTCTTTGTTGCATGCCCTTAAGTTTTACCCTCAACTTATCCATGGGTCATATAAAAATCCATAATTTTAGTCCCCAAACCTGCCCTCAATTTATACATGAGGTCGACTTATAGTCAAGTATATACGGTAATATAAAATTTATACTCCTTCCAGTCAGCACCTAATTCTATGACTAATCTTCTTTTATATTGTTTCCCACTTTGACTTTAAGAGGCAGCCTACCGTTATTTGCCATTGTTCTCAGAGAACTATAGGTTAACATTATATAATAATAATAATAATAATAATAATAATAATAATAAT
>JAIPUX010001232.1:114578662-114596618 GCA_020142125.1 Phrynosoma platyrhinos | reverse complement strand
TTTTTTTTTTTTTTTTTGTGATGAAGCCATAGCTCATCCCTAGGGGCAGCCCAGACTTTCCATTTGTCTGAGGTGAATTGAAGTGTCACCCCTATACACTGCACATAGCTCTTGGCTCCTGCTCCCATATTTCTGGTGTGTGCTCCTGTTGTTATTGTTGTTAACTGCCTTCATGTCGATCTTGACCCATGGCGATCTATGGATGAGACATCTTTGGGGGGGGGGCTGTCCTCTGCTGCTCTGCCCAGCTCCTGAAAACTCATATTCGTGGTCTCTTTAATAAAGTCCATTCATCTAGCATGTGGCCTTCCTCTCTTTCTACTTCCTTCCACCTAAGAGTCAACTGCCTGTAGCTGAAAAATTGTATTTTAAAATGACTGTCCATGATTGCCTTTGATTCAGGGACTCTGAATGAGGCTCAGAAAATTTTCTTGCCTAACTGAGTGGTGTGGGTTTCTTTTTGGAAAGCTTTGTGCTCTGTATTGTAGTAAAGGTTACATTGATAAAGACTGCAGACTTCATGTACTGTAAACATTTTCAATGTAAGATTTGTATGTTCTGAAAACAATGTCTGCTTAGCAAAATGTGCTGAATATTGTGAAACTTACTGAACTAGAGAGGGAAGGCTGAGTGGTTTTCCTATATGTTGGACATATTTGTAAGATCACTATAAAAACATGTACAGTTGCTTAGTTCTGGGCTCAGCACCTTTGGAAAGTTATTTCTTGTTGAGCCCGCTAGTGTAATTTTTTTTTTCAGAATAAATTCTCTCTCCTTCAGTCCATGGTGTCTCTTTGTCCCATTTTTTGCAACAATCTTGGCTTCTAGGGATATTTCTGGCTTGATCTGCTCTAGGACCCATTTGTTTGTCCTTCTGACTACCCATGGAGTCCTCAGCACTCTTCTCCAGCACCACATCTCAAATGCATTGATTTTCCTCCTATCTTCTTTCTTGACCATCCAGCTCTCACATCCGTATGTGGTAATAGGCAATACAATTGCTTGTATGATTCTGACTTTTGTGTTAAGTTGTATGTCTTTGCATTTTAGGATCTTTTCTAGTCCTTTCATAGCTGCCCTCCTCATTTTTAATCTTCTTTTGATTTCCTGGCTGAAGCCCCCATTCTGATCAAAGTTTCATCCCAGATAGGAGAACTCTTTTACTATTTCTATTTCCTCATTGTCTAGTTTGAATGTGTGTAAGTTCTCTGTGGTCATTGTTTTGTTTTTTTAATGTTCAATAGTAAGCTGCCTTTGCACTTTCTTTTTTTATCTTTCTTAGTAGGTGTTCCAGTTCTGTGAGGCTCTCTGCTAGTGTTATGGCATTGTCAGCATATCTCAGATTGTTTATATTTCTTCCTATTTTCACTCCTCCCTCTTCCATGCCCAAGCCTGCTTTCCTTACAGTATGCTCTGCATATAAGTTGAATAGGTAGGGTGATAGGATGCAGTTTTGTCTGACTCCTTTGCCAATTGGGAACCATTCTGTTTCTCCATGTTCTGTTCTGACACTGGCCTCTTTTCCTGAGTAAAGATTCCTCAGGTGTGTTGGCACTCCCACAACAACAAATGTACAACTACCCATCTTCCCCACCCCTCTCTTCTATTTCTCACTAGATAGGGAACCACCTTCCTACTACAGGAGGAAGCAACTACAGCAATAGTAGCATCACCACCCTGCAAACAGTATGAGGGGAAGATAATGATTCCAACACTGTTGGTGTAACCATCATGCTGGTGGAAGTATAACAGTCCTTCAGCACCTCTATACTGCATACCCTCAAGGAAGGAGGCATAGACTAGGAGGAGAATCATGTGGTCCTGTAGGTGTTCTAGGGGTCTTAGAAGCCCTAACCAACTTGGTCACTGATGAGAAATACTAATGTACTCCAACAATTTCTGGAGAGGCACATGATTACAACCTATAAACTAGACAATGACCAACTATTTCCCCACATCCAGACAGAGACATTTAATTATCCAACCTGTGTGATTGAGTAAAATTATAACTAGGACTGAGACTAGAATTCTATATAACTATCCATCAGGAGTATGTGTGTGTGTGTTTATACCAAATATATACAAAAATGCTCATACAAAGACATATACACTTTCTTGTTGTTGGTTTCTCACAATAAGAAAGAAAAAGATAGCATTGTTTTTGAAATGAGATACATTTGAAGAGTTATTTGGAGGAACACATTTGCAAAATAATTGTACTGATTAAGAAAAAAAAAATGTTTCCATACACATTTACTGCAGTGCTGGCTCACACATATATATGGGTTGGTTTAGGTATACATATTCTTCACTTGATAACCACAACTAAATAATGACTTGTGAATCATCTATCATAATACTATTTATTTATTTGCTTTATAAAGTCACCACCACTCAACACTCAAACAGCTTTTTTGATCAGTTTTATGCATTCCTTTCTCCAACTCACAATTACCAAATACAAAATGATCATGTTTGGTAACTAGTATACATATATGTGTAAAGTAACCATGAAACATTAGTATGATACCATCGTCCAAGCACCTTACCAGATGGTACTTGAAACCCTTCTAGAGTGCCTATGTGTATAATGAGACTCCATCTTGTTACAGTGTTATTCTAGAGCAGGGGTCAGCAACCTACGGCCCGCGGGCTGGGTGCAGCCCACAGAGGCCTTCAGACCAGCCCCTGCCCAGTCCTGCTGCCACCGCCGCCGCCGCCGATGCCACCGCACCACTGCTGCCTTTCGTGGCCATGGGGGTTCTTTGGGATGCCATTTTGAAATCCAAAATGGCACCCCAGAGGACCCCCGTGGTGGTGGCGGGCCTCTCGGAGGCCCAGCATGGTTGAGGGAGCCCTCCTGGGGGCCCCCATGGCAGTACAGGCCTCTCAGAGGCCTGGCGCTGCTCAGGGAAGCCTCCTGGGAGGCCCCCGTGGCCGTGCTGGGCCTCTCAGAGGCCTGGCGTGGCCGAGGGAGCCCTCCTGGGGGCAGCCGCCATCATCCGCATGTGTGCACGACGCAGGGGGGTGGCTGCCATTTTGTTTTTCAAAATGGTGGCACGCGTGCGCATGCGAGCACACCAGCCCCCAGCGCCATTTCCCCCCCGACCCATTGGCAAAAAAAGTTGCCGACCCCTATTCTAGGGTAACAAGAACATTTCAAGATTCCTTTACTGGTACACAATAGTACAGGTATATCCTAAGGGTAATACACATATGCTAAACCTATGACAGTGCATAATAATTTGCCAACACAAGTAAGTACTTTTTTATAGAGAGAATGGAATTTTAATATTAATGTTTACTTTCACAGTCCAGTGGCCCCACTTTTCACTTTGTACTGCAAACTTAAAAGAATAGCCACTGTCTCGGATTCACTTTTAACATAGTGAGCATCTTGCTATAAAAATGACATAAGCAAAATATAAAGATTATCTGTATATTACTTTTTTTTGCTGGAAACATTTAGTCTGAATGAAGGTTTACATTTGAATGTTTATAGCTTTTCAAACATTATTATGCACTTGCAAATATTAATTCACTTTCAATGAAAGAGTCAATTTTTTTTTTTACAATATAGAATGAATTTTAATACACTATTATGTACAACAGGCTGACAGTGAATGGACTCATAATTGATTTAGAAGCACATTCTATTGTCCTTCTCCCTCTGTCTCTTTAGTAAATCATTTTTTAATCGGAGTAGCCTAGGTTGACCCACATGGAGCTTTATTTAATTTATTACAGAATTTATACATAAGGTTGACTGGTAATGCGTGGCTGAATCAGCTTTAAACAACTGGAAGAGTAGATAGGGGAGAAAGGGAGAAAGGATGGGAATTCAAATTGTCTGAGCATACTGAGGTTAGGACAGGTCCTAAATGAACAGTGTTATTCAAATTCTTTGGAAAGGGATGGGAGAGGAAAGGGCCTTGACACCATTAAATGCCAATGAAAGTGATGATATAGAAGTAATTAATAATGGGAAAATCCCGGATGCATTAGTTGGCTCTCTTTCACCCTAATGGGAATAAAGCGTACAATGTACAAGGGGGTCAACCAAGAGGGCCCCCTGCTTTGGGACATGAATTGGTAAGAACTATCCTGAAAACACCAGCAAGGCTTATATTCTTCTACACAGGAAGAAATAAAGACTCTCCTTTGATCATAACACAAGCCTGCTTTTCTGTTTGCTTTCCTATTTATAAACAGAAGGAAAGAAGCTGCACAGAATTATGTTTTTTTAAAAGAATTTGTTTTGTTTTTTTTTTAAAAAAAGCCACGTGTATATATGTTCACAGAGAAACATACGCAGATTGTATGATAAATGATGCAATGACAACCTCTCACCTACAGGACACAGATTTGATTCTCTATGTTCAGGTTATCAGCAGGTCATTGCCATTCAGAGGTAGTTTAGCAGTAGATATGAAACAAGCAATGCTGGGTCCCCATCGTAAATTGGCAGCCTCAATGGCAGTCTAAAGCAAAAGGGTCAAGGATTGAATGGGCATGAAAATGCATCTCATAGAGGTGATACCTCTAGGTCAGAGTTCAGAGGCATACACCAGGAAAGCATGTCCTGCAGCTGCCTGTGCTGGGTCATTTTTGCTGATAAATACAGGAATCCATCTTCGGTTGCTGTCACAATCCAGCACTTTTCACAAAGATTAAATGCCCATTAAAAATATGTTCATCTACAAAAGGACAAGCTCCTACCTTTCAAATCACATTTGTCATTACAGTGACATTTTGTATTCTAAAGTTTTAAGGGGAAATTGAAGCAGAAAACTATTATTATAGAGACAGATTACTAAAACTTTTGAATATAATGATTGTTCATATCTTCCCTAAATCCTATTGCATAATTAGTTGTTGGAAGAAAAAGTTGTTCTAGTACTCTGTGATTTGCAGTGGTAAATGTGACTGAACATGGACTGATAAAAGAGAAATCTTCACCACTGTTCCAAAATCTCTCCCTCTCCCTCTCCTGTCCTCACATTGAGGAAAACAAAAGCTAAATGTACAATTCACAGTTAATCAGTTCTCAGATTCTTAATACTAAATGTTCAGAACGTTCATGTAAAATCAGTACAAACTAAATAGTACTCAAACAAATACAGAGCTTTGATGAAAATACAGTGGTATCTGCTGGAGTTTGGTTCTAGGATCCCCCCATGAATATCAAAATCCATAGATGCTCATCCCATTATACACAGTGGCACAGTAAAATGGTGCACTTTATATAAAATAGCAAAACCAAAAACCTTCCACTGAATTGTGCAACCAATTGTGATAACTGCCCATGTGCCTGCCTACTGTCTCAGTTATGTGCCTGTTATGTAGTGGGAAATGCACAGTGGCCATTTCTGCAGTCCCAATGAATAAAGTAGCACAATGTAGATACTGATAAATATTCTGCCTGTAGTGAGAGTCCTTATACATTGTTCAATTTCAGGGATTCACAGGATGGGAATGTGAGAAACTGCAAGTTGGTTTGTGTTTAAGGAGGCATTTCCATTATTTGATTATTCATGGTTTTGTGAATAATTCCCATTTTTAGGAATTCTGAGCCAAAGCTTTTCTGTAATCTGGGTATTGGATGAACTGTTTATCTCCCATATAAGATCTCCTTCACATATGGTTGTACTGTTTCAACTGTTGTGCAACAAATTTTATTCAATACAAAAGTGCATAAACCAAGTTTCATAAGTGTAACCATTTCACATAGGCATGAATCTTAGGCTGTATCTACACTGCAGAATTAATGCAGATTGGCATAGTTCAGTGCTATGGAATTCTGGGCTCTGTATTTTGTGAGATTGTTAGACTTCTCTGTTAGAGCTCTGGTGCCAAAACAGAGTACAAATCCCAGGATTCCAAAGCATGGAGCCATGGTAGTTGAAGTGGTGTTAAACTGAATTAATTCTGCAGTGTAGCAGCAGTCTTATTGTTTGTTTCAAGTAAAATAGGGATGGTAGAATTTTTTAAATCTTTTTTCTCCCTTTATTCTCAATGAAAAGTGGGTTTCCTGACTATTCAATTCAGATTCTCTGCCAAGAAAACTGACACATGTGACTGGGGGGGGCAGTTTCATTAAATGATTCTTCAAGGTTGGCTCAACGTTATGCAAGCACACCCCAAAGTTACAGATTTTATCCCTACTGGACCCAGACGGCACCCTGCCATACCCAGAGCCAGTGTCCTTGGACTCTTGGAGAGGACTTCCAGAGCAGCAGCAGGAAGAGAATGACAGGCAGGCAGGCATTGTTTCCAACTTTGAGCTTCTCTCTCTGCTACTGCTTGGATTAGCTCATTACTGCCTAAATCAGTGCAGTGGAAACAGCAGGGTGTGGGTGTATGAATGGCTCAGCTCCCACTCCACTGAAGCACCCATCGCACTGCCTTGCCAGGTGTACATGAATTTTGCTACTCTTCTTTTTAGAGAGAGACAGACAAGAAAAACAGACAAGAGAAAGGCAATACAGTGGGTCCATGGTATCTGCTGGGATACCATGGATACTCAAGTTTATTAAGTACAAGTTTATTAAGTACAATGGCATAGTAAAATTGTATCTCTTATATAACAACACAAAATCAAAGGTTGCTTTTTTGGAATTTATATAGTTTTGGAATATTCTTCATCCATGGATGGTTAAATCCATGGATTAAAAAAATCATGGATATAGAAGGCTGGCTGTACTGTGTGTGTGTATATATATATATATATATATATATTGCCCCAACAGTGAAAATCTAGTAAAGCTGATGAACATATACATACAACTTTAATTCCTTAACTTTAATTTGTTGAACTATGTAGAGAGTTGGTGTGGTGTAATGGTTTGAGCATTGGACTACAACTCTGGAGATCAGAGTTCAATTCTCTGCTCAGCCATGGAAACCATCTGGGTGATCTTGGACAAGTCACACATTTTCAACCCCAGAGAACCCCATGATAGGTTCATTTTAGGTTTGTCATGTGTGAGAAATGACTCGAAGGCACACAAAAAAACTCCCCATAACAATGAACTGTATGGAATGGAACACATGGGTCTACTTAGACAGACATGTTATGGATTCACACACACACACAAAAGCCCTAGTGGTAAATGAGAATAGAAAAGAACTGATGAGAGACTACACCCACGGCAGGGGTTGTTTTGTTTTATTTTGTTTTTCTAAGGAAACAATCAACCTTATACTACAAGGGAAAGATAAGGATATTGTGAAAGGCAGTCATGGAATCTTATAATGAAATATCGAGTTAGAAATTAAAAGGCACTTGCTCTGTTGCATTTAGGAAAATAGTAGTCTAGCATTTGAGACAGGACAGAGAATTTGAGACATTGTGCAGAGGCAGAGGAGACTTAAATACATTAGGAGGAAGGAAGAGGAACCTTTATAGTTCCTGGGATTTATGGGAAAAAATAGTAAACATTTTCTTCCATCATTTTGATCTCAGGCTTATCAGAAAAAGGAAATAGGAATGTCCAACTCTCTTCCCATTTAAAATTCTTTAAATTTTAAAATCTCGATGTATCTCTTGCATCATGGTTCTTATGAAACTGGATACCCTGAAATGTTGGAATATTAGTAAAATGAATGACAGCATTTAGTTCATCAGATTGGATATAGACTACTAGGTATGTGTCCAGTGACATTTAAAGCAAGTTGTAAAAACCATTTAGAGAACATTAAATACTTGAGTACTGGTTTCTTTATTTGCATAATATGCCTATACACCAAAGATTGTATTTAAAGGAAGGTAAAAAAAGTCAGAAAGGCCATTAATACTGACAAGATTTGAGTATATTAAGTAAACAAAAGTAGCCCACACATATCTAAATAGGAATATTTGCTTTTGTGGATCTCCAGTTTTAAGGCTAAATCCAATTAATAACAACTACAGTAGATCTATAGAATCAATAGTATTCACAGGAGTATTGACTTTCTATTTCCTATTTATTCAGCACGTCTACTCTAGTTGGAGCTAACAACAGGATTTAGGTCATCCACAGAACATGGGCTTTTAAGGTTATGGAGGACAGATTAAATTACTTTCTTAGTAAATCCACAGTTTATCTGTACAAATTTGTCCTATCAATCTTATGGGAAGCCTGCTCTCAAGCAAGGAAGTTAACAAGAAGAATGTGAAGGGAAGATGGCAGTTGCCAGCAAAATTAGCCATAGTAACACTAGGAAAAAGAGAGACGAAAGCAGAGCCTGTGCTGACATCAAGTCTTCTGGTATACTCAGCCACAAGAATTTAGCAGCAATGTGTCATTGCCACTTTAAATTTTCCTTTTTTCCTCTATTTAAGTATCACATTTAAGAAGGAAAGGAAAGTGCACGAGAGGCAGGGAGGGAAATAGCAAAGCATGTATAGTTGTTGGGAAGAACTGGCAACAGATCAAATACATCAGAAATACTATGTTGAACATTAGAAGAATATTTACTGTTCATGTGATCATGTACCTTAGATATGTATAACAAAATGCTTCTGTTTAAACAATGTTCTATTATACTGTTAATAAAGCTCTGGAGAGTGACTGAAAGTTATGTAATGATTTGTTTTTTAAGAAAAGATGAATAGGTAGTGTGGGTGTACAAATCCAAAAATTAATTAATGTCTTAATGGAGGAACAGATATTAATCTTTCTTTATTAAGCACACTAAAATGAACAAGTCTACACTAGAAAATGTATTCAGTCATTATTTGATTTCAGAAAAGTTATTCCAAGATATTAGTCTTCCAGGAGTTATTATAGATAGGGAGAAAATTTATTTTGAAAATCACCTTGACTTTTAATTTTAATTATAAACCATGCTAGACTAAAATTATTCAAAATTATTTCAAGTTACTTTATTAAACATTAAAGTGAATTTAAAACTCACTCAAATATACCTTATATAATACCTGTTTCAATATTATTCACTATCACAATTCTCCAGAATCCTTGGGATACGTCAATGTGCACATGATGGACTAGAAGAATCCACCAATAGTCTATATTATGCAACATAAACCTTAGGAATAACTGTAGGTACAAATAAACACCAAAATATTAAGTGAGTCAAAAATGGTGTTAGAAGAATTGCATATCTGCAGAACAAGGGCATGATTATTTAATCATTTTGTTTTTGAAATAAGTAATTAGTACTTTTAATAATTTTCATCCCAGTATGAGAAAGTATATAAAAGCTTCAAAACTTTCTAAAACTCTTCACAGTTCAGGATTGATTCTGTGCAGAATTCAGTTTGTTTTTGTTTTTCAAAGAAAAGATTATTTTCTACAGATATCATTCTCTGCAAAGAAAATGTTTTCTTTGCACAAAAAAAAAACAAAAAAACACCATGTGCAAATTTTGTACAGAATAAGTCCTGAACTACAAAGATTCTTGGCAGTCCAGGATTCTCCTTGGAAAATAGTTGATACAACAATAGTCAATCATTTCCAAAGAAAGTAATATTCTATTTAAAGGTTATTTCACACCCAGGCTTTTTAAACCCCCAAACAGTCCTTATCATCATTTGCCAAGGCCTGCCAAGGTCCAGCAGTCAAAATAAGTTCAATGTAGTCCTCTGCTTTTATCCGCAACCATATTAAACAGAGATACCAAACTGGAATAAAATTTCATATCAGTAATTGAATTATTATTATTATCATTATTATTATTATTATTATTATTATAAAAGAGGATTTGTGATATACCTTCCATTTTCACAGAGGTTAGGGATGCAAAAACCCCACAAAAGTGGAAAAATGTGAATTGCATGTCCAGTGGCACTCCAGGCCTGGTGTCATTCAGTGTGAATGGCAATGCCAGGGACCTCCCCACTTGCTCAGTTATCTCCCTGCTTAGGGCTGCCTGACGGTGACTGGGCAAGTGAGGCAATGGAAGAGAGGAAAAGGAGTGTTCCAGCACACCTATCCCAGTTGCTCCCCCTGGGGGAAAAGCCAGTGACAGAGGAGGAGGGGTGTATGTGTGGAGGGAGCTACTGTGGGGAGGAGAGCACAGTTGCCCTTCAGACACTGACAAACTCACAGATAATCAAATCCATGAATGTTAAACCCATGAATGTGGAGGTCCAACTGTATATATAAGCAAAAATACATCAAAAAAAGAAATCTTTAAAGATGCAGATCAATCTTATATTGGCTTAGAAATTAAACTGCAAGACACTAAGTTTCTGATAGTTGAAATCTACAACCCATTTGAGAGTAAAATTATTTAAGAGACTTAAGAATGACATTTTGAACTATGGGCAAGAAAACATATTAATATTGGGAGACTGGAATGGAGTAATTATCCCTTTATTAGGCAGAACTTCACCAAAGATCAAGAAAAATCAGAATAAACTTCCTAACCATTCTTTGGAACTTATGGAAAATCTGGCTTTAATGGGTATACAGAAGTTCAACTATAGCAAAACAAAAGGCTTTATATTTTATTTGGACATGCATAAACCAATGTCCAGAATCAACATGTTTGCAGTATCCAAAACACCTGAGTAAAAAATAAAAAGTTTGGCAATTCTCTCTAAAATTTCAGATCATACTCCAATTTTACTAATCTTAAACATCAAAAAGAAATAATTCAGTTGGAGATTTAATGGAAGCCTGCTTAAAAATTAACATTTTTTCAAAAAGCAAGAGAAGTCATTAAATTATACTTTAAAGAAAATATGATGAGGGTTGTACTGAGAATATCATCTGAATTGGCAAGCCTTGTAGTTGTGGTTGTTTCCTATGCAGTTAACAACTGTAATAATGTAAATCAAATAATCAGTCTCTAAAAAAGAAAAGGTATCTTGCTACATATACTTTCTCAACACATGAAGGACCAGGAGGAACAATATGACCTTGCACATGGAGCTAAATATATTGCTTTATACCCATTTTGTGTCTGTTTTGTCACGTTATATTTCCCATTAAGAAGGCCAGTACCAAATTGATGTTTTTAACAAGCGTCCTTGAAAGTCTTTTGTAAGTTTTTCAGGCTGTGTGGCCATGTTCTATAAGAGTTTTTTTCTGACGTTTCACCAGCATCTGTAGACCAGGCAAAACCCATCTGTGAACCCCAATTCTTGGAAGTGGAATTGAAGCTCTACAGGCAAATGGTTACTCAAGCTCAGACATCAGAAGGGCTGCCAGACCCAGGAAAACCCAGAGGAGTGAAGACGAGCAACCACCCAAAGGGAAGGTATTTTTTACCATATATCAAAAGCAATGGCAAACCCTTTCTGACCAAACCTTGCCAAGGAAACCCCAGGATAGGTTCATCTTTGAGTTTCCAGAAGTCAGAAATGACTTTAAGGCACACAACAACCACAACCATAACCACATTCTTTGGAAGTCACACTCTCTCAGAGTCAGGGGAAAACAATGGCAAATCCTTTCTGAACAAACCTTGCCAAGGAAACCCCAGTATAGGTTGGTCTTTGAGTTGCCAGAAGTCAAAAACGACTTGAAGGCACACAACAATAACAACAGCAACAACATTATCCTCCCCCTCACCCCAAGGCTCCAGGAGAGAAGGAGAGAGCCCAGCCAAGCCTCCCCCCAGAGATGCTTCATCTGCCATCATCAGGAAGAAGAAGAGGAAGGCTGGCAAGTGCCAGGGCCTCAGCGCGCAGGGGGAGGACTCCTTGGGAGAGGAAAATAGGAGGAGGAGGAGGAGGAGGGCATTCCCTCCCTGCAAGGGGGCTTCCCTGACCCTCTCTCTTCCTCTTCCTACTCCTCCTCTTTTCCTCTCCCAAGGAGTCCAGTTCAGATAGAAGTTAAGTAAATCTAGAAAAGCTTTCTTTAGAAACTATGGCCAATTTAATGGGGTGATCTGCTTCAGTACTTATGAATGTCATGAATTCTAATTTGAAAGCAAGTTCAACTTTATACTTGATCAAGAAGAAAGAGAAAATGGAACTGGGACCAATTGGTTTGCCACACTGTCACAGAAGATGGAAGAGTATACTGTCTTCCCTTTTGATTCAGCGGGGATCTGTTCCAGACCCACCCACCCCCACAAATTAGAAATATTGCTAATATTCCAGTCCCCATTGTTTTCAATGGGTGCACGCTCCTGCATGCAACATTTAATCCCTCCCTGTTTACCAGTCTGCAAAGGACCAAGACTGTGGACTTCAGGTCCTTGAACAGTGAGAGAAGACTGTACATGAGAATTTTCACAGACCTTCAAGCTACAGAACTAAAAGTTATAATCCAGTGTAAATTATTCCCTAGCATATTTTCTTTTTTAATTATTATTATTCATAAACTCAGGCTTTTGTATCCTCATAGCCCACTTACCCATTTTTTTCCTTTTAATCTCAGCATTTAGTTTACACATGTATACACTCATAACTCTACTGTAAACTATAATGATACTTAGTATTTTGACAATTCAAGACATTGGAATAGCATTATGATTCCAGTGAAGGGAACATAGCACAGGTTATTGCTAGATTATTCAGCCAGATGTTGGCCGAGACTTTGGGAAATGAGGCCTCAGGTACATATGCATACCAAATTCACTTATCTGGGGAAAGCATTTAATTGAAAACTACATATATCTTCCATAATTATTACAACAAAGCAAATATAATTAAAAACCTTGATCGTAGCACAATGTTTGCTGATATAGTAGATGCAGTATCTTATGAGCTGTCAGTAATACATGGAGAATGGTTACCAATTGGTAAAGGTGTCAGACAAGGCTGCATCCTTTCACACTATCTGTTCAACCTGTATGCAGAACATATTATAAGAAAAGCAGCCTTGGACAGAGAAGAAGGAGGAGTGAAAATAGGAGGAAGGAATATCAACAATTTATGATATGCAGATAACACTGTAACATTAGCAGAAAACCACACAGACCTGGAACACCTACTAAGGAAGATCAAAGAAGAAAGTGCTAAGGCAGGCTTAATGTTGAACATAAAGAAAACAAAAATAATGACCACCGAGGACCCTCACAAGTTCAACTTAGAAAATGAAGTAATAGAAACAGTAAAATAATTCCCATACCTGGGATCAAACATTGAGAGAAATGGGGACTGCAGTCAGGAAATCAAAAGAAGACTAAGAATGGGGAGGGTGGCTATGAAAGAACTAGAAAAGATTCTAAAATGCAAAGATATACAACTCAGCACAAAAGTTAGAATCATACAAGCCATTGTATTCCCTATTACCATGTATGGATGCGAGAGCTGGACAGTTAAGAAAGATGATAGGAAGAAATTCAATGCATTTGATATGTGGTGCTGGAGCAGAGTGCTGAGGATCCCAAGGACAAACAGCCAAAAGGAAAAACAAGTCCTAGAGCAGATCAAGCAAGAAAACTCCCTGGAAGCCAAGATGTCATACTTTGGACACACCATGAGAAGGGAGGACTCTTTGGAAAAAAAACAATAATGCTGGGAAAGGTGGAGGGAAATAGGAAGACAGGAAGGCCACATGCTAGACGGATGGACTCTACTAAAGAAGTCATGGGTATGGCGTTGCAGGAATTGAGCAGAGCAGCATAGGACAGAGGGTCTTGGAGATGTCTCATCCATAGGGCGGCCATGTATCAAGATCGACTCAAGGGCAGTTACCAACAAAAGTACATAGAGAAATAATTACCTTCTTCAATACTAACAGTAGATTTGTTCATACTATTCTTATAATAGTTACCTACAAACACATATTCATCTGTGTTTCCTAATCTTATATATCATTCAAGCAAACAGTATAGCGACTATATTATATTTCATACTATATTATCTTCCTTCAAGTTCTACCTGAGATTTGCTAGACCATCTAGCGTTCTCAAAGAAATAGTCTAGTAAGACTGACATATAATCAGCAGAAGCAAATTGGTATAAACACTGTGAAGTAGAAGTGCTGTAGATTGCAGAAAATATGCCAATTCCAGTTCACTGTACACAAGTCAGAGCTAAGGGAAAAATCCAGATGATCAATCATTTTACAGTTAGCTGAATTTGGGTTGCATGTGCATGTTTGAGGGGTGTACATTCTTCTTCTGGGCTCTAAATATGTGAGTTGGATAATATTTAGTACATTTGTATATATTTAAGATATATTTTCAGTAGCGGATTTCTTAAATGTGTTCGACAAACTAAAGAGGTGCAATATCCCCAAATTATATTTTAAATGTTTGAAAATATATATATTTTAAAACACACACTCAGACTTTACAGTTTTTTTATTAGATGATTTCACAATATTTTTCAGAAGAGTTCACAGCCTATTTCGCAATACTACTATATTTCCAGACTGTCAAGAAAAGCAAACCTGATCTCCTCATTCCTTTTTAAAATGTTATGCATGGTTTAGTCAAGCTCTCCATTCAACATTTAATCTTATCATTATGAATTCTGTAGTTCTATTTCAAAAACAAAACCATATAGAGAAAAAGAAAAAGAAAGAAAAAGAAGATGAGGAAAAGAGAATGAGGGATATAGGTTTGGTAGATATATTTATATAAGGTGACCATGACTGAGCCACCTTGAATAAAAGTATCTATCAAAATGTGAAACATAATTGTCCAAAAGCAATTAACTCCTTTCTCTTTTTGCCTCAGCAGAAGTGACTTTGCCCATGCCAAAGACTATGTAGCTAATTAATGGCTGGAGGAGGGTGTAGGTAATGTCCAGAAATGTTTCTGCATCTTGTAGATGAGAGATGTCATACTCCCTGAGTATCCAGCAGGAATTTCTATGTATGGTATTGATCTGGTTAGTTGATGCCTTTTCTCCTTCTGGCTGCAAAATCACATGTAGGCACTCCCTGGCTATCCCCAGACACTAATTGGCTGTGAGGAGGCCTGATGGTGCAGTGGTTAAATGCTGGTACTGCAACCACAATGTTGAATTCTATCCCAGGCAGGGCTCCAGGGTCCACTCAGCCTTCCACCCTTTCGTAGGCTGGTAAAATGAGTACTCAACTTGTTGGGAGCAATTGGGATATACATTGTAAACTGCTTAGGGAGCAGCATGGAAAAGGGTAATTGTGTTGGTAGGGTCACTGCACAAGGAACTGTTGACTATCTCCGTGTGCAACAACCTAAAAAGAACATATATATGCATAGTGGAAAGTTACACTTCTGTATGTCACAAGAAAGATTCCAGGTTTCTTAGAACTCATTCCTATAAAATACATGTTCATATATGTCTAAGGGCCTTTGCAGACTGCCAGAAATAATGCAGCTTGAGTCCACTTTAACTGCCCTGGCTCAGTGCTAGGGAATCATGGGAACTGTAGTTTATTTTGGCACCAGAGCTCTCTGACAGAGAAGGCTCAATGTCTGAGAAAAACTACAATTCCCATGATTCCCTAGCACTGAGCCAGGGCAGTTAAAGTAGACTCAAGCTGCATTATTTCTGGCAGTCTGTAAAGGCCCAAAAGCAGCAAAACAAAACCAATTTTATTTATTTTACACAACAGTTCAAAGTGATTTTTTCACTCTTCAAGAAACTGGCATTAGAAGAAAAAAGGAACTTGCAGGAACTTTTTTTCTTGTTGTTCCCAGCACAACATAAACTGCACCATTTTTCAAAAACTAGGCAAAAGTTTTACAAACTGCAAAGCTTTGCTGTGGAAACCTACACACACAGACTTTCCCACACACAGAAAGCTGTAGCTTTTTAAGGGGGGGACACTCACATTGTTTCCTGCTACATTCCTGGGGAAAATGCAAATAAAGGGGTTGATATTACGCTTGAAACCTTGGAAGGTGTGAATGTTGTGTGTGTACAAAATGTTATGCATTATGAAAACAAAGGGGATGATTAAAGTTGCAACCTTTACTAGTTTGAATGTTATATTTCATTTCTGTGAGGCAAAAGCTGCACAGTTTTTAGGTTCTGTGCAAAAATATTTTTTTTCTGGGCAAGCTGGGCAACCTTTGTAGAAAACCTGCACAGTTTCCTGTCATTGTATGAAAAAAAAAAATCAAAGTGTCCCAAAGCTGCAATTTTTTTTTTTTTTAAAAGTCATTGCTCTTGACTTCTGTTGGGAAACAGAAAAATTGAAAATCACCATTCCAAGTAGGAAGTGAACTCTGAAACAAGAATGCCATCACATTTTTGTATGGACCTTAAGACATTTATATAGATCCTCTTCCAAGATAACTCAACATTCCATATAGGACCATGTGGATATGCATATGACCAAAGTGAATACAAGAAGCAAGTCCTACTAATTTTAAATAAATTTGCTTATGATACTGTTGTCAGTCAACCTGCCTGCATCACTCTCCTCACCCCTCAATTGGATAGTTTTGATATGGTGGCACATGCAATACTGAAATTGTATTTCCTGTAGGCAAATCTAAACCCTTACAGTATGAAAAAAAGAATTACTTTTTTTGTTCTTAGAAGTGTAAGGTGGAGAGGACAATTCATTTTCCATCCATTATTTTCCCTGAATACGAATTGCTGATGTTATGGAAACCATCATAGCATAGGGCTAAAATGTCCAATGATGGAACAAGTGATTAAATTATTTTATCACTAGAAATCTTGTGATAAACACTTGTGATAAGAAACACAGGTCTGGGAAGTCCTGTGCATTTCCTCGAATAAGAAATATTTTCCAAATCTTACTTATTCATATGTGGGCATCACAATGGGCCTAAGCAGACGACTAAAACAGTCGTCTTGGAGGCCCGGAAGAGGAGGAGCCACCGCACGCGCGGCGCTCCTTCCTCTTCCTGAGGTCGCCCTGAGCGCTTCCAGGCCACCGGACGGCCAGCGCGTTCAGAGCGACCTCCCTCTGCAGCGACCTGACGCGTTGCGGAGGATAAGTCAGAGAAAGTGCGCCCGCCACTTTTAGGGCGCACTTTTTCTGACTTATGAAAGGAGCGCCAATTTGGCGCTCCTTTCAGGGTCGCTCCAGGAGTGCCGCGGTGTGGCTGCCATGGCCCCGCGGCACTCCAGACCAGGGCGCTCCAAACGCCCTGGTCTGCATCCCCCCAATGTTTCCTTTCAACTTTGAACTATAGAGGAAAAGAATATTTTAAAATGGTTGGAAAAACATGGTTCTTGAATGTTGTGAATCCTGCTGAGAAGGATCTTGGATGGATGAAAGAGCTTATAGGAAATTTGAAATTTCAAGTAATATTCATAAAATGTCCACTAAAATTTAACAGCTAAATCTTAGGCTCAGAACAGATGGGCCAAATAAAGCAGCTTTTGGCACCTTTGGGGACATGGTGTTTAGATGATGCATGCCCCCCAAAGTGGCTGGAAATCACGGCATGAGCCAGCCCCAAAAGGAGCAGATTTAATCTGCTCCTCCCAGTTTGGGATTGCCATGGTGGCCTGCTTCAAGATTGGGCCATGTGGTCGCCGCCGTCCTGGCCCAACTGGGGCCAGAACACTTGGAAGCTGCTCCTTCCAAGCAATCTGCTTCAGCCTCAAGTCACAATTTTAGGTTTCCATACAGTGAAAATTCTACAGGTTGTAACACTGAACCTCAAACATAAATAAAGTATGACCATATTCACCGATGTATCAGAAAACTCTTTGCATTTAAGGCTATGTTTATAGCGATGTTTAAATCCCACAATGAAACAGTGAAGGCAGAACAAAAGGATTAAAAATCAGTCAAATTCTGATCATCTGTTGCCCTATCTGCCTATTGGTGTGTTTCTGAAGTTGGTATGCTATACTGGTGCAGAAAATCATACTGTCCATAATAGATTGTTAATGCAATTCTTACAATGAGGCTAATAGATGCTGAGAAACCAATATGGAATCTTATTGGTACATCTGAAAATAAAACCTTAGTGAAATGCTAGCTATCGTTACTTTGAACAGTGTCTTAAACAATGGCTGATGGCTGAATACACTATAAATTAAAGCTGGATTGCTTGCTGAATGTGAACTTTCAGGAGGAATGACCTAGAGCAGGGGTCGGCAACCTTTTTGGGGGTGGGGCCGGTCCCCCTG
>JAIPUX010001232.1:114557554-114572160 GCA_020142125.1 Phrynosoma platyrhinos | reverse complement strand
CGCCAGCTGCGCCCTTTTCTGGAAGTAAGGGAACTTGAGACTGTGGTGCATGCATTGGTAACTTCTGCAATGCACTCTACATGGGGCTACCCTTGTGTCTGGTTTGGAAACTTCAACTGGTACAGAATATGGCGGCCAGGCTTGTATTGGGAACATCTCGGAGGGACCACATTACTCCGGTTCTGAGGTCCCTCCACTAGCTGCCTATTAGTTTCCGGACCCAGTACAAGGTGTTGGTAATTACCTTTAAAGCCCTAAATGGCTTGGGTCCAAACTATCTCAGGGACCACCTGCTCCCATATAATCCTCCCCGTGCTCTTCGGTCCTCCGGGAGGAATTTGCTACAACCTCAGAAATTGAGGCTTGCGGCTACCTCCCAGAGGGCTTTTTCAGTTGTCGCCCCTAGACTCTGGAACGACCTGTCGGACGAGATCCATCTATTAACATCTTTAGACAGCTTTAAAAAGGCGGTCAAGATGGATCTCTTCCAGCAGGCCTTTCCAGATTAGTTACCCTGCCTCGGATATAAACAGCCGCACAATGATGCTCCTTACGTGGCCCCATTGATATTAATTATTTTCTGTATTGGGTTTTTAAATGGAATGATGTTTTAAACTGCTTCGATTTAATACTGTTTTAAGGGGGTGGGGGTGTTTTGTATTGTATGTTTTTATTGGATTGTATATTTGAAACTTGTAAGCTGCCCTGATTGGAGTACCACTGGGTGGGATATAAATAAATTTTATTATTATTATTATTATTATTATTATTATTATTATTATTATTATTATTATTATTATGGCACTGGAAGCAGGACTGATGCCAGAACCGATGCCAGAACATCTATGTAGCCTTGGCAATCCGAAGTAGAAAGAGCATTGAGTTTGTCCATTGCACCATCCACCAGGAGGAGGTACCTTAGGGCTTTAAAAGATTTTTTCAGTTTAGGGCTAGACACACTTTAACTAACCTCTTACCTCCACCTGTGCCACATTTACTACTACTAATAATAATAATAATAATAATTTATATCCCGCCCCTCTGCAGAGCAATCGGGGCAGCTTACAACGTTAAAATTTACATAAAGATATGCTAATACAATATATATAAATCCTAAAACCCACCCGCCCCTCAAAAGGTAAGGGCTCTTCTTATTCCAGACCCGATGGTGCTGGGCCTAGTGTCTCTCTCCCAGATGACATCGGATGGAATGGAGGGAGGGCTACACAACTGCATGCACCTACATAGTAGAGGATTGACTCGTTGCCTGGATAAAGCCTGATAGCAAGCTAATTCTGGGATTTGCCATGCTTTGGAAAGCTTTGGATAAAGCTTTATCCAGGCTATCTATAAAGCCTGGATAAAGCTTTATAGAGCGGATGGAGTTCACCTGTCTGAACTAGGCAATTCTATTTTCTTAACAGACCTACAACAGGGCATTAAGGGTGTTTTTGGATACCTTAGTGCAGGGACCGGCAACCTACGGCCCAGGGGCTGGTTAAGGTTGCCGCCGTTGCTGCCGCTGCGCGCCGCCATCGGGATGCGTTTTCGGCCGCGTTCGCTGCGATCGCCATTTTGGAAGTCAAAATGGCGGTTGCGACACGTTTGCACATGCGCAGTACTCTTTAGATTTGGACTTTCAAAATGGCGGCCACGACATGCACAGTGGCAGCTGCGGCTGCATGCGCTACAGCAGTGGCTGTGGTAGCGGCTGCGGTGGTAGCGTGCGCAGGGGGTTGTGCGCGGCGGAGGAGGGTACGCACGTGCGCATGAGTGTGCACACCACCATCCCCCCCTCGGCCCAGCTGAGACCTGGGCTACGGGAGACCGGCCCAGGTCTCAAAAAGGTTGCCTGTCCCTGCCTTAGTGGGAGACAGGGTCTAAGCAGATGCTTGTCTTATATCTTTGGCATGATTTGAAAGAAATTTGGATTTTGGTGAGTGCCTAGGACACTGGGTGGAAGGGAGGTGTACAGAACCACCACTTTGGGCCTTGGGACCAGGGAGGTTCAGAAAGAGACACCCCTTGAGACTGCATGGAGGATAAACCCCTCTTTTAATTCATGGCCATTGGGAGAGGGACTTTCATGTTAGTCTTCCTAATGCAGGCCGGCCAATGGATAACCCAGCTTTTGGATTACCATTGGGGTTCAGGTGCTATCACCCAGGAGAGGCTGTGGAGGTGGTTTCGGAGATAGATCACCAGCTGCAGCTGCTCCCAACCTTGGCTATTTCCCCACCTGATTTGCAGTTCTGTTAAGAAATTAATAAATATGTCAATTTAATAAATGGCCCTATTTGAACTCACTTTCCATTGTCTTGTCTCGTTATTCCTGGGGTGGGTGGGCAAAAGCCAATGGAGTTCATTTGTGCATCCTTGATATTTTTAGCTTTTTTTTTTCAAAGTCAACCTTTTTGACATCTAATGATAATATTTTATAAACCTATGATAAAATGTTGTAAGAATAAAAGCTTCAAATAAATACAGACATTTTTGTTTACCTCAAAAAACCCTCAGCTCAGGCATTGATCACTACCAGAATCGAGAGATATTTCTGAAGTAAATTAGATAGCTGGAAAAAAAAATAAACTCCTTGGTTATCCTCATTACTTACTTTACAGAAAGAGAGAGAGAAAGAAAGAGGTTCAGGTCTGTTATCTGGAAGCTCTTTCTGCAGTCTTCCAGCTGTGGAGGCTGCACTGGTTGAAACAATTTGAAATGAATTGTGCATGCATTCTTTTAACCCTTCATTTAAAATGTGATTATCTATCCCAATGTACCAAAAATCCTGAAACACACATATGAAAGCTGCACACAGTTTTAAAACAAAAAATATATTGTTACTTAATAAAAAAGAAACTGCTAAAGGAAGCAAGTAATTTTTCTTACTGCATTTTGGATTCAAACAAAGTCCATGGCCCTCCACAATGGCTATCCTAGTTAAGTGTTTCTAAGGGGAAACACACTCTGTAAAGGGAAAAGATATAAAAGGGATGAAGCAGATGGGTCAAATGGAGAGACCAGAGATGGCTCTGACCCTGATCACCCCAGGACCATGGTAACCAGATGGCCTGCTCCCAAAGTGGGCTGCTGTGGTCCAAACAGGCCACCAGCAGGATTGGCTTTTTGCTGCTCCTTTTGCTGGCAGCTTTTTGGCCCCAAAGTGGTCCCTCTGCTCCAAGCCTAACTTTGCTGAAATTGCAGACTGGGAAAGTGTTAGATTTCTCTTCCTAACATTTCTCTGTTCTAACCATTATCACTGTCAAAACTAAAGCCATTTGCAGATAACATTAAATAAGCATCTAACAAAACAATGAACCAGGAGAGTGGACTGGAAACAAATCAGCAATGTTGGATACAGGATCAATTGTCACCATACTGCTGAGAAACAAAGGAACTCATACTATAGCTGTCTTTTGTGAAAGATAAACAGTTAGCTATTCTATGCAGAAGGAAATACATTGACACAGTTGCTGTTTGTCAACAGAGATATTATACAAATTAAGTTAGACGTAGATGAAGTAAAGGGGGAAGCAGAGGGGCGGCACGGGGCCACTCCAGGAAGCTGTGGATTGGGGCCGAGGCATCCGCATTCCTCGGACCCGCGGCGCAGCTTTGCCGCCCCAGGAAGGAGCGCTAAAATAGTGCTCCTTCCACAAATTGCCAAAGGTGCGCCGCAAAAAGCTGCCGGCGCACCTTCGGCACCTTTTCCACTGCAGCATGTGTGGACGCTGCAGCAGATAGGCATTCTTGGAGCGCCGGATGTGCGGAGGGTCCGGTGCTCTGATGATGTCTTCGGGAAAGGGTTGGGCCACCCAGCGTGTGGCTGCCCCTCCCATTCCTTGCCCTGAAGACGGCGCTTTGCACAGTCTGCTTAGGCCCCAAATCAGTCACAAAACTGATCAAAGTTCAAGCTTTGGAATTTAGCGTGGAATTTAATGTGAACCATTTATTTTTCTTTTTAATTACTCTTAAGCAAGTTGGAATGCTTAGCTTTTACCTTTAAAAAGATTTTGATGAGACAATCCAAAATGATAGAAGAAATGTGAGAAGTTGAGACTCCCATTTTGGAAAGCGCACAACTACTAAGAGGAGCAGAAAGCAACTAGTGCTATGACTAGTTGAGTAAGATGAAAGGATGTTCAGCTATAACATGGTCAGAGATAAAAGAAAGTTTGAAACTGCACAATGTATATAAGTAGGTACATGGAATGTGATAGGTATGAATCAAATGCCGGAGATTATAACAAACAAACAAACAAAAACACCCTCAAGTCTTGCAATCTCAGTACCATAGCATTCTTGACTGAATCGACTCTCCTGTTATGCAGACATCCTTTTTCCTGTTGCCTTCAAATTTACAAAGCATTATTTTCTCTATTCCAGTATCTCATGTCACTTCATGGTATGTCCAAAGTATGATATACTCAATTTATTCTTTTTGGCTTCTACTGAGAGTTAAGGCTTGAATTGTTCTCCAACACAATTCCCTTTCAGGTAGTACACAGTATTCATAAATGTCTCCTCCTGTGTTACATTTCAAATTTGATCACTTTATTTTGTCCATTTTTTACAAAATCTAGTCTTTCAGATTGCAAAATATAATCTTCCCAATTCCATCTCACATATTAACACAGTTCTTTGAAATTGTAGAAGTGTCCTTGCTAACCTGAGAACAGAAAAAGGCAGTCTTCTTTTAGCAATGTTTTTGGGAGGCTTGCAAAAAAAAAAAAAAAAAAAAAAGGATGATATATTTGACCCATCGTGCAGAAATGGATGAAAAGGAACATACTATATAATTGCAAAATCTATTAGGAGATGTTTCCTATCTTTTGGTGCTGTACTAAGAGAGTGGGTGATGATAGCACAGTTCTCAATAGTACTGGTAACGGAAAAGAGCCAATGGATCATCTGTTCACGTTGTCTGTTTTGCTATGCTGCAATATAGCCTCCAGGACAGGTATAGGAAAATACTCTAATCCTAGACAGTTCTAGAAACAAACTCTGATCACATAAAACTGAGTAAAGTTGAATGTAATAGAAAAAAGAAAGACCATATTACAGGTGGATTGATTTAATCAAGGAAGTCACAGCCCTGGATTTGCAAAGGCTTTTTCGGACCTCAGTTTCCTGGAGAGCTTTTCTTCATAAGGAAGTCAGCCATCAGGATATATTTTTTTCTTCCCTGCTTTGTCTTATCCAGAGAGATTTAACTATTTTATTTCCTTCTCCAGTCATATTTACACATGTATTGACATGAAGCATCATTAATACTAATGATAATCAAAGATCAGATTTGAAACTATTTTTTGTGGGGGGAGGGGGGAACCTCTGAAAACAGTCTTTGCAAGAAAAACTAGTTAGTATTAAATATTGGTATTGGTGCACATGCAGTTCTGAATAATTATTTAAACTGCTGACATGATAGATTTTTTTAGAAGTAGGGGTGAAGAATAGAAAAATATGTGATCCAGATGAATAACCAGTTAGTTTTGAAGGCATTATTTCAGGGAATTGTCTGGCAGGTTGTTGTTGTTGTTTTAATTTTCTCTACTCCAATCCCCCTTCCTGGTCATGCTCTTCCATCACTAGTCCTATTGCTGCAGTGAGAAGCACAAAGAAGAACAGGGAGGAAAGGGAATCCTATGTCATACTGCCTCATTGTGCACAGGCATGTGAAGGAACTAAATGCCAGCTTGTACAGAGGTGGGGAGGGAGAGGGAACACATGACAAATATTGTAAGATAAGGTGGAGTGGGGAGACAGAGAAAGAAAGAGAAGAGATGGGTATGCAAGAGTCGAGAGGCACACATAGGGAAGAACAAAACAGAGTGGCTAGCTAGAAAGACGTACAAAGTTTTGTAAAAAGGAGAACTTAAGAACAAGCAGAGACAAGAGGAAGAATCTACTGAAGGGCATCAGAAAGACATATATGGACAAAGACCCCCCCCCGAAGCGTCGGGAGGGGCTCTCTGTTGCACCAGCCATTTTAAGTGGCCGATGCCATGATTGGCTGGGCAGGCAGGAAGTCCCGCCCTTCCTGTTCTGCCCAGCCAATCAGTGGGATCTTGCAAGATCCCACAGGATGCTGGGTAATCTCACGAGATCTTCTGAGAGATTTGTGGACTATAAGCGACCCAACACACCCACCCTTAATTAACAGCTGTTTACTTATTTACTCTCAGGCTTCGGCTCATCGCTTTCGGGGGCCGGGAGGAAATTTTCCCAGAGTTATTGTAGCCTGGGTTTTTTGCTATCCCTGAGAATAATATAGTGTGGGTTTGCATAATAGCGGTATCTGGTGCTGTCATTGTTGGTTGTGAGTTACACATGAGTGGTTTAAAAGTTATCACTTATCTTGTCACAACTTGGGGTCAGGGTCTTGGTTGATCGATTATAATGTTGATATCTTATTTAGTTCTGGCGGGCAGGGACACCCCCCCCCCAGGGGATAATTCGGCTATTATAACTTACCAAATTGGATTAATTAATGTGGATGATGGGTATACATCATCAAGTTAACTAAACTGTCTATGACGTCATCAACCATGTTAATTGTGTCATAACTTGCTTATGTCATATGTTTAATTATGATGTCATTTCCGGTATGGGGTGGTGGTAATTTGTTGAAATTGTAACTAATTTGAACGGGATGTTCTTGACACATGTTGTGATGGGCATGGCTTAATCTTGATTGATACTGCAGTTAAGTACAAGGACACATGTGTCGAGAACAAAATTATGGTCAATTGAGAAACTGTTATTGAAAGCTGTTTTAAGACCCTGTATAGATAAATAAAGTTGTGGTCAATTTATTATCCAAGAAAAGGCATGCTGACTCTTTTGTGCTGGTGCAACAGAAGGAGCAGGGGACATGAAGAAGAATTTCAAAAGAACTGTAACTGCTGGTCCGATTGTTTCTTAAAAGATTTCTAAGAATTGTACTTATATTGTTTGTAGGACTGTGTATATGTAGATCTGTAAGTACTATGATGATACCCTGTCTTCTTCCTTTCCTCTCACTCACTAATTTTTATATTGGGTATTGTCCATGTGTGTACATTGGTCCATCAGACAGAGAGATCCTACTTGGATTAGCCACAGTCAGCTCTGAATCAGTGTCCTGGATTGCGGCCAGCACACACAAACCTCCGCCGATAAGGATGGCTCAACAAGGTAACTAGCTATGCAGCTGGAAATAGTCCACCAACCTTGCAGGTAGTGAGAGAAAGAGCAAACCAAAAGCCAGAGCTGAAGTCAGGAACACAGGGGTAACAATAGTCAGTTCAATCCAAGGTCAGGTCAGCCAGAGGGTAGCAATAGTCCAGTCCATTCCGAAGTCAAGAGTCAAGGTACATAGAGCCAGTGCAAACAGCACTCACACCAAAGGATCATGCAATAAACTCTGACATTGAGTTGGCATCTCTCTGCTTCCTAAATAGGGGATGCCCTCCCCCGTACCAGATGAGGCTGATTAGCTAATTGCCTCGCAGCAATTCTCTGGGATCTGCATCTGCCAGCACTTTCAGCCCTGCGCTGCCTGAAGGAGGGAACCTTCAAGCCTGATTCCTCCCCAGAGTCACCACTAGGCTCTGTGTACCACCAGAGGAATCCCATGAGCACTAGGGCCTGGCTGAGCCTCCTCCTCTGGGGCTGGGAGATCAGGGCTGGGCTCTGGCAGAGCAGGATTAACACCTGGTGTAGCCTCAATTCCCTCTTGCTCTGGAGCAGGATTAGCCCCTGGTGTAGCCTCAATTACCTCTTGCTCTGGAGGAGCCCCATCCTCCTCCTCATCCTCCAAGACCTGCTCTTGGCTGGCCATGACAATCAGCTGTGATCTGCATCATCCTCTGATTTGACAGCTGATCATGCACAGTAGCTCAGGGGCAATTTCATATTTTAACCTATCCAATAGTGGGAAGTTTTGTGTTGCCATTCTCCTATGGAAGAATTTAAAAGAATAGCTTCAGTATGAAATAACTGAATTGGAACTAACAGCAAAGCTCAGTTCTATTAGTCTGGGCATTAATAAGAACACAAGCTTCTCATCCCTCTATAAACTGAAACTAGATTGTTGTTTTTTTCTATTACTGCTAGCGTAAATGGTGGCCTTGTTTATTTTACATATTTTAGTTTTAATTTTATCTTCATGCTCTGTTCTTTGCATTTCATTTTCATGTTATGCTGTTAGTTATTTAAATTTATAATAAACCTACCGACTCACAAGCATAGTCAGCTAAGGCTAACACCTCTTGCCTTTGACAAAATGGAAACATATGCCTGAATAAATATGTTAGTCTTTAAGATGTCACAAGATTTTTGTAGTTTTTGTTGCAAGATTAACATAATTAATCCAGAAGTCCACTACATGTAAAATCCCAGTCATGAAGATTATTGCTGATAACCAATGATCTGGACTATATTATTCCAGCCGCTCATTTGTAGGTACTGGGATAAGTTGCATCTAAACCAGGGACAAGAATCATGAAATTCTCCACATGTTGGACTGCGAGTGCCAGCAGCCATAGTGAGCACAGCGAAGAATGCTAGCAGGTCTGCATAATGCCCACTCTTGTTGTAAACAAGCACAGAGTATCATAATAGTACATAAACCTGTAAAGTCTCAATTACAGTCTCAGTGGAAGGGAACTCAACAGACAGCACCAGTGCATATGGCACAGTTTAAGACTAATGGCATAAATAGGTGAAGGTGCAGCCACAAGGAATTTTCACAATCACAGAAATTTGCTGACATTTCAAATAGCTACATATAGTAAGGTCTAGAATTTGCAAAGAAAGTATGGCCTCTCCTACCAGAAACGCTATCATTTGTAACCAAGCATAGTTACTGCCTTGGCTTTTGAGGCATTTTACAGGAAAATCTCCACTGTCTGGAAGAATTGTATTACAAAATTACCAAGCCTGAAAAGAGTTGCACAGTTGACTTCAAGATTTTCTTTTGTATGCATGTTCCCATATTTCACCCACTCCTAAAGTACAAAGGCTTCACAGCAACTTGACAAGTATGTGGCAATTGCTGGGGAAAGGCAGAAACTGCCATTTATCTGTCTCTTCTGTAATTTTTTCTGGCATGTCTGAGATGATCAAAGGGTCTGATGCACCCAACAACAACAGACATTCTTCTATCCAGATTCTCTCTATAGTGAGGTGGGGGTGAAAGGGGAGGTAGAAGCCCAGGAAGTACTGTTGTGTATGCAAGCTGCTAGGCTCAATAGGAATTATGATATTTCATCTGAGAGGAAAATAGAAGTCTTTTCCTGGAAAGTGAACCAAGAGATAAAAGCTAAAAGGAGGCTAGTGGGTCAGGTTTTGTGTACTTTGCTCTCAAAGCTATTATCCTTGTCTTAAAAAATTTCTGGTTGAACAGACTAGAAATCACAGCTCTTTGCTGTAAGTGAAGCATTCAGTTGTACAAATTACAGCATTTTTCACTTTACTTCATTCTAGTGGGGTTTTTTTAAAGGCATCCCTGACTATCAAATCAGATTTCTAGCAAAACTTACCACTTAATAGTATGGGGGGTGGGGGTATCTCTTTGGAAAGCAGATTTGCAAATGCAAATCAATGCAAAGCTTCCTAAAGAAGATTTTATAGCATATGCTAGGATTTTTAGAAATCACAAGAGCAACACTATAATGATCCATAAGTAGGAAACAGCAAAACCATTGTTTCAGAGCTAAATGAAACTACAGATTTTGCAAAATAAAAAAGGCATATGATGCTTCTTTTTTATTAAGAAAAAAAAAACCCAAACACATTTATGCATACTTGTATGGAGATTCCCTTGGAGAAAACAGCAGCAGTAAAGCCCTAAGGACAGAGATCTTTAGATATATTTTAACAAATCTCTACTATCTTTAAATAGCTCCTGACCTTTCTGGCAATCTTCTCACTAGAACTTCTACTAACATTTGTTTGCATTCAAAACAAAGAACCCTTGTAGGGATGTCACAGTAGTAACAGAAGTTTTGTTACAGTCTACAATACAAGTGTTGTTATTTTTTTTCCATTCCATGGAAAAAAAGGTGTGAGCAAAAATAATAACACTGTGTCACATTCAGGTGTGAGCAAAAATAATAACACTGTGTCATGCTATGTATTTAAACTCAGTATAGAGATTCAAGATTTATGAGTCACAATAGACAGCACCATTGCCATATCAGAAATCGAGAAAGCACACAAACTGGCAAAGGTGAGGGTGGGAGAACAGAAGATATCAATGTACTCTTTCTCCTTCCCACAGTGCCTACAGTTAGGTATTTGAAAAGACACAGAACTCCATGCTAGTGCCCAACTTGACCACAACCTGGTAGTCCCTTGAGATCCCCATGGCTTTCCCTTTGAACACCATCTCCTCAGGGCCTGCTGCTAGAAGAACTGGCACAGGCCAACTGTCCTTGCTCACACAGAAACCCATTCACTACTATTCCTGCTGCTGTGTTGCTATGGCTGCTGTCTGCAAAGCACCTTTGAGGTTAGGATTAACAACAAACAAAAGTTATTGCTTCGGGGCTTCACCTCACAAAGTCCCAAATAATGCACTGGGTCTTGTATAGATGCTGGAGAGCCAAGCACATAACTTATTTCAAAGGCAGGGAAGAGAGGTCAACATTGACACACTTTTTTTCCTCTGTTGATACCTAATTGTAGTAATGCCAGGAACTTAGAAAGGGTTGGGAACAGTTACGAGCAAGTACAAAAACCCTGAAGAACAGCTGATGAAACAACATTATTTATTATTATTTTTATTATTATTACAGAATGCAACACATGGACTATAGACGAAAATCTACTTGGTTCATAATTGGCTGGATGTCTCACTAGGTCTAGTAGTAGAAGATGGGCCACCACTGCTAAAATATTGTCCCATTCCTCCTTGTTTTACAGAAATCAATCCAAATTCTGTCCAGTTCCAATGATCAAGGGAACATCTAAATTCTGACAAAAGTGACAACATAATAATTGATGTTCATTGTCATCTCAAATACAATGGTCTGGATCCAGTATTTCCTCCTACTTTCAGGAACACTTCCAGACATTGTGCAAAAAGATCTTGTAGTGCCTTTGGACTAATTATGGGGGGAAAGTTGTAGCATAAGTTTTCTTAGACTTCGTCTTAGATGCAACTGAGTAAGTAGATGAAATCTAAGAAACCTTATGCTACAACTTGTAGTGCCTTTGAGACTAACTGTGTAGCATAAGTTTTCATAGACTTGGTATACTTCCTCAGTTGCATCATTGGTGCAGGGATGGGAGGAAGAGCATCGATAGGTGGATGAACGAGGTCAAGGCCTGACAAGCTGCTGACTTCTTCCCACCCGGCAATTCCAACTCCCACTACAGTACTGTTATTTTCAAGTTTGTGCAGGATGGGAGGAGGGATTATGCAGACAGTGCTGCCAGTATCAGCCTGTTGTAGGTGTCAGATGTACAGGCAGCTCATCTTCCTCACCAATCCGGAAGTCCCAGTGTTAAACCAGGTCTTCCTGTCAGTCAGACACAGCAGAAGTCAAAGGTCACAAAATAATTTGAAACCTTTCAGGGCCTCCAACACTCTTAATCAGGTAAAAAAAAAGGAAATAAAGGCAGGGGGTATATATAGTTTACATTCAAGTCATGGAGTGTACATTGAGAATAATACAAAGATTAAGGTGGAAATAATTCTTATGTTTGATCTTTTATATATCATTATTATTTTAATATATACCTTTAATTTGCAGTACCAAATTATTACTTGTGTATCCTCATCCTATGTGGCATTTTTTTTAATCAATCTGCACAATGGTTTGCAAACTTCAAGTATATTACAATATAATATGTGGTCCACAGCCCCTGGCCTTTGGTGATAAACATCCCAAATGAGTGAAAATTCTGTGAGATTGCTTAACATCTGATTTACAGTCAAGGTGAGATGGACACAATAAAAACAGCATCATCTGCCTTGGGACAATTTGTGTACAGTGTGTATTTTTCAAATGCTATTCCTGTTATTAATAAAAATGCATGGCACTTTAACAGTGATTATTTATCCATTTACCAGTTCTGATATTCATTTGTAGGCTGTTCTTTCCTTCTTTTGTTTGTAGCAGTAACATATTCTTATAGAAATGTCGCTATTTTTGATGTTTTTCATCTGATAAAAATCTCTCTGCCTTCAGGTTTAACTTTGCAGCATAGTCTTTCCCATTGCAAGGTACCTCTTTTCCTTTTCTCTACAAACCAAGTAAGTGATGCAATAGCATGCATGTTGCATCACCTTCACTTTGAGGGCACAGTAAGGAAGCAGGTCTCAGAATTCTTGTCACAGTCCTGACAGGTCCTTTTGGATACAGAAAGGAACTACATTCAAAACTACAGCCCTGGGGAAAGTCAGAAGTGTGTTTACAAATATTATTGCTTTACCTACAGGTTATTAATCCTATCGTTAGGAAAAAGATCAGGTTGTTTGTCTGAAGATTAGACCTCTTCAGCTGGCTTCTGAGATTTCACAGTGGAGTACAAGAGGGCATAATACAGATCCATATCTAATCCCTCTCTGCACTAGTCACAGCTAGACACAAATGAGATTCATGATGTCTGGATATTTTATTGCTGGGTCTATTTGTGTAGAAGGTGGTGATAAAATGAATCCTTAAACAGAGAGGCCAGTATTATTATTATTATTTTTTAAAAAAATCTCTAACCATATTCACTAACCATGTTCCTTTTTTAAAAAATAAAGCAAGGAGTTTTTTTTTTATCTCTCATGTTTCTCTGATTGTACAGTTTCATACCAGGGCCTATTTATCAATCCATCTACATGGGGAAAACAGAAATAGGGAGTCTGGAATGTCTTTTGTTTCAATATGTAGAGAGATCATGTAGCAGCACTGAGATTAACTGAAAGAAAAGTTGGCAACATCAGCTTTTGTAGACTTATGTCTACTTCCTCCAAATGCATCTGAGGAAGTAGATTTAAGTCTATGAAAGCTCATGTTGCCAACTTCTTTCTTTCACCAAGGCCTGAAACAGACAGGCAGATGGGAGCGGCTTCTGGCTGCTCTGGTGGCATGTTGATTACACAATGCAAGTCCCTGGAGCACCCGGAAGCTACCCCTGAGCCACCTAAGGTGGCCCAAAACTGGCCCCAAAAGGAGCGAATCTTTTCTGCTCCTATTTGGGGCCATCGGAGGAGGTGCCCTCATGGCCACAGCATGTGTTCACCACAGCCCCGGGACAAGTGGGCTATATCTTTCAATACTACCTTTAGTTTCAATAGTTTAAGAAATTGTGAGTACAGTCAGCCCTCTGTAGCCACATATTCTGCATTCACAGATTCCACCATCCATTTCTGGGGGAAAAAAAATCAAAAATCCAGAAACCAAACCTTGATTTTGCCATTTTTTAAAATAAGGGATACCATTTTACTACACTACTGAATATAATGGGACTTGAACATCCACAGCTATCTGGGGTGGGGGTGGGGGGTGGGGGTTCTGGAAACAAACCACAGTGGAACCAAGAACCCATTGTACTTAGGGGAAAACATTCTAAACAGGACAGGAAAAATGCTAATTTGTCAAGAAAAATAAATCAGAAAATTCACCAAAAATTTCACCAAAAAGTATTCCTTTATTAAAGATCACACTGCTTTTTTGTTAAATAATGTGCCATCAATTTTACTTACTCCCCGGGGGGGGGGGGGGGGGGGGGGAGCTACAAGGACCCAAATATTTCTAGAAGCATGTTTTTATAGGAACTTCTCTTACTGCCTGAAATATGGGACCTCCCTTTTTACTCAACGGGGAGGGAAATGTATCTTGCAGCTGCTCAGATATATTCTTAGTAAGGTTGTTTATACCTTCTGAGCTAGAGTTTAGCACTGAAAGCAATTGTCACGGATGAGTTTTGGTGAACTCTGAAAAAAATAACTGCTTTGTACCACTTATGTCTGGCCCTACATCTTGCAGGCTGCAGCAACCACTATAGGTAGTAGATGCTAGACAAGAAGCACAGGTGAGATGTTGGAAACATGGATTCCCAGAGTTGACTTGGTCTACTTGATTTAAATTCACATAGCCTCTCCCTGCTCAATTTACTTGGCCTGATAGTAAGGTTCTAACTCTTTAGAGTCACAGTCTTCCATGTACAGAAGGTGACAGATGGAAGGATGGAAAGGGGAATGACTAAGAAGTGCATACTTATTAAGACTATACAGGGAAGTCATAAATTATTTTAATAAATATAGCCATTTCAAACTTCTGCATTCAGTTTCAACCCTCAAAACCCTTATTTAAAAACAAGTATGGTTTCCCAATTTCAGATATTTAAGTAAAGTGATATGAGCTGCAAAGGGAAATAATATGCACTTTACAATTAATTTGTTTTTCTCTTGAGAGCCAGATAAAATGTCCAGTAATAAGAATGCCCTAGAGAAACTATTCACAGAACTGATCTTAATCAGGAGGTTCATAATTACCTGTATTATTTTGGATAAGAAAGATACTGAAAAAATATGAAATATTAAGCACTAACATAAACTCTCAGAAGAGATCAAAGTTTCCACCCTGAACACACCACTAGATCCACAGCCAAACCCTCCAATA
>JAIPUX010001232.1:114535186-114547587 GCA_020142125.1 Phrynosoma platyrhinos | reverse complement strand
GATAGACCTTGGCAAAACCCAAGTAGCCATATAGGAGAAGCACTTTTTAAGACATGTCTGGAAGAGCTCTTAGGTCTTCCATTGCTTCTCCAGGGCCACAGTCAAAATTGCCAAGCCTTTTTAAAGAAGAAAAAAAATACAAGAACACCATTCATTAGGTGTACAATTATCCATATGCAAACATTACATGGATTTTTCTGGAAAGAATGAAGAAGAATGAATTGTGTCAATAATTAGACTTTTCATACAAAATTTGTTATGATTTCATTCCCAGTCTAATATTTGCTATACATAGTCAGAGCAAAGAATGTTACATAAATATCAGTCTTAGAACAAAGATAACAAGTGTGCTGCTAAGACTTATAAACCTGTGCTTCACTTAGAAGACAGCACTGATTCAAACTCCATTCTGGTAGCTGAGATTAAGCCTTGATGTGTATGTATGTGAGTGTGTCTTTCTCCCTCTAGGTGTGTATGCAAGTATATGTGCATGTTTGCATAACCTTTTAATTTACTTACTGTCACCCATTCTTGAGCTCCAGAACTGGCCAGGTTAAAAAGCTAAATAAATATTATTAAACCTAATAAGTGACAGACCTTGTACAAGGTCTGCCTGTGAATGCCTCAAACCACCATCCTAATTAATCTGAAAAAACTTGTAGCAATTTGTTGACAAATAATTTCAAATTCAGATAGACTTTGTTATTCCACTTAATTGCCTTAAGGCTTCATGGAACATTTGGCAAATTCTGAACTAAAACAGGGAGAATGTTTGCTTTGATCACTTTGAAACTGCAAATGCCAGTTCTCTCCCTCTAGGGCAGATATCCCTTGTTCAAGTCTTCCAGAAAAAATGATTAGGAAAAGACACTGGCTTATTATTTTTATAAGAGATACATCATTCTTCACAGAGACCCCGCAGAGAATATTATGGACTATGCTGAGTAGAACAGTACAGTAAAAAAATTAACAAGGCCCACAAGATTTTTACCTAGAATTATACCTATATTAGCTAAAAAGAGACCTATGTATAAAATAATAAATATTTTATTTCTTTATGTAGTTTTTCTAATCTTCACATAGTTGCTAATGAGAACTTGGACCTTGGCCTGAGTTACAGGAAATGTACAGAACTCTACTTAAACCAAACATGTCACTCACACACCCTCAACTACTCTTTAACTATTTTCAAACAACTACTCTTAAATCACTCATCAAATATCTCATGCCTTACCAATTCTATCTATAGTTGATCCTCGACATTTGCAGCTTTTACTTTTGCAGATCTGATTATTCACAGATTTGATTAATATCTTACACCGGCACAAAGAAGTCTGAACACCATTTTATGGATAACAAATTGGCCACAACTTTATTCATCTGTACAGGGTCTGAAACAATAACTTTTACATCAATAAATCTTCACTTGATTATAACTTCCTGCTTGACACATGTGTATATGCGCATGCCATAACACCTGATGCAATCTTCATCTTAAGTCAAGCCATCAGGGATATGTCACGCCTCTCACAAAGCATATGCCAAGAAGGTTCTCACACAAGTTAGTAAACAAATAAACAAATTATCCCTTCCCCGTCCAGGTTTTGATGTCATCTCTAAGAGTCATGATGATGTAACAGAATTTTGAGCTGATGATGTAAACCCTTCATCCCTCTTAACTCACCAAATATTGTAAATCCAGATATCCAATTATCCCCTGGGGGAGGGGTCCCTGCCCCGCCGAAGCCTAGACAAGACAATCATTCAATAATTAACTAAAAAGACCCTGTTCTAAGTTATGACAAGTCAATGATCAAGGAACATACAACACACACTCATGCTTAAATTATTTCCATATAAATGACAATACCAATTACCTCATATGCTAAAACCAGAACTACAGTACCCTCAGGGAGGGTAAAAAACCCAAGTTACAATAACTATGGGAAAATTCCCTCCTAGCCCCCCGAAGGCGACAAGCCTGAAGGTAGTAAACAACATTCAAAGCTGAGGGTGGGTGGGTTGGGTCTCTCGGCTGCCGATTCAGAATAGCTGTCTCCACGTGGCAGCAGGAGATTAAATAATCCCCCAAATCCCACCCGAAATCTCGTGAGACTGTCCAGTCTCACGAGATTATGCAGGCTGCTGGGGGATCTAGTGAGATCCCCCGACTGGTTGGGAGGCGAATGGAGGGTGGGACTCCCCGCTCTCCCAACCAATCACAGTGTCGGCCTTCTAAATCAGCCAGTGCAACAGTGGGCCCCTCCCGACACATCGGGGGGTCTTTCTCTCTAGAAATCTCTAGGTCCTCCAGCATGACTCTATTGTCAACTCCTGCCAAAAGTCATGCTGGAAGACCTAGCGCTTCCTAGAGAGAACACTTCTCTAGGCATATGCAGCTCTTCCGGGGCAATTTTATGGTCAACTTCTGGTAGATCTTGACCACAGAAATGGTCTGGAAGACCAAGAGATTCCTAGTGAGGTGTTCTCTTAGGCCAAAAGAAGAAGAAGAAGTTTTTTTAAAAAAAATAAAAAATATGATTTTCCCATTTTCATGGGGATCCTGTGCCCCTAACCCAAGGAATGTGGAGGGAGCATTGTGCCTATTTACAAGAATAGATAATTTAAGAGGTGAGCTAAAATTTAGAAATTACTGTAAGTCCATTGTTTTAAACTGGTTTCAACTTATTTTACCTTCAAGCACTCATGACATAAAAGCTTGATATTGCATTTCTGTGGAAGCACTGAGATATTCTGTGGAAGCACTGCAACAAACAGCTTGCACCGTGGCAGCTAAAGCTACATGCCAAGCCTTGACAGTGGGGCAAGGCATCCTCAATTCCATGATATACTCATTACCACCAACAAATATTGTAAGCTGTTTCAGTTTTCCTGCCTTTTACATTTTGTAGGTCTCTTGTCTTGTACCTTTAAAAAAATTCTACCCTTCTAACACAACAGTGGCAAATAAGCAGTTATGGCTGTGAATGGGGCCTCATGTGTATATATACAAATACACATACACATACTGATTTGGAACAGTCCCTTATATATTGGTTTTATTTCTTTGAATGTAGGAAATTAATCCAATCTGAACCAATTCTGAAGAAGCAAAAAGCTAATAAACCACATCATACTTCTGATAACATCAGAAAAATAAAATGATTTTTGAAGGGTCTTATTGGCAACCCATTTCCAAAATTTATCACAAACTGTAAGGCTTTGGGGATCTGTGGTAGCAATATAGTCTCACATTCGAGTGCCTCAAACTTGGCATACTCATGCCCAGCATGCTCCAAATGTCATAGTACCATGGAATGCAAACTTTGCCAAAACATCAGAATGACCTGCCTGAGGCATAAAATATCTTAGACGTTATTCTTCCACTTCTGGAGGATTCACTCAGAAGCAACAGCTCATTCGCAGAACTGATTGCATTCTAGGGGCATATCATCTTTTTCAGCTGATCAGGTCTTACAGTTGTTAAAGGAAGAAGTGGCACGTATTAAAAAATGAAAATGATAAAACAATATTCTGTGTGTGGGGAGGGGCGGCTCTTGGTAAAGTGAATTAATGGAAGAAAGACTTGTGGCATATTTTGGCATTGTTTGAGTTCAAACAAAATTAACTGGTTCCAAAAATCCAGAGAGCAGATCTGTTCATTTGAAGATTTTGTTCATTACTCTTTGAAAAAAGGAAAGAATAGGATAGGATATTTGTACAGAAACAATACTGGCTACTGCTGCCCTAGTGTTGGATGGGTCTCTGCACAAATGCATAGAATCCTATACATGCTGGGATCTGTCCGGGTAATCTTACGAGCTTCTTCTATAAGATTTAAACCATTTGAGAGAGATCACATGATGTGTTGAAATAACAATATATATAGTCTTTTCATGCTGTTAGTCTAGTTGTCAAGTAACTAGCTATCTGACTCAAGCAGTTATCACTGTCCTTTGCCATATCAGTTTAACATGCAGGCTTGAAGACATTTCGATGATTGATGCTGTTAACTCATTTCCAGTGATTAATGTACAAACTGGGAAGTCAAGCATGGCTGTAAGCAGGAGTATCTATGTACATGTGGCCATCCTTTTGCAATTCAAGGCTGAAGCATCAGAAAGAAGAAGAATTTAACTGTAAGTATTGTTGCATCTTCACATATACAATTCAGTGGGAAAATTATTTTAGGAAATGCTCTTTAGTATTAATGCGGTTTGAAGTCTTTCAGAACTACATATTCTAGCTGTCCTAGTCTTCAGAGGTTGTATTAATGAATTAAAAAAAGCTACTTGCTGTATATTTCTAGGAATATGACACTTTGTATTAAATTAATTATATCAAGGGTATCGATAGAAGTTATGTCCAGGTTTAGGAGTTTTATTTGTTGCTTGTACATTTTTCAACTTATTTTCAACTTATGTAAAGCCTTGCATGGTTTGGGTCCAGGTTACCTACAGGATCACCTTCTCCTGTACAGTCCACCCTGTACACTCATGTTCTATGGAAAATATTTGCTCCAACCAGCCAGGACTAGACTGGCAATGTTAACCATTTTATCTGTTGTCCCCAGACTGTGGAGTGATGTGCCAGAAGACATACAACAGCTGAAAATGCTGACTGAATTTAAAACACCATTAAAGACCTATCTCTTCTGGCAGTCCTATCCAGTCAATTTTAAATCATGACTTTTTAATCTGTATATTTAATGACTGTAATGATTTTGTAGTATTATATTTTAACTATGGGTTTATGTGCTTTTAATAAAGTTTTGTATTTTAACATGCGATACCCCATTTTGAACTTTGAAGAAAGTTGTAAAAGAAATTAAATTATGCTGTTGTTGTTGTTGTTGTTGTTGTTTAGACCCAGGGTGACACGATCATGGGAATTTCTTGGCAAGATTTGTTCAGAGGGGTTTTTGCCTTTGCATTCCTCTACATTTTCACTAATTAAGGATAGTCAGAAATGTTGAAGTATCTCTCAAGATATTTTTCCCTAGAAACTGAAGGGAGAAATTAAACTAAGGACTTGGAGGCTTCAATGCCTTCACTACATTAGTAGCCTGCAGACTAGAAATAGATAACTGTGGCTCTCCAGATGCTGATCAACAGCAACTTGCATACTCCCTCACCAGTATGCAATTTTTGGAACTTGCATACTCCCTCATTTCATCATCCCAATTCCAGTTGGGACTTGTGGTAGTAGTGCACCCAAAACATCTGGAAAGCCACATTTGCCCAATACAGTTGCAGATCACTTTCCTCATCCTTGTCATTTCTTCCTTAATGATTTGGAGTAGGTGCTCAACAGATGGCTAATAAGAGCCTCACACCAGGAAAGGGACTCACAACTGTGGTCTTGCAGACATTGTTAGGCTTCAAGTCCCATCATTCCTCATCATTGGCTATGCTGGCTATGGCTGATAGAAGCTGAATTCCCAGCCCTTTCCTCCTTCAAAAGTAGTTCCATCTTCTGTCTGGCAACTAAAAAGGAATTCTGTTCAAATCAATTAAAAAAAAAACCTTGTGTTTCTGTTAGTGCCTTGTGGGGTGTATTTGGTGACAAAAAAAGTTCGTGGAAGATTTAAACCAGGTACAGGGAACCTGGAGTTCACTAGGAATTTTCATGCACCTCTACAATTCTTCAGTTTGCTTAACTCTGATCTTATTTAAAGACAGGGAATCTGCTGGATTGAACTGAACTTTCATTTGCAGTTTAGGAAGCTACTGCATTAACCTGAGCCCAAGGAGGAAAAGATCATACAGAAGACAATGAGAGGCCCATAAAAAGTAAGTGCCAAGACAAGTTAGTAGGGATGGGATCAGACATTTCAAACTGTAGAGACAAAAGCAATGCAAGAGATAGCAAGACAGCAGAAACAGGATAACAAAAGAAATAAGGCTTTCAGCTAATGAGAAAGGAAAATGAGTGAGGTATTTTCCACCATTTAACAATGTTCAATCTTCACAGTTAAATTTTCAGTTTGATAGGAATGATGATAGTTGCTCCAACATTACTGATATAGCACCTGGCATAAGTGTTTGAAATAATGCATGAAATAGCATTTGCAGTGTGTGTCTTCATATTTTGGTTGTATTGTGCCACGTTGTAGCATAGTTTAGATTAAAAAATTAAAATATCAATGAAATTATAGACTCCTCAAATTTGGTACAACTGAAGCACTTTAAAAAAACAGCATAGACTGTACTGCTGGATATTGATTAAATATTTTCCCCTTTATGTTAAAACTACAGAAAGGAAAAACTAATCCCTCTTACTTCTATAATTTATCTAATTTTCTACAGACTCTTTCTCTCTGCAGGTTCCTTTCCATTAAGCACTATCTTTTCCATTTTCAAGAAAACTTTAAAAATAACGTGTTTTCCCTGCTGAGCTTTTGACATGCTGCAGAACTTCTAAATGTAAAGAAATGATTTTCGGAATTAAAAGAATAAAAATAGAACATGTGATCTTGTCATTAATTGAAACAACATATATATTTTGCTCTTTTAAAATATATAGGATATTGGAAGAAGGGTTTTAAAAAACCCTCTGTATTGCCTTCAGTTACAGAAGTCACTCAGGTACAAAACTGTCAAGAAATACAATTCTACTGTCAAGCATGAGTGACAGTGACAATGAGTCCACTATGGTTCAACTCTCATTAGGCAGTAGACAAACACAACATAAAAGCAACCTACAAGTAATAGGTTATCTATTGTTTCAAAATTTCTCATTTCTGTTAAAATGTAACTAGTAATGTGCTATAGCTCACTTTTATAGCACTAAAAATCTAAGGCCATGCTAATAAACTGCAGTTTAAAAGTTAATGGCTGAATACTTTGTAAGTGTCAGGAAATCTTTAATGTAGAGATTTTACATAAAGATTACCCATCTACTTTACTTTATAAAACAAGAGTACATTCAAGAATAATCACAAAATTCAGTAATTACACTCATGTCTACAGGGCTCATTACTATCAACAATTGCACTTGTAACTACAGGAAGCCCCCGCTTATCTGAAAAGTTAGGGACTGGAAGACTGACTGTCAGAAAGTAGAATTGGTTAAAAAGTGGAAAATAGGTTTTTTTAGCCTGAAAATCCATTTTGTCAATTATCACTTTTTGAACATGTGCAAAAGCTAAATTAACACACTATTTATATACAAAAGTTAAATGAATAAAAGCTTACTTTTAATGTCTTTTAGTATCTTTAATGAGATGTATGTGATAACCTAACATACTTGTACTATCCAAATGGGTTTTTAAAGTAGTTTTCTTTCAGGCTATCTGGAAAATTTGTTTTATTGCTTTTGTGGAATAAAACAATTACATAATAATGAACTGAGTATAATATTTGCCTTTTCTTCCAAAACAGAACACCTTTACAATCATTTCTTATCAGGACTATGCAAACAGAAATCCACACTTCAGAGAGGCAAACACACATTGAAAAATGGTAGTGGGAAAATATCCCATTATCTCCATTAGAAGAGTTTAAAGGGGACGAGGCATTAAGAGCACTTGTGAATACCACAATCTTGAGGATGTTGCCAAGAAAGGAAGGGGGAAGAAGTGGTGCATGGGGGTGACACTCACCCACTCTTAGAGACTGCCCCTCTTTCCCCATTAATACAAGCAGGGAACAGCTGGGGCGTCAACAAGCCATGTGGGTCAAGTAGCAGCAGGAATTCGCCAGAAGAGGAGGGACTAACATGAATAGCAGACTTTGGGGCTGGGCATTTGCCTTCTTTCCTCCTCTTTGGTGCCTGACATGAATACAATGGAAAGGGGGAGTCAGAGTCTGTTCCCTTTCATTCCTCTTTCTCCCCACCTCTATACAAGTGAGCCTTGTAGTCAAGAAGAACTGATGAAAGAGTGGATCCCTTGTCGAATTAATGGAACTTGTCTATAATTTGCAAGCATTGACACAACAAGACATCAGAAAGCATGGTATCAAAAGGAGGAGGAAGCCTGTGTCAATGTATCTGCATAATGACACACTCCACAGAATTAGACATGAAAATAATATAGTCAGCCCTCCATATCCTTGGATTTTTTTCATCCATGGATTCAAGCATCCATGGTTTGAATATATATTTAAAATACATAAATCCTAAAAAGTAAACTTTGATTTTGCTATTTTATACAAGGGACACCATCTTAATGTGCAATTGTATTTAATGGTTCTTGAGTATCTTTGGTATCCATAGAGGGTCCTGGAACCAAAGCCCAGGAGATACCAAAGGCCCATTGTATTTTTAATAATTGAACTCTGTGAGTAATTCTGGACTAATTAGAATCTTTGAAGTTCAGACTCACTCTGCACAAAACGTACATGTTTGTCTTGCAAAGAAAGAAGCTGCAATTCCATGCATGTAGTTAATTCATATGGACAACAGTATTCTCTCTCTGTCTCTCTCTCTTTCTCTCTCTCTCTCTCTCTCTCACACACACACACACACATACACACACATTTTGGATTATCTGCTCAGCATTGGTCTCCTCACTTAAAACTGCTATGTTGCTTAAAAAATATTCAGCTACTTAGTTCTGAAATGATTGTCTCTGATATGCATGAAAACACAAGTATGCATGAAAATGGAGGTACTAACAGTTGCGGGCCTGAAACCAGGTTTGTGAATACAACTTCCAGTCCTAGATGGGGTCACACTCTCCTCCAAGGATTGTGATCACAGTCTGGGGGTGCTCCTGGATCCATCGCTCCAGATGTCAAATCGGATAAATGAGGCGGTCAGGAGCGCCTGTTATCAGCATTGGCTAATACGCCAGCTGTGCCCTTTCCTGGAAACTAAGGATCTTGAAACTGTGGTACATGTGCTGGTAACTCTTGTCTTGATTTCTGTAATGTGCTCTACATGGGGCTACCCTTGTGCTTGACCCGGAAACTTCATTAATTCAGAACATGGCAGCCAGGCTAGTCTCTGGAACATCTAGAAGACACCATATTACACCTGTGCTGAAATTTCTCCACCGGCTGCCTATTAGTTTCCGGGCACAGTACAAGGTGTTGGTTATGACCTTAAAAGCCCTACATGGCTTGGGTCCAACCTATTTATGAGAGCGCCTCTTTCCAGTTACTTGTCTACCCCACGCACTCCAGTCCTCTGGGAGGAATTTGCTACAGCCAATGAAAATGAGGCTGTCAGCGACCTCCCAGAGGGCCTTTTCTGCTACTGCTCCCAGACTATGGAATGGCCTGCCGGTTGAGATCCGACTTATTACTACCTTAGACACCTTCAAAAAGGCTGTTAAGTCGGATCTCTTCCAGCAGGCCTTTCCTGAGTAAGTATCCCGGCCCAAAGAGTCAGCTATTTTTCTCCCTTCCACATTGCTGCTGTTTGTGTTGTATTGTTGTGATGTCTTTGTGTTATATTATGATTAATTTTAAATGTTTTAACTGTCTTAGGGGGGCTGCAGACTGCCAGAAATAGTGCAAATTGAGTCCACTTTTAGGGTTAGGGTTAGTGCTAGGGAATCATGGGAATTGCTTTTTTTTTTCTCAGACATTGAGCCTTCTCTGTCAGAGAGCTCTGGTGCCACAATAAAATACAGTTCCCATGATTCCCTAACCCTAACCCTAACCCTAACCCTAAAAGTGGACTCAATTTGCACTATTTCTGGCAGTTGGCAACCCCCCTCTGTTTAATAATTTTTAAGGGGGGGTGGGGGTTGGATGTATTTTATTGGAATTTTACTTTTTGTAAGCCACCCCTATTGTGCTGCAGAGGGGCAAGATAGAAATAAATTTTATCATTATTATTATTATTATTATTATTATTATTATTATTATTATTATTATTATCTGGCAAGGTGTGTCAGCTAAGTCTTTGCAATGGGCAATATAAATAATTATGAATACTAATGTATTTAAAAAAAATAGGAAAAGTATGAGAATCAGTATTTTTACAATTTGGAACTTCCAATTTCTACAAGTAACTATCTGAACATCAAGAGTACAGACCATACATATTAGCACGCAAACTAGTACTACCCAAAATATCTGCATCTTTTAAAAATCATTAAAATGTAGTACAAAACCCTGCAAGTTCCTAGTATCAATTATTTTCTATCTTTAATTCAGTCTGTCAGTTAATGTTGTCATATAACCTGATAGCTCCACTCCGTACAGACTTCATCAAGTACAATTACTAATGACTAATTTATGATTTGCCTTGTAAATATTTACCTGCTAGAAGAAGAGTGAATTTACCATATAGCTGACAAGCCTGATGACCAGTATTTCACTTCTGAAGGAATGGTCAGTTGATGGTCAGCTCCCTCAGGAGCTGTGCCCTGGCCTTGGATTTATGATACAGTCTGGGGAAAGGAAAAGCATCTATTTTTAATTAGCATAGCATAAAATCAATTAGCTTGCAGCTTGGCATTTTTAGGAAGCCATCAAAATAACCTTGATCATTTATCACTCATTTGGTAGGGTTTAGGCTGCCTTGAGCACCACCATTGTAAAATTGAATTAAATTATAATGTCAAATGCATTTTTTAATCTAAATCACAAAATCAATAAAAAAAGAAAAAAGAAATTGGTAGGTGTGAAAATCTATAATGCTGTACAGGTGTCAGATAAGCAATTTCAGTTGTCATATTTTTATATTGCTACCACAACAAGCAAGTAATTGTTTCCAATACATGAGCTATAAACTCAGTTGTGAACCTGAACAGGTCTACTACAGAAGTCATTTCTGAATGCTCTGACCATATCTTCAGTGGGCAAAACTTTTTAAAAAAATGTTTTCAGAAGTATAATTGACCTTTAAAAAAAAACAGATATGCCTTCAAAAAGATATAGTGAGTCCAGTTACTACTTTAAATATAAGATTTCAAATGGATTATTCAACAAGGCTGTGTGTCTTAACTAAATTTCAGAAAATGAAGGGAACAGTTGTTTTTAAGGTTCTTCCAATTCCTTCTTCAAAGATACAGCACATGGAAATAAAATAGGCTTGATTTAACTGTTAAATCATCCTTTTTCAACCTCATGCCCTTTGAATATGAGGTGGGGAGTCCCTCCAGTCATCTCTAGCATATCTGGCATCTTGAGGACAACAGGTTAGGGAAGGGTACCTATTGAACTAATGCCTATATTTATAGTGTTGGAGAAGTATAGTTGTCTGTTCCCACTTTGTCTTCATTGTTGTTGAAACACAGCTCTTAATGGCTTCAGGAGAATGGATCCTCATGGATTCCACTACCAATGAGATTCAGAAGAATAGCAGAAACATCCACTAGAGGCTTTCTAGTAAATAAGCTTGCTTGCTCTGAAAGAACAGGCATGTTTTGGCTAACTAGACTGGTGATACATTTTGCTTTGATTTCTGCCATGCCATGAAAGGAACACTCTTCTGCTTAGAAAGCAAATCTGACTGAGAAGCAACTAATTTAATTATAGTGAAAGGAGGTATCTAAAGTAGTTTTGTAACACATGGGTGGACAAGAGCCACAAATGCTATGTTAATGGTGGTGATTTAAGTATGGGATTTTCCTCATCTCCTTTTGGGTCAGCTGAGGTTAATGGGTATGTGATACAGATTCAGCCTACACCGGGAGATGGAAATAACAGCATTGCTTCTGTTAGGCCAAGGTATATTTGCCATGGCTATTATGTTATAATGTAGGGTTTTTGTTTTGTTTTACTTCTGCCTTAAAAATGACAAATGGTGGAGGGCATACCACTTTCCTAGCAAAAAATGAGGTATGGCTACATGCTAGCTCTTTGAACGAAAGAAAGAGTCAAGTGTTAATTAAAGTTAGGTATTAGGTGTAAAGTGTTAAGGAATAGTACTGAAGTGTTTAGTATTATTGTGAAGAGAATAAAGAATTAGTCTATTAGTCTAACTGGATGTAAAAACAATGTACAGAAAATTAAAACTCTGTATTATGGGGATAGTTATATTAGATATAAAGCTTTTGAAGTTTGCAGGATTCTTTAAAAACAAATATGATAGACAAGCATGCAGGAGAAGAAACATGCTAGTGTTAAAATCACCAAGTATACATAGAAGAGAGATTTATTTAGACCAGGGGTCGGCAACCTACGGCCCCCGGGCCGGTTCCTGCCCAGAACGCCGGACTTACCGGCCCAGGCTGACCCCTGCCGCCGCCGCCGCCGCCGCCGCACCACCTCCACCGCCAGTTTTCGTTGGCGTGCGACCGTGCGCGCCGAGGCCAGCATTTTGTTATCCAAAATGGCAGCTGCGACGCATTTGCGCATGCACAAATCCTGCGCATGCACAAATGTGTTGCGACCACCATTTTGTTATCCAAAATGGCGGCCACGACGCGTTTGTGCATGTGCAGGATTTACGCATGCGCAAACGCGTCACGGCCGCCATTTTGGACAACAAAATGCCGGCCG
>JAIPUX010001232.1:114508157-114525650 GCA_020142125.1 Phrynosoma platyrhinos | reverse complement strand
ACAGGGTTAAGGAAGGGGTTTGGCATAGGTGGCACCTGCATCATCTCCCTCACCACCCTAAGCAGCTCTGCTGGACGGGACTCCAGTATTTCTCCTGGTACCCAAGATGTCTTGGAGTAACCCTTGAAATAATTCTTAAGTCTCAGGGAACCACTGCATAAATATTATTATGCTTACAGAATGGCACAAAAGAAAATCAACCAACCATGATCTCCCGTAGGACCCTAGTGTCCTCTTGTGGAATCCTGGTTGAGAAATCCTGGTCTAGAAAGACAGGCATTAAAGGGTTCCTGGTAACATGCAAAGTACTCAAATATCTATGAATGATCTCAAAATTGTGTAGATTTATTCTATATATGTAATACATTTGTTTACAATACTGAATTATTGTTTCCACAGACTATTCTAGAAACAGTAAAGCAAATTTTACTACTCAGAAGTTAAGGGATGTAATCATAAACTACAACTTTAGAACACTATATAAAGGATAAAATGTAGTGACATGGGGGGGGGGGTTGCAGACTGCCAGAAATAGTACAAATTGAGTCCACTTTTAGGGTTAGGGTTAGTGCTAGGGAATCATGGGAATTGTATTTTTTTCTGAGACATTGAGCCTTCTCTGTCAGAGAGCTCTGGTGCCACAATAAAATACAGTTCCCATGATACCCTAGCACTAACCCTAACCCTAAAAGTGGACTCAATTTGCACTATTTCTGGCAGTCTGCAACCCCCCTTAGTATTCCTCAGCTCAGGCTGCTGCCATACTGCAGAAAGAAAGCAGTTTGACACCCCTTTAACTTCCATGCTGCAATGATATGGGATTCTGGTGTTTGGTGTTTGGTGGGGAGCTACAGCTCTCTGACAGGTAAGGGTAAGTATCTCACAAAATTGCATTGGAAGGGGGCTCACTGTTGCACCGGCCTCATTAAAGGTTCCAGCGCCGTGATTAGCTGGAAGTCCTGCCCTTCCTCCACTGCCCAGCCAATCGGGGGAGGATCTCGCAAGATCCCCGGCTCACTGGTAATCTCACGAGACCATAGATCTCATGAGATTACCAGTGAGATTTGGGGGTTATATAGCCCTCGGCTGCAATGTGGTGGCAGCCATTTTCTTTGAGCAGCCGTCCGACCCGACCCACCCACCCTTAATTGTAGCTTTTATTATTTACTCTCAGGTTTTGGCTGGTCACCTTCAGGGGCCCGGAGGGAATTTTACCCGGAGTTATTGTAACCTGGGTTTTCACCCTCCTGAAGAATAATTATAACGATGATAATGATAATGATAATAATAAATAATATTATAATGTGGTTTTGTATGATGCCATGGCTCATTTCATATTGGTTGGGGCGATTTACTCACGTCTTGTTACAAATTGCTTATTTGTCACAACTTGGGATAAGGGTCTTGGTTGGTTAATTTCCTTATAAATAATTTTTGTAAGTTTTGGCGGAGGATAATTATCCCCGGGGGATAATTAGGTTAATTGAACTTATCAAATTGAATTAATTAATGTGGATGAAGGGTATACGTCATTGGGTTAAATAAATTCTCTATGATGTCATAAACCTTCTTGATGACATCATGACTTGTTTACGTCATATGTTTAATTATGATGTCATTTCCGGTTCAAGGGGGGGGGTGATTTGTTGAAATTATGTAACCAATTTGAACAGGACGTTCTTGACATGTGAGGTGCTGGGGCGTGGTTTACTTGACAGATGCTCCAGATTGTGCATGGACACATGTGTCAAGAACAAAAATATGCTAATTGTGAACTTGTAAACAAAACTGTATTGAGACCCTTTATAGATAAAATAAAGTTGTGGCCAGTTTATTACCCAAGAAAAGGCGTCCGGAATCTTTTGTGCCGTTGCAATTCCATGGTATTGAGCCATGTAAGTTAAAGTGGTGTCAAACTGCTTCATTTTTGCAATGTGGCAGTACTCCTGGCCTGTATTCACTCTTTTCTTATAAAGATGGCAGTAGCAGATTTAGAAAAAAAACTGAGAAAACAATCTTCTTACTAAGCATCTTAGGTGGGCTAACAACAGAACATACATATTTAGGAGCAGGAGCATAAAAACAATATGTTCTAATTGGGATAACTGGGATATGATTGCCATTTCCTCTCCACTCTGATTCCTCCCCCCTCCTCAACTCCTCATCCTAAGCTTTCTAATATTGAAATAATTCTGATTTAAATTCTTCTATTTAAATCTAATTTTTTTTTATTTACATTCTTCCTCTGTAAATCCTTTGTAAATCAATACAAAAGAAATTATACATAGAGAAATAAATTATGTATGTGCTTATGGATGCACACACATACACATCCAACTTACTTACTAAATTGACACAAGGAGGAAAAACCCATTACTTCACAGTAAATATACTTAGGACTGTTTAGTGACAGTCTGATTTCAAGCTGTATTATATTGCTCCATTAACAAAAGTGTCATAAAATTATGCTGAAACTGTGTCCTAATGGAAAAGAAAACTTGAGAATATTAAGTCAACTCAAAGTACTTTATACACACACATACACACACACATCCTAAAATAAACAACACATTTATCTTTGCTACTGGTAGCTTAAAATGTCTAGCATTTGAATTTATTGTGACTTTTTAGTGAAGCTGTCGTTTCTCATATTATTATACAAAACAATAATGTTCACTCTGTTTTACCTTTATGCACTACAATGAGATATTTTATTCTCTCAAATGTACATTTGTCTTGCAGAACACATACAGAATTAGACCTACAGAGTAGGCATTCTGTAATGTTGTTGTAATGTTTCCTGCATATCAGTATACAATGTCTACAATTTTCAATCATCTGTTCTGTACAATTGTACCTATGAACAAACAATGGCTAGGACAGGCATGTCCCAGCCAATCTATTAACTTTTACCACTGGTACACTTTTCTCTCCCACATAATGTAACATATCAGGAGGGAGGGGAAATGTCATGCAGTTTTTGCTGATCCATGATGCAATGAAGCAAAAATCAGGAGATTAGCCCATCCTTGGAAAATCAAAACATACTGGGGTGGGGAGATTAGACATCTGAATCGATTAGGATCAGGGAATGGATCCAATACAAGCAGCATATGTGTGTGTGTCCATGCCTTCAAATTGACTGTTGACTTATGGCAACCTCATGAATTTTATACAAATTTTTAAGGCAAAGAATAACCAGAGGTGATTTTGCCCATTCGTTCCTTTGAAATATAATCTACAGCACCTAGTATTATATATTTTATACCATTTTGTCTCCCTTTAGTTTATTTTTATTCCACTTGGTAATTTTTGTGGGCTGGGGACTTGGATTATGCACATACACAAACTGTCATTTGAATATGGGGCACTTTTATGCCCTGCAATGCACTGGAATGTTCTTTGCAGTCAAAAAATACCCCTCAACAATGCATGCATGAGAGTTAAATTGTTTTTTTAAAACTCGGGCACTGGTAGCTTAGTAGAAAGGTGGGTTGCAAATAGGTGCCACTGGGGGTCATGCAGATGGGCAGGAAAAAAGCAGCCAGAGGCCATCCCACCTGCAATCACCTGGGGATTGCCTGGGGATCATAGCAACTTCATGGGCCACTCTTAAAGCGAGTGTTCTTTTTTGCTAACTGTTTTTTTGTCCATGTTCTTCTTTTTTTTTTTGGCTAACTGTTAGGATGCAGACTACTAATTATTATTCTAGTCCCATGACATTTAATATATATGATGCAGAACTGTAAATAACTGTTTGCAATCCAGTAATCATATATTTAGGTGAGATATGTGCAAAGAGCATCCCCCCCCATCACTATACACAATTTCAGAACTGGTGCCAGTTTCATAAAAATACTGTGTTGCTCAATCCTAGCCTATTAGTTATGTATTTCTTTTCTTATATTATATGCTTCAACTGCTATTGCTTGATGAATCACCAAGGAAAATGAGATCTGACAAACAGCTCTTCTCTCAGCAGCTGGCCATACTGACAGCATCAATAGCAAAACATATCATTGGTTCTAAAATGCCACATTTTCTCCATTTACACTGAATAAGACATGAAACTCCTTAAGGAAAGCAGCACTATGTTATCATTAAGGCCTGTTGACACTGCAAAGGGGATGCTTAGAACTCAATTCTGTCATCACTCTTAATCTGCAGCTAATAGCACTGCACTCCAAAGAGGGAAGGGATGCCTGAGTGATGACAACAGAACCAGTGATAAAGTATTGCACCCTTTAAAAACTCATTTACAGATTGGTTTCATTACCATCCACCACTGGCTTCCATCCATGAGGAAAAATTCCCACTCTCATTAGAGGCATGTGATAGGTGTTGTTAACATTATTTCCATGCAAATAGGGGTATAGAAAAAAATGACATGGAAATTCTATTTTCTTCACTATCATCATCTTTTATAATTACCTCTTCTAGCTTTCTTCTTTGATATACAATATATGATTACCTCTTCTAGCTTTCTTCTTTGATATACAATTCCCAAACTTTACCACCAGATTTTAATGATCTTTTCCAGAAGGAAGAAGCAAAGAGAGGAAGGACATTGTATTCATTTGTTTACATAAAGTTATTATGTAGCATAATCATTATTTCTAGTGCATGGCCTTTATGGTCATAAAATAACATATTTCAGTATTGAAATATGAATAGAATGACATATATGCACACACACATATGCACACTATTAACTATATAATGCAAAAGTAACAAAATATTTACAGAAATAAATTGCCATTTAGAAATAGCTGTTCTTAAATGGTAAAGGGACAGGAAAAATAACATAACATAAAATAGAACTATTCCCTTTTGTCAGCAAACCATATGCATTTGTCTACTTTCAGAACATTATCAAATGCCCATGTGCAACGATAACTATATTCACAACTATTAATACTAGAACATGACACTGTGCATAGCATTACTAATTAATATTATACATTACTTTTATTATGCAATACAAAATACAAAATTGCATTAAAAATACTTAAATCCAACGAAGATCCTCAGTCCCAATAAATGCTCTGAATCAATGGGATTTTAAAAAGTAGAAACAGCAAAAGTTTCAATTGGTATACCTTAGCAAAGAATAACAATTGGATCTAGACCGACATTAGGCTAAATCCAATGCTCTGATGATGAACACAGTGGAACTTTCTCTTCCTACTTTGCATTTGCAAGCACCCTCCAAATTGATCCAAGAGAGTCTGTCAGCAACTGGAAGCCTGTTTGGGAGCTTCATGGGATCATCCCTTCCCAATTCTACTTGAAACTGGCATGCTGGCACCAAACCATCACAACTGGATATGGCCTGAAGTTGTGTACTGCTTAACTTCTCAGAAAGTTTAAAAACAATGTGATATTTAGTGAATAGTGAACATAAACCCCTATGTTGCCAAACCTTGATCATGGGATGAACACTCTCATCAATGGTCTTACCATCTGAACTTACCATAAACATCCAGTTTATTCAAGAATGGAAGTCTGTTTGTGTCCAGCTATCAATAAACCTTTGAAGCTTTCTCCAATTCCTACTGAATTAAATTCAACAGGTAACCTACTGAAGTAGATGCAAAGTTAATGTCCCAAACTTGCCTAAATTTCAACTATTTCTTGAAAAATGAATTGCAAGTATTCACTTCCTGCTATTTACACAAGCTATTTACACTTCCTGCTATTTACACATGTTTATATACACCAAAAAAAGAAGAAAAATGTACATAAAAACTAGGAATTCATAACTAACTGGAGTAGCAAAGAAGAAAGAGCTAGAACTCTCCTCATTTTAGATCAGAAAAACAGTTTTCAGAAAAGTGGTAAAGGCCATCCAGCTGCCCCAAGAGCATGTTCCCCATTTCCCATCCTCACTCTGTTCTCACCTAAGTTCAGTACACAGCAGCCTTCAAACGCCTAGCATGACACTGAACAAATGTAAAGAAAAGCTTTCTACAAGTCATTCTAGGAAACTGACAGAAGAACAAACCCTACATTGTGAGGAAAACACATTTGAGTGACATAACTCTGCATGAACAGTCAAAAAAGAAGACAGTCAAAAGATTACACCAACCAAATAAGCAGCTGTTATCTAAGACAAATTCCACAAACCTGAAACAGAAAACAAAACAGACTGTCCTTGTAGCTATACGGTATTGTGTAAGTCTAATAAATTATGTTGCATGGATGATGATGTGTGCAGTTTCAAGGACTAGGGTTATTATAAACTTCTAGCAATGTTCCAGCTGAGCTAAAACATGTGTCACTTTTAAAATTGCCCTTTCTAAACTACATAATCTTCAAACATTTATGCACCTTGCACTTTTCAGCTATGGAACAAAACAGATGGATGCAAAGATTTTTTTTTCCTCCTGAGAAATGGAACTGCTATTTTAAGAGACAAATACATGTGGTAGACAAATTAATGCTGTCCTCCAGACCTTAAAAAAAAAAAGAGAGAAAATATGCTGTATTTTCAACCTGGTAACACATGTATTTTGCTGTCTTATTAAAATAACTTACCAGAAATCATTTTTATCCTTCAACAGTTTTGACCAGAAATTCTCCTCTTTCACAAAGAGCCCATGTGTACTGAAAGATGTCAACAAAGTATTGCATTTATAATACTATATATTTTAAATAAACATTTTAAAAACCAGACAGGTTGCCATGGTAGGGAATGTAATTGGAATATCTGCAATAGGATTTAGTAGAGCAATTTAGAAGTCAGACTAGAAGGACCCCCCCCCCCTTTAACCTGGACAACAACTAGCTGACTGGAAGTCTAATTTATGTCTGGGCTGTTACTTCCATACAGCTGATTACATGCCTTGTGCTTTAGTTGTATGCACCATCTTTGCACACATGGGGATTGACAACTGGCAACACTAGATGCTTGTCAGTGTAGCCCCAAGAGGCTAGTTAGAACTCAGTTGATATGAAAGGAATAAATGTAGAGCCCTTGTGTATTAAGGAATATGTTTGAATGACAAATGTCAGAAATCTTTCTCACAGATCAAAAATAAAATAAAACAATTCTCATATATCCAGCAAGGATATAAGGTAGCTGAGCTCAAGATATTTAAAATAGGAAACAATGCCAGTTATGTGTGTATTCATTTTTTAAATTTGTTTGCTTTTTTCTGTTCAAAAGAAATCCATAGAAAGGAATTTTAAGGAAGCCTTTAAAAATCAACTATGAAACAAAATAATGCCAAGACAGGAAAAGGTGAAACATATTTTTCAAAACAGTTTATTCCCTATACCAGATACCTTCTTAAACTAGCTGATGTGATGGACTGCAGCTTCCCCCCTTCCCCCGGTGTGAAAGAAGCTAGTACCTTATTTATGCCCATTGGCTACAATTATTTATTTTTCCTGGAACCTTCCCAGGGACCAGCAGCATATGGCTCAGGGATGGCACCAGTCCATAGACCACTACTTTGAGTAGCATTGTCTATACTGTGTAAAAACTTCATTTTACACTATTCCACATCAGGAAAAATAGCAATTACAATCCCTGGAAATGTACACAGGATCTCCCTCAAGCCTTGATTCCATAGCATTTGAGTTTGTTTGTGTGTGTGTGTGTGTGCTTTAAAATGGGAGAAGTTCAGAAGCTACATGGATGTTGCTAGATATCATATTCAATCAGAAATGTCCTATGCCAGTGATATTTAATCTGTGGTCCAGGGTCTCCCGGAGAGCTGTGATCTCCTCACAGGGTATCCGCAAAGCTTGAAAAATGTTATGTACATTTAAAGTCAAAAGCTCTATAGGGCGAAATACACAGGCAAAATAAAGTGGCTTCCAGCTCTTTTGAAGGTGGGGGGTTTAGATGACGCACAAGGCAAAAACGATTGAGAAGTGAAACAAAGCTGCGCTCTGGGGCTATAAACTGAGCAAAAAGAAGTTGGGATATCCTGACTCAAGGCAGAAAATGTGTTTCTTCACACTGGAATATAAACAGCCTAGTGCTAGTGCAGGACTGCAGCAAAGCAAAATTGCAACTGCCAATAATGCAATGGATGTAATTACAACATACATGAACTAGATAGTCCAACAAGGGGGCATATATGGGAAGCCTACATGATTTTGATTTTTTTACTGGGAACACCCATGCACTGATGCACTGAACAGGCACTGCATCACACATGTGACTGTGTGGCTGATCATATTATATGGGCAGGTGTCTAATGGAATGGCATCTGGGCAAGAAAAAAGAGATAATTAGAGGTCGCAGGCGGTGTTTTCGTGCAATGCTGTGCATGCATGGTGGGCAGGTGGCAAAAATAAATAATTGCACAGAATGGCTTGATTCTGTGCCGTGAGGACAACCTGTGGATGTTCAGGCCACATTTGGTGTAGGCAGTGTATACAGCAGGGTTTACACCTGCTTTAAGGTAACACATGATGGAGCCACTTTTTCCTGGCCATCTGCTCCGACCCTAAGTCTTAAATTTAAGAACTTTTAGCTGTAAAAGTGCATAACATTTCTTACAGTCTAAAATGAAAAGAGGGGAAGAGTCTGTTGAGCCTTGAGAGATGTGAGCAAAAAAAGAAGAAGGGTGTGTGAGCCTCTCTGCAGTCTCTGTATTCTGCACAGCCTTGCTGGCCAGAGTTGTACAAACTCCAGCCTGGAAAGGCTGGAGGATGAGAGGAGCATGGAAGGCTCACATGAGCAAAAAAGGTCATGAAAGAAAGGAGGCACAAACTACACCTTGCAAGCAGAATGAACCAAAAAAGAATGATGTGCAAGCCTCTTTGCACTCTTCTCACACACATCACTCCTTCCAGGCTGGAGTTACATAACACTATATTATATGATGGATCTTCCAAGTCACAGTTTGTGTCCCCTTTTTTTTGTGGAGAGACAATTTCTGATTCACTTAAAGGCTTTAAATCTTGAGTTCTTGGTAGTCTACAGCAACAAAAGATGTTTAAAAGGGATCTGTGTTGGATAAAAGGTTAAGAACCACTGTTCTATGCAATATTTCTATTATATGTCAACAATGCATCCCAGATAAAAGCCTCTACAGATTTGGCTGAGGAACAAAAAGAAAATCATTTTAGCTTAAGGATTCTGTGATCTTCTACTATATGTAACTTAGCTACGTGGTCCGTATGTTTTTTTCAGACTCTATTTGGTTCATATTGACAACTGAAATATTAATTTAAAATTAAGTGTTCAACATCTCAAGCTGCTAACAGCGTTAAAATATAAAAGTATAACATGTTTCATGCATTAATGGACACATCTTTCCCTACTATACATGGACCCTTCAAAATGAACTGTAACAGAAGAGCCTATGCAAGTAGAGCCTCCATTAAACAATGATTTCTGCCATAAATGAATGGATCATAAAAGCAGAACCAGAATGTGCCTTGGATATTAAGCTGCCACACAGTGGAGTCATTAACACCACTGCCACCTCACCTGCCACCACTGTTGTTCTCTGTGAAAGTCCCTACCATGGCCTGTAAGGGCAGAAATGGGGTACCTGGTTTCACTCATGTGGCCCTTCCAACATCAAAGACTGGAGTGGGGACCTAACAGAGAATGGAGCTGGCAGGTAAGGAGGTATGGCCTTCCATTCTACCAACTGTCACAGTAGAATTTGTGGTAAACTCCACTGCAAATAGTTGGTGTCTTTAGGGTCAGTTGGGCAATGATCAGGCCCAATCTGCCAGATTGGCATCCACTTTACCCTATCTTTGCCCAGAGCTGTTGGCCTGTGTCATCTAAACAGAACACCGCCAAGTCGGGAGGAACACGGGCCATTGTGTCCATGTGTATGGCCCTATTGGCTAATCAAGGTTGTCAGTCCACAGGTTCAGGAACTAAATTTCCCCTGGGGATCTCCAGGAACCACACAGACTGGCAAAAATGTAAAAAAAGGAGGACAAACAAAACCAGAAGTGGCCAAAACTCCAGTTCCAGTTTTGAAAAATGGAGGAGAAGGTTGTATGTTAAACAGTGCAAAGCGATGCCAATGTATTTTTAGAATTTAATCACTCCTGAACACTTTCAGGATAGATAATTCAGATTTTACATGGCCAGGAAAAAGGCAGTCTGGGAAGTCTTGAGGTGCTCTATTGTGCCCACCTCTGGACAAAGCACAACAACATTGAAGAAATTAATTAGTTTCAGCAATGTATAGTACAAATGGAGCAAATATCGACAACCAATAGCAGAAAGGTGTTTATTTTGGGAGTTACATTGGAAAGAGATCCAAAACAGCTTTTCCATGTTCTGGTGTCTTGGAGAGAGAAAAGGAGGAATGGCAGTTTGCAATAGCAAACTGCAAGGCAGCAGAATATCTGGTGTCTTCCTCCCCCCACCCCAGTAATCCTCAACTGTCTTGTGTAAAATTCTAACACCAAAGTCCAGCTCTTATGGGGGGGGGGGGAATCTGGAGCAGAATGTCAATTAGAAATAATGATGTTTTAGAAATAAAGTACTGACACTTAAAGCTATGGAGCTGCATAATCCATATTATATAACCAGGTTGACATGAAAGGCCACCCGAATTCTAAAGGAATGCACCTTATTTTTCTTAATAATCAATACACTAAGTGACAATACTGAGTTCTCCAGTGTTCAATAACAGGATGAAATCTAATGGTTGGTGACATTGTGCTTGTCAATAATGTACAGATTATAAACTCCCAAGTATGGATTTCATCGGCTCATTACCATCCTTCAGTTATTCCTTATAAAGGAAATATTTGTCTCAAGGAAGAAAGGTAATATGCCACTGGAATGTGATTTTTCTTCAGTGACTTACATTCTACTGAAGGGAAGCAGGGAGATTTCAGTACAATAAAAAAAGAAATGTAGAATCAAACTAAAATAAAAAGGATTTTCAATGTATTTTATTAGAATAATATCTCAACATTTAAGTTTTTCTAATCCAATGTATATTGCATTACAAAGATGTGACTATCATTTTAATTCTCAATCTCTAAATTTTATATGTGTCTGAATAAGGCAACTTCTTCAAGCCAAACTATTTGCTCAAGTCTTTAACATGTGCATAGTTGTGCTGACTTTTATAGCTTTAATAGTTTTCCAAACAGCAATCTTCCATGAGACATCTATTCAATACTTTGAGTTACTTTCTTCTCAAGTGACTCTGACTCATTCTTTTTTTTTAAATTCACCAGCTAGTCTTGCATAGCACATAAGTGCTAATGAGAAAATAAAAATTATTTTTAATTTTTGAGCATGTACACCATGAAACCAACCAATCAATCTAAGCCAATTACTACCTTCAGCAGGCAAACTCCAACAATCAAAAACACAAACATTCAGTAAATGTCAGTAACAATTTTACAAGTGGAAAATTTAGAGTGCTTAAAAGGTAAAGATCAAGGTAAAGGTTTTCCCTTGATAAGATTTTCTAGTTGTATCCAACTGTAGGGGCCATCTGTGCTATTAAGCCAAAGAGCCAGCATTGTCAAAGATGACTCTGTGATCATGTGGCCAGCATGACTGCACATAATACTCTTACCTTGCTACCAAAATGGTACCGATTTATTTACTTGCACTTTTACATGTTTTTGAACCGCTAGGTTGGCAGAAGCTCAGACTAGTGACAGGACTCGCTCCATCCTGTGGCATTTGGGCCTCAAACTGCCAACCTGCTGATCCTGCAATAGACAGAGTCAAGTGTCTTAACCATTGAGCCATGGCATCCCTTGTAGGGTGCTTACAGCAGCCACAATTATAATAGCCAAAATTTAAATGCAAGCAAGTAAGAAATCTACCAGAAATGGTACTACAGCTTTGTCAGTCTAGCCAGACCAGATGACCTGAGTGACTACATAAGGCCTCACTGCTCTGTGCAACTGTTTCTCCAGGCTCATTTTCTCAATCTGTACATTGTGTTATTGATCTGATAAACCCTGCCCCTGCTCCCTACTCTTCATTGTGATCACCAGCCAGTCTTGAATGTCATCTGCCTATGTCAAATACATTAGATCCTTGTCTGACTACCCTTGACCACTATTCTATGCTCTTTACCTCTGACCCTTCTGGCTCCTAATATTTTTCACATACTGATTTATGCACTTTACAAATTGTAGTACAACAGTACTTTTTTAAATATCACCATATGTGGAATGGGCAAAACTGTAAAAACAAGTTTACTAAAATAAAAAATAAAAATATATGTAATATAAGTGTGATATTGAAATATATTAAGAGATGTACACTGTTTAGTTTTCCATTTTTTATTTTTGTAAATTGAAATATGTTATGTTCAGCAGTCTCTTATTTTGTGAATGCCAATCTCTTGCTACTCTATATACTCAGCTGTTTTGTCTGCTATGTTAAATTGGGGTGGCCAACTTAATGATGCATGTGGACCTTGAGGATAAACCTTGGATGCCTACTCATACCTCTTCCCCAATTTAGTCTGCATATACTCCAGGTTAAGAACCTAAATATACTTAGTCTGGAATCCTTAATACACATACTAATGCATAAGCCAAGCAAGTATTTTTTTCTAATGATGCATAAATTGAAAAAATTATGCACCAAAATGGACCCCAAAATGCCATGTTAACTTATTTACAGGTCAGTATGGTAATGTGACAGCAGCTCGGAGGGAAAGGTTTCTTTCTCTTTTGAGCCAAGCAGTAAGAATCCTGATTTATTGCTTTTAAACAAACAAACAGTTGGAGTGAAGGCTGAAATGAAAGCTGAAAGCAAAATGCCTCTTAAAGCTGATGAAGACAGCCCCTAAGGGGCAGCTTTGTGTCACCTTTGGAGCACCGGATCAGGCTATGGCAATTACACGCCACAGCCCTGATCCATCTTTTTGCCACTCCAAAAAGAGCTGGCAAATGCTGCTCCATGGGGGGGGGGGGGGCAAAAAGCCACCCTTAGTGCCACTGTTGCAGTTCTTTAGTGCCCCTTTGGAGCAGTGTGTCTACACGCTGCACCAACAGTGCGCCCTGTTGCCACATGATGTGATATCAGGGTGGAGTCGGGGCAGCCAGCGTGAAGTCACCCCACCCCAACTCCACTGCATCAGCCCTTACTCTCTTGCTGTTTTACTTGAAGTGTCCAAGTTTTACCCTCAACTTATCCATGGATCATGGTAAAATCCATAATTTTGGCCCCAAGGCCTGCCCTCAACTTCTTGACTGTCAAGAGTGAAAATGCAAAATATGTCAAATTCAAGAGCTGTAATTGAAAGCAAAGAATTTTTGAATATAGTGACATATTTTTAATAGATAATGAAAGTACGGGCCTTTGTAGACCAACCCAAAGGGCCGGCCTGCAGGTAGAGTTGGGGTGGAGCAACCACACACTGGCTGCCCCAACCCCACACCAAACACCATCCTGAGGCCGCGTGCCGTTACACACAGTGTGCAGCTTCAGGACGCCCTTCCGGCGCAGCATTCAAACACGCATTTTGCCACTCTTTTGGGGTGGCAAAAGGGAGGACCGGGGCCGCAATGTGGGGTTACTGCGGCCCCAATCCACCGCTTCCCAGGGTGGCTCTGTGCCACCCATCTGCAGAGGCCCTATATGTGCTTAAAAGTCAGTTGTAAAAATATTTGATGTTATAGAAGCTCTCCAATTCAGCTACAGGACGTAAGGGGACATAACCAGCTGGAAATCAAATTCTGCTTCATATAATGACAAATGAGAAATACCAGTGCATGCACTCAATTCCATCTAATTTAGTTAATGTGTGATAGGCCTATTCTAATGATCGCCACGTGTCCTCTAATTCAGGGTGACCATTCTCAAACTGGAGCCTTCAAGTCTTCTGTTGATTTATAGCAACCCAATAAATTCCATAGGGTTTCCTTAGACAAGGACTACTTACAGGTGATTTTGACAATTCCTTCCTCTGAAATATGGACTACAGGACCTGGTATTCATTTGCAGTCTCCCATTCAAGTACAAGCTGGCTCTGCTTAGCTTCCAAGATCAGACATGATCTGGTTCTTTTTCAATTTCATTTTCAATTAATTAAGAGTTAAATTCTGAGTAAGGCTTGTACAGTACCAAAGCTGATCTACTTCATTCTCAGCTCTGGCAGCTCAGGCTGGTCAGGGAAGAAGGAAAACAGTTTGATAATTTTTTTCAACCTGATGATTCCATGAATTTACAATCCAGTGAAAAGAATGTAGTAGGAAGGAAAATAAGCTGTATTGGTATAGCTGACAGGCCAGATCTCACCTTTCTGGAGTACAGGAGGAACTTTATCTCCAACAGATCTCAAACTATTTCCTACAAAATGATATTTCAGGGCTTTCTGTCTACTCTCAACATTCCTCTCCCAGACCAGCATTAGATATGGGAAAGAGATAGTTACAACTGCATATGCAAAAGCAGTTAAAGAAGTAGGTACAAGCAGCACCTATTTCTTTGTCTCTTGAGGAACAAATATTTGCTCAGTACACTGGGATCAATGAAGTGAAATCGATGTATTTGATTCTTATACCTAATGTATTTTATATTTCCCTTTTCTGTTTTACTAATACTTTTGTGCTTTGCTTTTTAACAGGCATCTTTCCATGGGAACCAAAGGCACCATAAACAGAAGGCCTTTTCCCCGATGTCAAACTTTCATGACAGTACTAGGATCAATCAAGCCTACATCATTTTGCAACATTCCCATACTGGGGCTGCATTCAGTGTCTAACACTCATTACTTTGTGGTCACTGTAATTCATCATTTGTGCCTAATTTATTCTTATCTATAGTGGCATCCAGGGTGCAGTTACAGCAGAGAAGAAGATCTTTCCTCCAAATCAGAATTCTGACACACACACCCTATGAAATTTACTTCTGTCTCCAAATTTCTAAACCTCATTTTAGCATTTAGAAACACAGGAAAACCGTCCAAAGAAAAGAGGAAGGTAAAGTTCCTGACAGAATGCAAACACAGCAAATATAAAAAAAATCTAGGTATAAATAATTTCCACTGGTTCACTCTCTGCAATGCTAGAAATGTAAGCACTGAAACCAACTCTCCCCCGTGACACGCGATGGCGGTGGCAGTGACTGAGGGGCCACTGAGGACTTTTAGCCCTGAGAGGCTATCCAGCCCCAATCTCCATGTGGGGGGCAGCCAGGAATTGCCTGCAGCTGCGGCGGAGCCAGGAGGAGCACCAGTGGGAATAAAAGCCCTACCTGAAGCCAACTCTCCCCCATGATACATGGTGGCGGCGGCAGTGACTGAGGGGCCGCTGAGGACTTTTAGCCCTGAGAGGCTCTTCAGCCCCAATCTCCACCTGGGAGGCGGCCAAGAATTTTCTGCAGCTGTGGCAGAGCCAGGAGGAGCATTGGCGGGAATAAAAGCCCTGCTTGAAACCAACTGTTCCCTGTGACACACGGCGGCAGTGGCAGCAGTGACTGAGGGGCCACTGAGGACTTTTAGCTCTGAGAGGCTTTCCAGCCCTGAACTCCACCTGGGGGGCAGCCAGGAATTGCCTGCAGCTGTGGCGGAGCCGGGAGGAGCATCGGCGGGAATAAAAGCCCTGCCTGAAACCAACTTTCCCCCGTGACACGCGGCGGCGGTAGTGACTGAGGGGCCACTGAGGACTCTCTTGCCCAACAGCTTCCATCTCAGAGTGGTCTGTGATTGCCAGTTATGCAGATTGCCATGAAGAGTGGATTGCCTAGAGCAGGGGTAGGCAACCTTTTTGAGCGAGGGGCCGAATTGCTGTCCCTCAGACAATTGGGGGGGCCGAAGCACCAAAAATAAATAAATAAAATATTTTTTAAAATGTGTATGCACACTCTCTTAGCCCCAGAAAAGCCATGGCAAAACCCCTGTGGAGATTTTGCCAAGAAAACCCCAAGAACAAGTAACAACAATAATCAATATCATCATGGCGGTGGCGGCGGCAGGACCGGCCTGGGGCCGGTCCAAAGGCCTCAGGGGGCCGCATCCGGCCCCCCAGACCTTAGGTTGCCTACCCCTGGCCTAGAGTCATTATCACTTGAGCAGCTACACACGCTCTTTCCCTGTACAATTTCTTTGTATATTGTTAATAGTGAACGTTGCTAAAATTGAGAAGGAGCCAACATTTGATAGATTTCCTAGCCCCATTGTTTCCATCATTTATATAACACTGCCCATTCATCATGGGACAGGAATTATCTGGATCAGCTGCCACTATCACCACACAATGGAGCCAGGTATAATCTGGGAGTGGAAATTGAGGTTGTGCAGGAGAGGGGAAGGTATGGCAGTAACAGAGTGAACAAATATTGCAAAAGAAGAAGGAATCGATGTTTAATATCTATCCCTTCTTCAGTTCACTCTGTTTCCCAGGATAATTTAGAGAGCATACCATCCATTCCACAGACCCTTACTCTGCTCCTTTGCAATGCCAGGTTGGTAGAAAACAAAAATCACATCATCAATAACCTTTTATTGATTGAGGCAGCCAACCTGGCATGCTTTACGGAAACCTGGCTGGGAGACACCAGCGCTGCGATGTGGGCGCAGGCCCTCCCAGCTGGGTACTTGGTCAGTGAGCAGATAAGGGAAAGTGGGAAGAGGGGCGGTGTGGCCTTGGTTCACAGAAATAACCTAACCTTGACCAGGAAGCCTATCCAGAAAACAGCCTACATCGAGTGTATGTACCTAAGCTTGAGAACTAGGGATAGTTTGGGGATTATGTTGGTATACTGGCCACCCTGTTGCTTAACAGAGACCCTGACCGAGCTGACCCAACTGGTCTCTGAGTTGCTACTGGAGTCACCTAGACTTTTGGTTTTGGGCGACTTCAGCATTCCACTCAAGACCAGCTTGTCAAACCTATATGGCGCAGCTAGGTATTATTATTATTATTATTATTATTATTTAGAAGTGAATGAAGATTCAACCATTCTATCTGGCATCTGCATGTGGAAAGGAAAGGAAGATCATAAAGCAAGGGAGAAAGGAATGCTGTATGTGTGGAGAAGTGAAATATCTTGGGCCAGTTTTGGATCATGTTATAAACTATTAATGGTTAGTTAGTTGCCAAACTATAACGCTCACAATGCATATAGAGCACTTCATCATTTTTAGTATTTTACTCCTTGTGGCTGTTTATACATTATTGTATTTAACATTTTTTTGAATACTGTATTTCTTATAAAAGGAGTGATCATCTGACAAATAGAATAATTACCGTATTTCCCGGCATATAAGATGACTTTTTAACTCCAAAAAAGCTTCCCAAAAGTTGGGGGGGTCGCCTTATACGCTGGAAAAGAAAAAAAGTTTATTTTACCTGGCAGCCATTTTGTCTTCTTCTCAGTGCGATGGCCATTTTGTCTTCTCCTCCCTCTCAACTCACCAAGCTGGGCCACACCCTCAAGAAAATCAGGGAGGAGCAGGAGGCGTGGCATGGCCTCCGAGAAGAAGAGGAGGAGAAGCAGGATGAGGTGAGAAGTTTCTCCCTTCCTCTCTCACTGGGTTGGGCTGCCCTCCTTTGCCCTGTAAAAACCCACTGGGT
>JAIPUX010001232.1:114498031-114508057 GCA_020142125.1 Phrynosoma platyrhinos | reverse complement strand
AAATACGGTATCTTGGGGAGAACAGAAAAAAACAACAGTAAAAGTGTCTCAATATATTAGGTCTAGGGAACAATACAAAATCTGGTTAAACAAATAACTTGAAAACAAAGCAGAATTTTAACTTTCATGTTAAACATCTGGGAATAAAAAGGATGTAGTGTATATATAGCTGATGCCAAGAACTCTTGTACATCTTGTATCCCAATCTACCAGTTAATTTTGACCTGTTATTTAAAACAACAGCTTGTCTCTGAGCATATTTTTAGACTTTAGACATTAGTTGGCCACTGAATACATAAAGAGAGATACAGGAAGTAAATGGGACAAGAGAAAAGTCTAAATTCACCCTATCAGTCCTCTGTATGTATGTATGTATGTATGTATATGAATAATACACTCCAGATGTGGCCTTGAATGTTCTTGAGATCCACAGTAGGAGGTGCATCTAAATAACAGTATTATGATAATACAATTTGATTATAATGACAAAAATAAGCAGAATAACACTCAAAACTCAATTACCCTGGCCAATCTAACTGGGAGTTCTAGGCATATGTACCCCAAAGCCAATCTAAAATGAATTTAACATGGTAAACCTCACTTACTACTGGACTATAGTGGCTTGCATGTTTCAAGTCTCTTCCTGTTATTTTTTGGATGTACTGTTTCAAGGTAAACTAAAACCTTAGATGGGTTTTATACAAAACTGATCCATAATACTTTACCTTCCAGAGACTATTATATAGCCTAATTCAAACCAGGCAGTAGAGAGTGCTTATTCACCTCCCTGTTTTTTCAGACTGGCTGATTTGGGATTTTAGTATCTTTCTTTCTCTTTCTCTCTTTCTATTAAAAAAAAAAAAATGAATGCATGTGCTTCAATTCCATCCTCATTTCCACAGAGGTAAGTCTCTCTGTGTTTAATGGGGCTTATTCCCAGAAAGTACTCATAGACCTGTAGCCACAGTTTTCTTTTCAAACAGGTTACATGTATATCCATTTAATAGTTTTTTTTCCCTTCCATTTCTTTTCAATTCATTCTTCTGCAAGACAGAAGAAAAGACTAAAAGGTTCAGGCACTTAAATTCCCTTAAGCTAAGACAGTCAAAATTATATAGAATGGTGAGTTATATTCTCCTTCCTCTTCCATGTTTCAACCTTAAGAATTTTCTTTTGTTCTCAATGCAAATGGTCATTGGTTTATCTTCTCTCACCCGGGACAGTTATGTCACATCACTTGACTAATATGCATGCATTTGCCACTAAAAGACATTTTAACTGAGAGCTGTCACATCCGTCATCTCCACTCGGGCTGGTTAAAATTTTTATCTGCCGTCTTGAATTAATTTCAACTCGCCTGAGCGCAGCAGGGGACTTTAGAGTGGTTTAGTTAAATTCTTCATTTTGAAATAGCATTATAGTAAGTCTTCCTATTTAGATTTTTTTTCTTACTGCCTCTAATTTTTGCACCACATTATTGAAACAACGAGGTAATTATATATCCAGTGAAGAGGAAAAAAATGGAGGAAGAAAAAAGGAGCCTCAGTTTTAACATTTCAGCAAGGCTGCATTCATTTCTTTCTTTCTTTTTTACACACTTCCCAGCCAGTTTGCAAATTAGCTTTGCCCTTGCTTAAGCATATCAGACTAAGATAAAATATACAAAACACAAACTGAGAATCAGAAAGGCCACTGACAGTCAAAACAGAGAAGTCAGGGAAGGGAAGAAGAAAAGAAATGGAAAAAAATACAAATTTTATTTGTACAATAGTGAGTGTAACCAAGCCCATTCTCTTTATACTATTTAGAACAATTCTCAATTTTTTTTTAAATCAGAGTCTATGTGTATGTAGCATATGTGCACACACAAATACAAGTCTTATATAGGTTTTACATATTATTTAAGATAGAAGAGAAAAAGTAAGCTATACATAGAATGAGAAGGATGTTTGAGGCTGCCTAATGATGGTGAAAAGATCTAAATCTCCTGGAAAAATGTATAAGCCAGTATTAACCTGTGGGAATATACACATGCAATGCCCAGCACTGAACTCTGGATGAACATATTGTTTTACAGCTTGGAGGTGGTGAAAGCATCTTTATGTAACCTCAGCACATGGATATCCTCAGCAAGTTAAGGGAGGCTAATCCCCAAAGGCACTTTAGCTGATCTATATTAAATACTACTATCTGTACAAAAACGCTTGCAAGATCTGTAATGTGTGCTTCCATTCAAATTATTTGATGACATGCACTTTGGGAGTGGCCAGTGTCCAAAAAATAAAGTAACTATCCAAAGTTTGTTATGGCACTGTAAGTGAAATAATAAGAACATGACTATGACAACAATTTTAAATGTAGGTTGTGTTCTGAAGTCCAGTTAAAATTCACTAACATTTGCCTCCATTTTTGTAGCACTGTATAATACCACACTGTAATAAATGTGTTTGATATTATCCCCCAAAAGGAAGATAACAGTAAATATAAAAACCATGCTTTAGGGATAGCCACTTTCTGTTTCCCTCTGTAGCATGTAGCATGTAACATCAACAAAGAAGGTTCATGTTTAGCTTTCAAAGTAGTAAGCACAACATCTCATTACAATACGTGTAAAAATTGTTTTGTAGTAAATGACAGAGTGAAAGTGTAAGCCACTCTCAACATTGGGAGACATCACCACCAGGAACAGATAGAATAGCAATGCTTCAAACTATGGAAAAAATCCACCCAATTCTAATATGAAAAATAAAACAATATTCCACAAACAGTCCAATCTCCAAGAAAAGGGAAAACTGGGATTGAAGAAATCTTTTGACCATTATACTTATAATCCCCAGTTCAATCAAAATGTTGTTCAAAATTTTACAATAAAACTTTTACGATATATTTAGTAATAAATGTCAGATAACCAGGCTGTATTCAGAAAATGAAGAGAAACTAGATATCTTATTGCAAATATGATGACTAATGGAGCATATGAAAGACTTTCAAAAGAAAATAATGCTGTGCTTAATAGATTAGAGCAAGGCCTTTCACTAAGAATATCATGAAAAACTATGGATTACTGCACCTTGGCTCAGTCATTAATCAAAATGGAGCCTGCAATAATAATTAAAAACAAACAAACATTGACCCGGGACAGGTGCTTACTCCTTACTTTGCTATGTATCACTCCAACTGAGAAGTGTCCCTCCCTTTGTTATATCAGACATGCAAACAGATGTGGCAACAGGGCTGGAGGGGGGCTTCTTAGTTGGAGCAATGCACGGCAATGTACAGAGCATGGAGTGCCAGGTAAACAGCTCAAAGTATTCTGGCAAGTGTAGACTCACACTTAGATAGCAACTTTATTGTCCAGTCTAAACCCAGAATGCATTTACTCCCCCAGTGACATGAGAGCTAACAAAATACCGCTGCACTTGAGAGCACCTGAAATATATTCAAGCTATATTTAAATTAACAGGCATCCATATCTATTGGATAAATCCATTTGAAAATGGTTGAATTGCCTTGGTATCCTGCAGATAATGCTATATATTGCAGTTACCCTTCCTACAAACAATACTAAGAATGAATATTTGGCTCATTTTTATGAGAAATATGACACAGAAATGCATTTCCCATGCTCCTTGGTACTGGGAGACATTAGTATTCAAAACATTTAAGGTACATTTATCCTGGGCTCATTACACCAGCATGGTGTTCAGTTCTGGAGACCGATGTTTTAATTCCTGCTCAGCTATGAAACCCATTGCGTGACTTGGGCAAGTCATATACTCTATGCCTGAGGAGAGGGTAATGGCAAACCTCTGAATAAATTTTGCCAAGAAAAGATAGGTTCACTTCAGGCTCACCATAAGTCGGAAACAACTTGAAGGCACAACACATTATTATTAGGAAAATATCAGCTGCAAATGTGGTGGGTCTCAGAAAAATACTTGCCCTAGCGATCTCAAAACTCCAATATGGGGAGATGGACTGAGACAGAGGGGAACAATCACAGATTAATAAACAAGTTAAATCAACATTAGTGGGTTTTTTTTAAAAAAAACATCAATTTAAAAGAACAAATAAGACTAATTTATATTAAAACAATCAACCCAAATCAAAGGAACTTTATAGGTCATGATCAATACTTTCAACCATACTTGGGGGAGGACTGGTAATCAGTAAAACTTTTGTAAATTTTAATTGGTTTGCCCTCATCCACTTGTGAAAACCGGATACTGGTTTACCACCTAAACAGCTTCCTTAGAATTAGACAACAACATTAGGAAGAACTTCCTGACAGTAAGAGCTGTTGAACTGTGGGACACACTCCCTCAGATTGTGGTGGAGTCTCCTTCTTTGGAGATTTGTAAATAGAGCCATCAGTCAGAGGTGCTTAGATTGTGTATTCCTGCATGGCAGGAAGTTGGATTGGGTGGCCCTTGTGGTCTCCTTCAACTGTATGATTCTGTGACTCTAGACAGAAATGAGAACTAGAGTTGGATATCATCACCATACTGGTGACACTGAACCTCAAACTCTAAACATTTTCTTTCAGCAGTTTCATATATATTGTATATGTTAAACAAAATGGGAGGGAAAAACTGAGCTCGGAGGGACCTTCAAACCTGAATACTGTTGCCCAATGGTTCCATGCATATGTTAAACAGCCCTGTGGATTCCCACAGGTCAAGGGCCAAGGCACTGAACAGGAACAGCCCTTTACTAAACACAGTTCCCACCTGAAAACCAACTGTTCTTCAAAACTTGCTAATTCTGGCAGAAGAGACCTGATTCTAAATCCATAAAGAGCCAAAGGTTGCCAAAACAGCAATCACAAAACACTGTAAAGTTGAAGAGGGGATTGTTCGTCCTGTTTGGCCTTTTCCTGCTGTTGCTCTGCTCTGTGATGTGAGAAAACATGAAGACTAAAGAGTGTTTATGAATCTATAAACTTTAATATTTATCACTCCAGACAGCTGGCATGTTTCCAATTATTATTACATACACTCATTTCAATAATTAAATCTGCTCCTGACAGGAAATTAGTCAGACAATTTAAGACTGACAATTTGTTCAACCTGCATAGGGTAGAAGAATGGCAACAGTTATAAGAGAAACTGATTCACAGCTTTAATAACATATCAGTAACAACTTTTTACAAAATTGGGCAGAATTAACCAACCTCTAGCACAGCACAGCTAACATGGCCAAAAAGTAAACAGATTTCTCAGTTTTGTGTTCCTTACCTACTTGCATTGTGCTGGTCTATGACTGTAATAAAGATGAACTGAACTACCTGCTTGCAGGGATTCAACTGTGTCACTGAAGGTATACGTAAAGCAGTGATTTGATCTTGATTTTACAAAAAAAATTTTTTTCAAAATAACATTTCATGCTTCTATCATTTTATGAAAGAGGGACAACACAATAATTTTAAAATAAATATTCTTTAAGTCAATTTCAAAAACCGATACGATACAGAATATAATTTTAACAATACAAAACACCTAATGCATTTGTCTCAGACTATAGTGAACATGGTATGGGTTATATCCAGCACCCATATGAAAGAAAACAGTGCCAGGGGAATGGAAATTTGTGGTATTCAGAGATTCTCCTTCCAAGCAACCTGCATGGAACCACCTAAATATACACAAGACTGCCAGTCTTAAAGTAGTGGTCTATGGACCCAATGCTGGTCTTCAAGTCATTCACTGCTAGTTCTCAGAGTTTCCAGAAAAGAAAGAAACAGTTGTAGCCAATTGGCACAAATAAGGTGCCAGTCCCTGACACATGGGGGGGGGGGAGCCAATACCCCAACATAGATACTGTGAGAAGCACTACTCTAGACAGCATCCTTTTCCCTTCTCTGATTTCAGATGTACCAGGGAGCTGTGAGTCACAGCCTATAGTTATTGTGCATGATGGAAGGGAAAGGGATGACACAATTGTGGATTCTTGTTAAGCAAGGAAAGGCTACTTCTTTTAATCAGATAAAGATCTTCCCTATGCTAGGGAATCTTTCAGGATTACTCAAACATGAAGGATCACTCTGCAATTACCAGCCTATTTTGCTATAATGTCTTTGCAAAGAATATATGATTTCCAGAATACGCTTATGCCTTAGCCACTATTGCATTTATAAAACAATAAAGTCATTGAGAAACATATTTTAATTGGCTTAGCTAGAGCTCTGACAAAGACTAAGATCCATGGCCATTGCCACTGGTAAGCATATTTTCTTTATCGAGGTAAGCATATTTTTATTATCAAAAGCTCAAATATCCATTCAGTATCTCATTCACTTAGCAATTTTATACAAAATACCAATGGAGAAATAACCTCAACTCGGCGCTTCTCTCCCATACACTGCCTGCCTTGGTTTTGATCTTAAGAAACCCCCCACCTCTCGTGTAACCAAACCTTTAAGGATCCAGAAGTTAAAACTTTGTTTTGTCCTTTGGAATTATAGTTAGCTTCAGAGAGCTGAAGCTTGGCTTTATCAGTCTTTTTTTCCTTGTTCAACCATGTCTTCCTCCCATCTCTAATGGAGGAGGAGGAGGAAGAGGATGATTACCGGTACATTAAGGACTCAGATGGGACTAAAGGAACTTGTTCTTCCATCGAAACCAGTCTCAAGAAAAAAAAATGTATCTTTCTTATGCAGTCTAATTTGGCTTCATCTCAAAGTAATCTGGTATGAGTAATCTGGCTTAAGAGGCATGTTCACGTTGCTAAATCCTAAATAAAGTTCCTATGGAACTAGTATAGTTATTCCACACAACTTGGGAGATAAGTATGACCTTAACTACAATAAATTTCTGAAGGAGGGGGGAGACAACCTCTACCACTGCCACTGCCACTGCCACTGCCACTGCCACTACCACTACCACCACCACCATAAATAGGTAAATCTGTCTATACTAATACTCCTCCAAAAGGGTTAGGAAAGCACATTATTCCCTACTTTTGGTCCACAAGAGTCCTCAAAGGTAGGTTACTGTCATGAGCAGGGGTAGGCAACCTTTCCCTTTTAAGGGCCAAGGGACTTCAGCTCCCAGAATCCCAGGAGCTATTGGCCAACATGGGACTATTGGGCAACATGGCTGAGGCTTCTGGGAGCTGAAGTCCCTTGGCCCTTAAAGGGGAAAGGTTGCCTACCCCTGGTAAAGAGTGTGTGGCTTAACCAGAGAATATCATAACCAAGTAGATTTTTCAGCTAGATTTTCACATCCCTCCTCCAATATTTTTTGGAAATTTAAAATGTGCCTTCTCTTGGATAATAATAATAATAATAATAATAATAATAATAATAATTTTTATTTATATTCCACCCCTCTGTCCAACAATGGGGTGGCTTACAACAGTTAAAATTCCATACAATATATTAAAATACTATCCAAAACCCCAAGCCCTCCCACCCCTTAAAAAATATTAGACCAATGATTATCATTAAAACATATAGTAAACATCGAATAAATAAATCATAAAACAGACATAATAAGCAGAGCAGTGGTTGCAGTGGAGGAAAAGGAGATAAGTTAACTCCTGAGACTGGGATCTAATCAGGAAAGGGATCTAGTCAGGAAAGTTTAGGCATATTCATAAAATCAGTTCTGATAACCATACTCGTTTGATATTGTCAGTTCCATTAGAAAATATTCCAGGTTTGTTCTTCTAATTTTATATAATATAAATTACTTATATTTCTCCATAATGAACAGAAGATGTTTGTGTGTGTGCTTTTTCATCTGTCTGTCTGTCTCATGAATCATGACTCAGACATTTTTAATAGCTGTGGAAAGAAAAGTTGTTAAGTTTCCCTGGCATAGGGAAGATCTTTATCTGATTAAAAGAAGTACCCTTTCCTTGCTTAATAGGAATCCACAATTTCCTCCTTTATTGGTAGATGTATACCCATGATATTCCATCCTTAATGGACACCCAAGGCCCATGGAATTAGTGTATCCTATGAATCCATGCCTATTTTACTTCAAGTTGAGTGTATCCATAAAGGAACCTTAGAACTATCCACAGGGTGAGACAAGAAAAACCCTAGATTTGTTGAATAAAAGCTGCCATGTATCAGTCACATTAGATTTTTTTCTCCCTGAACACTCTCATGGTGATTCATACTTTACTCAGTTATGGAATAAACTGTAACAGCATTCTAAGTCATCAGAAATTCAGTCTGAGAAATTCAGTTCTAAGTCATCAGAAATTCAGTTATATTATCCTTACTCAATAAGAGAGCAAAGCTTCACATGGAAGCAAGACATGAAGGGGGATGGGTGGGTTAAACACATACACACACTTCATTTATTAACTAATATACTGTGATTAACTGTCACATTTTACAGTATACTTAAGGGCTCTGGCAAAGGTCTCCCTTGCCTCTTATGGCATCAGTCTCCCCCCTTCCCTTCCCTCCTTTACATGGTAATGAAGAGCTACTACTGACAGTGATCCCTCTGTCTTTCTCTTCTTCCCCCTGCCCAGCTCTGCATTCAAACATGCACAGCTCATGCATAAGCAAACAGGTGCAAGGGACAGGGCTCTGCCAAACCCTGAGCAAGCATGAGGTACACATGTATCTTACTGATTGTGGCATGCCACTGATAGAAGACGACAAGGCCAGACAATAGGCAGGGTCAGTAGGTGGCTCTTTGATTTTTCTGGCTCCGACACAGCGGCCCGTGGGAGTTTGTAGATTGGGGGAGAAATATTGTCCTTTCCACCCTGGAACATTAAAGCACTGGGATAGACAGCAGCTTGGGATGCATCTGGGATGCAGAGTCTGTTTTTCTTATTAATAACTTTCAACAGAGAAGCACATCCAATCATCATATATTTACCTCCACTCCCTTCAGCTCCTTTGAAAGTAAAGAGATGATTAGCCTTAATAAAACATATGGATGCTTTGACTTTGTTTTGGGTGTTTTTTTTTTTTTTTGGCATGGTGTGTGGTTTTTTTTTTTTTTTCATTTTTAAAGCCTTTATTGTAGAATAATGAAACTCTTTATTGAGAACAGCACATCCTTAGATGAAAAGTACGAAATTCTCTTTCAAACCGTGGCTGAGAGAGTAAGAGAAATTTAACACCTGTATTTAGTCACATTTCCTCTGTGAAATGTGACTAAATACATTTTCCCCCTGTTCCTATCTATAATTTTTTAAAACTTATAATTTAATCACATGCACTAAACATGCAGGTTTACAGCAGATAGTTTGGAAAGCACTGACTGTAGCCTAGTTGCATTCACACACAGTGTTTATTTCATTTGGTATGAAAAACCCCAAAGCTGAGGTGAGAGAAAAGGGAATAGAGCTGGTCTTCCACAGCCATGGATTCTACATTCACAGATTAAATCATCCATGGCTTGAAAAAATATTTTTTTAATCATAGAATCATAGAACTGGAAGAGACCTCAAGGGCCATCCAGTCCAGCCCCCTGCCATGCAGGAACATAGTATCAAAGCACCCCCAACAGATGGCTATCCAGCCTCTGTTTAACCTCCAAAGGAGATTCCACCACACTTCAGGGCAGCTTACATCAATAAAATGTCACAATATACCTTCCCAGACCCACCCTCCCCTTAAAACAATATTAAACATAATAAGAATTAAAACAGTTAAAACAAAACAATTAAACAAAATTAACAGCTTACAATAATAATAAACAATAAAACAATAAAAAGCAGTCTAACACGCAGCCCACCAGCAATAAAAAATGTGGCTGAATGTAGCAGCAGGTGGGGGGAAAGAATTACTCACTCATTGGCCAGGAATTTAATCAGGAAAGGCCTGCCGGAAGAGATCTGTCTTGACAGCCTTTTTAAAGCTGTCTAAGTTGGTAACTTGATGGATCTTGTCCGGCAGGCCGTTCCATAATCTGGAAGCAGCTTCCGAAAAAGCCCTCTGGGAAGCTGTCGACAGTCTAGTTTTAACAGGCTAAAGCAAATTCCTTCCAGAGGACCAAAGTGTGCGGGTGGGATTGTATGGAAGGAGATGGTCCTGAAGATAGGATGGACCCA
>JAIPUX010001232.1:114469254-114487940 GCA_020142125.1 Phrynosoma platyrhinos | reverse complement strand
TAAAGGACTGTTTACAACACTTCATCAACATCAATTTCCAACAAGGATAAACCCAGCTAGCATCTGGACTGTAAACGGGATGTATTTTCCTGTCCACAGGCAAATGCAATAAAACCCATTTTAAAAATAAATGTGCCTTTATCCCTTTGGAGATAAGAAGTGTTAAAAGAGAGTGTGCTAATCTCCTGTGTTTACTGCTTACACTGTATTATTAGTTTCTAATGTTATTTTAATAAAATAATAATAATAATAATAATAATAATAATAATAATAATAATAATAATAATAATAATTTATTTCTTATATCCTGCCTTTTGCCTAAGCAATCAAGATGGCTTACAAATATAAGATACTGATTAAAAAACATACATTACAACAATAACAGTAATACAATACCACCACCCCCGATGGAGGGAGGGCCTTCTTCTTTTCCAGCTAGGCCCAATGGAGCCAGCCTGCCTTCTCTTCCTCCTGATGATGGTGGATGGAGGGAGGACCTTCTTCTTTTCAGGGTAGGCCCGATGGAGCCAGACTGCTTTCTCTCCCTCCAGAGGATGATGGAGTGAGGGAGGGCTTTCTTCTTTTCAGGTTAGGCCCGATGGAGCCGTCCTGCCTTCTCTCCCTCCAAATGATGATGGAGGGAGGGAGGGCCTTCTTCTTTTCAGGCTAGGCCCGATGAAGCCGTCCTGCCTTCTCTCCCTCCAAATGATGATGGAGGGAGGACTTCTTCTCTTCAGGCTAGGCCTGATGCAGCTGGCCTGCCTTCTCTCTCTCCTGATGATGGTGGATTTTAAATTACTTGTGAGGGCATCCCTCATTTGGGAATTGCTTAAACCACATCTTGGTTTCTTTAAAAAGGATCACATGAAATTCACATAGTGAACATACAGTGGGCCCTTGTTATCTCCTGGGATTTGGTTCCAGGACCCCCCATGGATAACAAAATCCATAGATATTCAAATCCCATTAAATACAATGACACAGCAAAATGCTGTCCCTTATACAAAATGGAAAATCTAGGTTTTCTCTTTGGAATTTATACTCTTTAAAAATATTTTCAAGCCATGGATGCTTGAATCCATGGATAAAAAAATCTGTGGATACAGAGGACCAACTGTACTTTGATAGTAAATTTCCCTGTATACTACTTTGCTTCATTGTTTTCTTCTGTACGAAGTCCAGTATACTTTCACCAACACCTTCACCATCCCTCTCAAAAGGATAGTAGACAAAAATCAGATAAGATGTTTTCTATTTCATTCTTTAGGAAGCAAGAAAAATAAGGGATAAAATACATTTACAAAATTATACGGAACCACTGAAAGCACTAAAAAAGTGACAAAACGGTCTGAGTTAAGCAGTGTCACTTGAGATGAGAGATTCTCTGTGTCTTTATAATCCAGTTCATGCTTCAATGTTTATTTTATTTCACATCAACATTTATTAGTATGCCTTTATAGAAACAATAGTTCATAACACATAACAATGTAGTTTGTTTCAACAATGCCTTCCTGAATTTGCAGATCTTTATTTTGAGGGAATAGTTAACTGGCCATAGGTGCATTTTGCTATTTTATTTAGTGTTTTAAATGTTAACCACCACTAGCTAGGCAGCTGCAAACAAATTTAATGACCACATGCCTGCCTTTAAATCACATACTGAATGCATTTTAGAGAATGGACCACGACAATGGTTTAAAGCTTTATTCTCCTCTGCAGCTACAAGTCATCACAATGCCTCCTCTAATCAGGTTACTTTGCATCTGCCTGTCACAAATAACCTAGTAACAACTAAATGGATCACCATAAATCTTTCAATTAGAATGCATAACTTTATTAGCACAATATTTTTGAACTGACTGCATTACTTTAAAGAGAGCTTTCATTTACTCCATCATATGGGGTCAAATGTGCAATGTACACTGGATGGAAGCTATATAAATACAAATTTTAAATCTGGTGATCTCAGCTACTCCTCTTAAATTTTATAATGCAAGCAAATTGCCTCTCTGGCAAGGCATTTGGGGCAATTTTTTAAAGCTGAATGGCATCAAATGAATAGGTTGTGATTCACTTCATTGCTTTTCAAATTGTACTTTCAGATGTTTGTCTCTTCAGACATGAAGACAACACATCTCTCTATCCATTTTTAACCCTACATTTTAAGGCAAAATTATATGTTATTTATACATGTAATTGTAAACTGCTGCTTCTTTTATTAAAAAGCTGTTCCAAGAAGTAGTGATGGAAAACAACTCAGTTTTTTTTACCTCTTCTCCAGTAGTTTTTGAAACATATATTTTTGCCCTTAGAAACAGGCATTTCAAACACTCCATTGGAGGAAGACACATTTGGAAGAGTGCCCTGTGTAGGGAAAGGGTATACAAGGAAATAATTAAGAATCATCTCCCCAAATGGCTTTTTAGATGACAGTACAGGCAGTTTCCCTTGTCCAAAATTCCAAAATATGCAATACTCCAAAATGCAAATTTGTCTACATGGGTGGCTAAAATACTGATACTTTTGCTTTTTCGTGATTCAGTGTACACAAACTTTGCCTCATGTACAAAATGATTAAAAGTATTATGTATAAAATTACTTTCAGGCTATGTGTATAAGGTGTATACAAAACATGAATTAATTCCATGTTTAGACTTGGATCCCACTTTCAAAATGGGTATATGCAAATATTCCAAAATCTGAGAAAATCAAAAAATCAAATATGATTCTAGTCCCAAGGGAGACTCTACCTGTATGTTAGATTGCAATTACCATTGGTTCAAACATGAGAAGATCAGCTTGACTCCACAGGTGAAATAATGAATCAGATGGTAACTCAAGCCATCAGTCTTGCCCATCCCCTCCTGCCCCCACACTTCAAACAGGTCATCCATCTTCAAAATTATATTTGAAGATGACACATCATACCTATTTATCAATTCATTTGTCATTGCATTGATTTTTTTTGAAGGCCATTTTTTTAAAAAGTGCACTAGTGCTATAGAGAATAAGAAGTGGGCAATGCTTCTTCATAATTTTACAGGCAGAGGGGTGGAACCAATCAGTATAGTACAGAACTAGTGCCAGTTTCAAATGTACAAAACAGGGGGTTGGGGGAGTTAACATTTTTCCCCAATGGAAAATAAAAACTAGATGTACAAATGATCAGACTCTATGTAAAGCATGTTGTCCCTGTAATGGACAGGAAATACTGCAGCCCATTCATATACATCACTTGTGGAGCAGACTAAGGATAAAGCACCTAGGAACGATTATACTTTTTACTACACCATCTTTATCCTGCAATGCCATTTATCCTGATGCAATTCTGAAATATATTGTATTTAATTTAAAAATAAACTCTTCCAATATTGTATCACTCACTGTACAAACATGTAAGCATCCTAGTTTTCAACATATATTAAACATGTATTTAGCCAAGTACACAGATTAGCTTTCCTCAACATGGTGTGTTCTAGATGTGTTGAAATGCAAACATATTCCCAGGGTTTTTTTGTGGGGTTTTTCAGGCTGTGTGGCCATGTTCTAGAAGAGTTTCTTTCTGACGTTTCGCCAGCATCTGTGGCTGGCATTTTAAGAGAAAACTGAAATGGAAGAGCATGGGTCTATATATAGGGTCTCACAGTATATATAGACCCATGCTCTTCCATTTCAGTTTTCTCTGAAGATGCCAGCCACAGAAACGTCAGAAAGAAACTCTTCTAGAACTTGGCCACACAGCCCGAAAAAACCCACAAAAAAACTATGGATGCCAGCCATGAAAGCCTACGACTTCATATTCCCAGGGATTTATCATTCAAGGCTCTTCTTTCATTAAAACAATGTTGTGTCTAAAAACATTATGCATTCATTATGCTCTCTTTCCTACTGCTCTTTTCTGAGATTGTTTGCACTAAAATATTATCATACACATTTGGGACTGCCTGTCCAATACCTGAGCCAAATCATTATTCCCACCCTTTTAACTAGCTTGCAACCTAGGCAGAGAGAGAGAGAGAGAGATGCCCTCCCACAGAAATATACCGTATTTTCCGGTGTATAAGACGACTGGGTGCATAAGACAACCCCCCACTTTTCCAGTTAAAATATAGAGTTTGGGAAGAGTATGACTTCCAAAACTGTTGTTGTTGTTGCTGTGCACCTTCAAGTCATTTCCAACTGATGATGACACTAAGGCAAACCTATCATGAACCTCCTTATACCTGGTGTATAAGACGACCCCCCCCACTTTAACCCCAGATTTTGCAGGTTAAAAAAATAGTCTTATACGCCAGAAAATAAGGCATGAAAACGCTCTTACCTTTACAAAGGCATTTTTCCTGGGGTGGTGGTGCTTTCTGAACAAAATAAATGAGACTTCTAGCAGCTAGTCTTATCTATCTCAATGCTGGCTTTCATCTGCCAATGATTAAAAGTCTGAAGAAAGCAGCAAGACACTGCAACTTAATGAAATAAATGCTATTGAAACTGTAAAATTCTTTTCTGCTTATATTTCCAAGTGTGTTTAATAAATGCTATTGAAACTGTAAAACTCTTTTCTGCTTATTATTTCCAGGTGTGTAGGTATGTGTGAAAGAGAGAGACTCTGGAACATGGCTACAAGGCAGGGAAGAGGCAGTGAGCAAAGCATTGAGCAAAGGCAATGAGCAAAGTTTTGGCTTCTCTGATAATCCCCAATGGGGGGGGGGGGAAGAATAATTTACCAATGTATTTTTTTCTATAGAAAAAAAGTTTATCAGTTACTTTGCCAACTGAAAGAAAATCAAATAGAATTGTCCACTCCTTTCCCCCTGATCACTGGTAAGCAAAGGGCACCTAAGCCACACCTTATACCCGCCTACTGCCTTCAACACCCAAAATCATCATCAAAGCAGAACTGAATGATCACAGTCCAAACAGTAGCACAATAGTAGCAAAAAAAAAAGGTCATTAAGAGAGTGTTTTCATTAATGAAAATAAACACTTTCCAAACAGTCTCCCACCAGGAGAACAGAAGAGGAACAATGTAATATGATAAGTCCCAGCCAAAGATGCTATCATCGTGGTGCTGTTGTGATTTACCTGCCTCATATGATAGAGTACCTCAGTCAAGATGGCCAGGATTAAAAAGCTAGATTGACAGCATTCAAGGTTAATTTATGATATATATTTCCTTGCTAGTTACCCCAGATCTCAATTAATACAATTAATTCTGTATACTGATTCTTTTGTGAGACTGCTCTTATTTTATCAAGCAAGTTAAAAGGAATAATACTACTGATGACTAACATTCTTCTATGGGAGTTGACTACTGTGGTATAACCTTACATTTCCTGACTTATTTCAGATTCCTCTTTCCAAACATGACTGTTTTACAGCAATAACCTAGAACACTGTTTTTGGGGAAGTCTAATCAATCTTACTTGATTCAGTAATAAAACTACCCAGCAGCAAAACAGAGGTTAAAATTTCATCTTCCATGTAATGACTGTTTTTTGTCAGATTTTTGTAACAGATCTAAAATCAATAATCATACAGCACCTTAAATGTACCATTTCAACTTCTTATAAGTAGGTCAAAAAGGCTTAGAAAATCAAGGGGTTATTTTTTTTTTAATCTAGTCAATGATAAATACAGGGAAATTCTTTCATAAGCAAACTATTCAGAATTTGGGTTCTCTGTAAATCAGAATGTTTGTTTTTTTTTAAAAAAAGCACTTTTTGTTGCTTTGGCTTAATATTACAATGCTCACTAAGAATGTGAAGCGCAACTGGCCACTCTGCATTCAACACAATGGAACAAATCATTGCTGTATGCCTTCAATTCATTTCTGACTAATAACAACAGCAAGGCCTATCATGGAATTTTCTTGGCAAGATTTGTTCAGAGGAGGTTTGCCATTACTTTCGCCCAAGACTAAGAGCATGTGACTTAACCAAGATCACCCAGTGAGTTTTATGGCTGAGCGTGAACTGAACCCTGGTCTCCAGAGTCGTAATCCACCACTACACCACACTTAGAATCATAATCATAGTCTCTAAAACTTGTAATTTTCTATTTAAACTACATTTGCAGGGCAGCCAGGAACTGTAGCAGTAGTACTGCTTTCTTAATAGTGTCTGTGAAAACTAGTCCTGATCAGCACATACCCATTGTATTGAGTCAACTGTTGAATGATGAGTCATGATTCAACATGTCTACTGTAGTCAAAACAACTGGCAGAATTAATTCCTCTATTTCCTATTTGCCTCATTCAGCTTAGTTTTTAAATGAAATAATCCATCTCCTCACTTTTAGTAAATGCTTCAGGTTTTTCCAATCCAGTCCAAGAGGAGCCAGGATGGTGGTGTTGCTGATTACATGATACTTTACTACAGCAAAACAAAATAAGTACATTTTAAACTGTGGGAACGCCTAAAGTGATTAAACTTCTAATATATAAAACAGAAACAGATTATAGAACTATTGCTATTCATTCTATAAAGGAAAAATGACAGATTCATATCTAGCTTGGTTGTTAACCAGTAAATCACACTAATCTATTTTTTTTCCAGAGGTCATTGAACAGCCTTTTTCAAATTGGTATACAGCAGATGTGGTGGACTGCAAATCTCCTCAACTCTAGCTAACATGTTCAATTGGGAGAGATCATGGGAGTTTAAATCCAAAGCAACTGGAAGTATCCAGTCCAGGGAAGTTGGCCAAGGAGAAGACTCCAGTAAATGGCTAGGTGCCACTACCAGCCATTAGACTGGAGGAGGTGGGAGAAAGGCAGGATATAAATCCCATAAATAAATAAATAAATAAATAAATAAATGCAGCCAACCAACATGGAGGAGGTAAGACAGCAATTTTAATAGAGGAAACACTAACTAGAAACAACAAACTGCTATCCCTCTTATCCAACCTGAATTGAGTTATAAGGAAAGCCAAAGAGATAAAACTCTAAGGCCTGAAACAGACAGGCCAAAAGAAGCAGGTTCTAGCCACTGCAGGGGTGTGGCGTTCAAATGGCACATGCCTCTAAAGTGGCTAGAAGCTGCTCCGAGGCCATGCTAAGGCGGAAAGAGTTGGACCTTTTAGGAGATGATTAAATCTGCTTCTGCTGGCAGCCCATTTGGGACCACAGCGACAGCCCACTTCAGGAGTGTCCAGACTATCTGTTTCGGGCCCATAAGAAGCAGATGAGGTGTCAGAAGAAATGTATGAAATGATTCAAAGGATGGGCAAAATGGAAGAGATAAAAAGAAAAGGAGGGCAGAAAGAAACCCAAGAGATGCAGATGGAATAAATGCATAAGGACGCTTCAGAGGTTTGCTAAATTTCTTGTGATTTGTGACAGAACTGCAGCTTTTTCTTATCCCATATGTTTTCTCTCTGAATTTCCAGAAGTACAACACTATGTTTTAAAATGTGTTTAAAGCGTATGCTGTTTATAACTATTAAACAGATTTTTATAAAGAGAATTAAAAGCATGAAGCTGAAGAACCAAGGAATTGTACTTAAACAAATTTTCAAATTGATCTGTATTATATTTATTCACTGAACTGGAAAACTAAGAATATTAATATGGCAAGTTTGACATTGCAACAATTGATGCAAATGCTAGTATCTAATGATAATTCTTGCATGCTTCTATCAATGAGAGAGCAGAACTATTGTCACCTCTAAGCATATGCATAGTTTTGTTTCCCTGCATTTTTACAGCATGGACAAAAGAATCAGAGTGCACTTTCAGGCTAATTTACGTGTGTGTCAATTATACATTTTTCTTTAACATTCTGATGAAATAATTAAAATGATTACAGGTTAGAGATCAAAAGGACAATTTCCTATCTAGGTAAAATTGAATTTAAGGTACTATCAACATTTCTGAATTCCTTTATATAAGTTCTTCTATATTTCCTTATACTATAGTCAATTCAAAAATATTCTACAAAAAAAAAAAAACAACTTTGTTCCCTGTCAGCATCATTATATGACCTCTTTCTACAGCTGGGTTTCTGTCTCACCATCAGATTTAAACATCCTAATCTTACAATTAAAATTCTTCCCTCTTCTGTTCTATTTCATCCTATCACTTTTTCTGATTCTTACCACACTGATCCACCTGCCACCTATCCTCTTTGTTGAGTCTTTTCATTTCTGTATCTAACATACCTTATTTTTAAATAATGATTGTTCATAGAAACATGGTGACCACTGCTTTCTTAAATGGTTATGGGGGGGGGTTTATTGGATACCCATATTTGGATATTTTTAAACATTACAAATTCAACTTCCATGTTCAAAAACAATAAAACTGACATCAGGCATAGAATTTGAAAAGAATGTTAAATGTATCCTGAAAGGAAAGGTAAAGCTCTTTGTCATGAGCATACTGATGACACCAAACTCATTGCCCCACATAGCATTTCTCAGCAAATTCATATAGGTCTGGGGAAAGTTGGATGTTGGCCCCCAGTTCTAAGGCCCCAAAGGCCCCAACAGTCCCCAAAACCTCCAATTTGGGAAAAAAATGTGATTTTGAGGGAATTATTGTCCCATAACCATGCAGAAAGTGTCCCAAACAAATGAATACACATGGAAACACCCATCACACCCCACTCCTCTGTTTTCATGACAGTGCAATCAAAATGGTGACTGTAAGAGGTGAAGCATCACTGGTCATCATTGTGAGTAGGGCTGTTGATGACCTGTCTCTTAGAAGTCTTTCATTCACATGATTGCCATAAGCGATTGGCAAATAACACAAATATAATTACTACTCATTATCTCTGTAGAAATGAAATCAAACTTTGATAATTTACACCAAATTTCCTAAAATGCATTTTAGTACTGCATACACTGATAAGCTTCTAATTTCTGTGACATCTGTCTCATTAATTCTGACCAAAATGTTTCCAATATCCAGATCTATAATCACACAGGTAGTTGAGCATGTTATTGTCCAACCAAATGTGTTATGAATTCTCAGATGACAGACTATGCCAAGGCCAGATGTCACAGATACTGAAACCGATAATCCATCAGTAATTTTCTATCTGTCGGAATAGCTCTGACCCACTGAACTAAATAAATATGTTTAATCACCAACTGGTCAACTTATCAAAAAGTGCCATGGGGTAAACAGAAGGTCTTGTCAAGTGAAAGTCAGGCATTACCTTAACATTGGCATTGTACCTTATCTCAATATATTTACTTTCATAAATAGAGAATAAAATCATATTTGAAAATTCTGTATTATTTATGAAGTGCTATAGATAAAAAAGCTACATTTTCTTCACAAATCTTAAAATGTATCAAGCAAAATGCTAATGCCCTTAGTGTGCATTCCCAAAGAATATTCCAGGAAGATGTGTGTCCTCTTTTGGATTTTTTCTTTATAATACAACAGAGTAGAATCTGAAACTGAATACATGAATGAAGAGACAATAGGTCAGATTTTCCAATTTCCTTGGAAATTTTCCAATACACACCATACCCTACTAAAGGATTTTGGTGAAATACTGAGAAAGTGGTTATTTGCCTACATAACAAACCAACAATCCTGTAATTCTGAGATATTAATGTGTCACCTTACTACTGTCTTGTACTGGCAGCCATGACAGAAAACTCTTGAACTTGTTTATTCACACTTGTTTAATCCTGCTTCCAGAATCTGCCTTGCAGCCTGTGGTGGCGAAGAAGATGGATGAGGAGAACTGAGGCCATAAGAGGTCGAGGTCACAATGTCACTGGATCTCATTAACTACATCAGTCACCACACCAGACACTTCAGAGGTCATCTCAATGGATGACTCTAGGCTAGGTGATGAAAGAATGGCTGACACATGAACTGGGTTTTTTTTAATCCTGTTGTTGATACCACATATATTAAAATAAGGGCATAACCTCAGCTTGCCCTTAAACTCCCCCTAGATGTCTGTTCATTTTGAGACAGATTGTCTTATATTAAAGATAGTTGACACATGCCAAAATAAAATTTATTAGCTGAGTGATGGCCGGGGGGGGGGGGGATCAGGACATATAACTTTTTAAAAAAACCACTAGCCTTCATGAAAACCCAAATCCCATTTTTCAAAGCAAATTCATGTGAAGCTCACATCCATATCTGATATATATAGAAACAACTCTGCCACACACAAAAGTGAGACAGATCAGAAATATACCTCTTTAAATCCATAGTAAATGTATCTTAGGCTGCATCTACACTGCAGAATTAATGCAGTTTGACACCACTTTAACTGCTATGGCTCAGTGCTAGGGGATTCTGAGGTCTGTAGTTTTCTGAGATATTTAGCCTTCTCTATCAGAGCTCTGGTGCCACAACAAATTACAAATCCCAGGATCCCACAGCATGGAGCTATTACAGTTAAAGAGGCGTCAAACTGCATTATTTCTACAGTGTGGTAGCAACCTTAGTGTGTTTTTAGAAAAGAAACACTGCTATGATGTTAAAACTTGATAAGAATTGGTATTATATATAAGCCAAATCTAATCTAAAGCAGTGCTAGTCAAAGTGGTGGTCCAGGAACTGGTGTGATTGTCGGTTCTTGGCAAATTTCCAAGAAAGAAAGAAGCAATTGTAGCCAGTGTGCATAGATATTGATCTGGTTCCTGGTACACTGGGGTGGGATGGGATGGGATGGGGTGGGGTGGGGGATAATTCACTGGTCCCTTACCAGGTTTGGGAAGTACTGATCTAAAGCACATTAGCAATAATAAATTGTGTCACATTAACATAATGTACTACGGATATGGTTAAAAATCCTGTTGAGGCATAACTACCCTGACACTGGCATGACAGCAAGAGTTAAAAGGGAGCAGGTAGTCTGGCTATGAAGGAAGTAAAATATTACAGAAACGGGCTGCTCAGAGCTGCCCAATTTCATCACCTTTTTCTTTCTGCTGCTGGACAATTTTGGGGAAAGCACAACTACTACCACAGCACATCAATAAGATTCCAGCCAAAGTAATTAGGTCCCTGCATAATATAAATCAATTATAGGTTCCTTTGTTTTAGCAAATAGAAGATTCCAATTCTAAATATTTTGGAAGAATATTTACCCAGACTTTAGAGGTTCTTCTGTTCATCATGCTAACCAGAGGTCTGAATTTGTATTCCAAAGCCCTGCCCTGCCCTACCCTGCTTCATGAAGTTCAACATTGATCTCTATCTGATTCCTCTTTTCATTTTCCCAGATATGCTTTTCCCATTTCCCAGATATTTTTGTCTCCCTTTTCATTTAAAACTACATTTTTTTAAAAAAAGATCATGATATTATTATTTATTTATCCAGAGTATAAATAAAGGTTCCCAAGGCAACCTACAAATCATTAATTTGATAGTTCCCTGCCCTCAGGCTTACAATCTAGCAAATGACATGGACATTTACCCCCCCCATTACTGTATATACTCATGTATAACTCTAGACATTTTAGTCAAAAATTGTTCCAAAAAAATCTGAGTCAACTTATCCATGGGTTAATGTAAGTACTATACTTTAACTCTCATAAAAATACAAACCAAAATACAAACCTTGTGAAACGCAAGAGTGTAATCTGTCCTGGAAAGACTGATCCCGCCCCCACTCTTTCATCCACCAATCCACACAAACATATGCCTGCCAGAATTTTTTAAGTTCTTTGGCATTGTCTTCCTTTGCTTAATCCTATATTACATGACCCTAAGTCTTACACTCAACTTATCCATGGGTCATATCAAAATCCATGGAAGAGTTTCCCATTATAGGCTCCTGGGGAAAGGACTTGGCTTCCAAATGCATTCTTCTCTTGTCTCCACTGTGTTGCTAACTAAAAATTTTGATTAATACTTATTGTTTTAATATTTTTATGTAAAGGTTTGCAAACATTTCCATAAAATGACATGCATATAACATTTAAAAACCAATCTACCCTCTGAGATTGTCAAGCAGAATGAACAGTCCTCATGACCACTTATATGTCCCTAGTAATGATGTGCATGACAACTCCTACATCATAGTTATCTTACAATTAGAGAAGGAAACCAATAATGTTTCAGAAATGTTTAAAAAATGGTTGAATGACAAAGAGAAGATATGGGAAAATGGAGAGACAAAAGCTGAAGCAAATATTTTTCTCCAGAGTCCTCCAAAGCTGATGTTCATTCCATACCTTTAGGTCAGTTCAGTGTATAGAAAGTGAATGGACTCTCAACCTGTTCATAGTAGATTCTCAACCTGTACATAGTAGACTAGCACACCTATGGTAAAGTGTAAAATTTACCAGCATTTCCTACTTCATATCATCTGCCATCTTAGGCAACTGTCTCACTGGCAAACTGGTATGTCGCTTTTGTCTCATACAAGAAAGCTTTCCATTACAAACTATTCAATCTTCTTCATGTATACCCTCTACCAATTGCTAAACTATTTAATGCCTATGACAAAGTAGTATGTAGTCTGCAAAACAATAAAAATAAAAATGCTACAATAATTTTAATATCTCATGGCTATGGGTGCATCTACATTGTAGAAATTATGCAATTTCACACTACAGAATTAATGCAGCTTGACACTGCTTTAATTGTCATGGCTCCATCCTACAGAATTCTGGGTATTTGTAGTTTTGTGAGCCACCAGCACTCTTTGGCAGAGAATGCTAAAGAATTTGTAAAACTATATACCATCCATGCTTAAAATAGTTTCTGTCAGTGGAACAAGGAGACAGTGGAAGAGGGAGACTTCTGCCCTACAGAGCACTTAACATACATTCCCAAATCAAATTGGCCTTCTGGGTTCTGCAACAATTTGAAGCAGATTTAGGAGACTATGGGCCTTTGCAGACTGCCAGAAATAGTGTACATTAAATTGAGGCACTGCCCTGGCTCAGTGCTAGGGAGTCATGGGGATTGTATTTTTTTCTGAGACATTGAGCCTTCTCTGTCAGAGAGCTCTGGTGCCACAATAAATTACAGTTCCCATGATTCCCTAGCACTGAGCCAGGGCAGTGCCTCAATTTAATGTGCACTATTTCTGGCAGTCTGCAAAGGCCCTATGAAAGACTCAGGGGGAGTAGAGGAAGGAGAAATGTATCTACCCATGAAGGAAGTGGGAGCAGAATCTACTGCATGTCTGAAGTCTATTCACTGTTTCCACCCATGAAGAAAAGATTCATCCTAAAAGGCTAATCAATTGAAGTTCATGTAGGTTGAGTCTCCCTCATTCAGAATTACAAAATCCAAAATATTCCAAAAACCAAAATTTTTCTCATCGGTGACTTCTGATGGTTCATTATACACAAACTTTGTTTCATGCACAAAACTATTAAAAATATTGTATAAAATTATCTTTAAGCTATATGTATACAGTGTAAGAGAGCCAGCATGGTGTAGTGGTTTGAGCGTCAGACTACAACTCTGGAAAACAGGGTTCAGTTCCCAGCTCGGCCATGAAATTCACTGGAGTTATCTTGAACAAGTCACACTCACTCAGCCTCATGGTAAGGCAATGGCAAACTTCCTATGAAAAAATCTTGCCAAGAAAACTTCATGATAGGTTACACTCCAACACCCTAAACTGTTACACCACACTGGCTCTCTGATATTCCCTCCAAAATGATATTATATTCATCTATGGCACATCTACATGGAATGATATCCCTGTCTAGAAACAAAACCAATGATTTTTAGGTGTTTTTTTTTAAGTAATATCATAAACACAATGAATGAATCATTTTGAAATCAGTAGAAGAGTCATCATATTAACTCCCTATGGTTATAATGGAACTTAATTAAGTCTCCTTACCTTATTTGTGCTGTGTCCAAACAAAAAAGTAAACAACCAAGCAAACAGGAGGGGTGAATTTTGGGACTATTTGCAAAAGTGTCAAGGTCATTGTCTCTGCTTGGACATGACAGTGACTCTGACACTGATACTTATGGAAGTCATGGTAACAGCAATGATGTTTTATGTAGCTGATATCTTACTACTGCTTCACAGGATTGAAACCTCATTTCAACCTGAATTCTGACCATGCATAAAAAATCCAATTATTCATTCTGAGATCTAATGAACTGACTCCCATCATTGTTTATGTATGTATGCATCTATTGTATTTCTATTCCAATTCTAATCCAAAACAAGTAGAGATAACATGTATATGGCCAGAAACATACAGAAGTAAAATTTAAAATATAGTGTTAAAATATAATTAAATTATAAACAGATAATGAGGAAGTTCAAGGAAAAGCCAGTATTCACGGAAAAGATGAATAAGATAATACAACAACAACAACAATAAAATTTATTTCTACCCTGGCCCTCTGTCGAACAATCAGGGTGGCTTACAACAGTTAAAATTCATACAATCATCTCATAGTACACTCTAAAACCCTAAGACCCACCCACCCCTTAAAAAAGTATTAAACCAAGTATCATTAAAACAGATTAGAATAAAACATCAAAATTAAAAGAAACTAACTAGAACAAACAATACACCAGCAAGAGCAGTGACAAGAAAAATAGAAGAGGTAACATTAAATAGACTCCTGAGGCCGGCAATTCTAGTCAGGAAAGGCCTGCCGAAAGAGATCCGTCTTCACAGCCTTTTTAAAGCTGCTTAAGTTCATAATCTGACGGATCTCATCCGGCAGGCTGTGCCATAGTCTGGGAGCAGTTACTGAGAAGGCCCTCTGGGAGATTGCAGACAGCCTAGGTTTCATTGGCTATGGCAAATTCCTCCCAGAGGACCAGAGTCCACAGGGGTATTGTATGGGAGGAGGCAGTCCCGAATGTTGTGTTGCTATTTTTATCAGCTATGCTATTGTCTTAGCTAACTAAAATTAGCAAAGCACTGAGTATAAAAGAGGCTAACAGAAATTGACTATACAGAATGGGAGATTGTTCAAACATACATTAGGGATACTTGGGACACTGAATGTTGCATGTATTTTATACTCCATCAAGGAGAGTGTGCAAACATTATGGAAGTGAGAGCACTTCCTAAAAATATAAAATGTGGCAAAGATAAATTCAGGATTAAAGAAAGTGGTGTGAGTGACTGACATTACCAAGATGAAAATGACAAACAACTTTCAACTTGCCCTCCTTTTTCTACATGACAGTACACCAAGCTTTAAAAGTAGATTACGTCTACAGCCTTATAATATTTTACTGATAATAAATCAAATTGATCATAAAGTGTCTTAATTCTGAATAGATTTACACAGTAATCAACACAGTCAAAAGTGAAGAATGCTTGGAACTGTACTCCAGCAACATCTGGAAGACTGTGCGATTCCCACCCTGGTTATCTATTTGCTTATGTACAACCCTTCTCATTTTCATACCGCAGAATGACACATAATTTAAAAGCAAAATACAGCACCATAAGTGTGCAACAATGGCAGTGGGCCAATATTCTGCTCTGAGATGCTGCGGATGGTGCAGCGACTGCCCAAAATGCCAAACATAAGCAAAGCAAAACAAGAAGTGCCTGGAAGTCCATTCCTGGTTTTGAAAAACCACCAATTTCTGTTAATGTACTCAGCAGGGGAATCTGCAACCTAATTAAAAGAACTGTTGCCCCTGCAGGTTTCCAGGACAGGCACTTCCACACCCATTTTTCTGGTGCATAAAATGGGCAATTTGGTGAGTGTGGGAGAGGTTGAAAAACAGGAATGGCCTTGGGGCTACATTGCCCACCCCTTTAAACAAAACCAGGACTAAAATGCAAGAAATCTGCCAATGAAAGGCATTAATGAATATGGTCATCTGTCCTCCTTGGGCCATATTGTTGGCTACCCTACTGGGAAGGTGATGTTTCTTCATTGTTTACAGACATTTTTCAATTAGAAATATGAAAATGTTTACTCCTACCAGCTGGCAGAAGGTACACTCCAGTTCAGGGGAAAAAAATCTACAGCACTTAGTTCTGACTACATTTTTATTCTTTTTAACCAATACTTTTAGGAGAACGTTATTATACAGTCTGTATATCTAATTTGTATACAGTTACAAACTAGATGCATATGAAACAGGTTTAGACATATTGTGTAAAAACAAGTGGGTTATGTTGTAGCAATGTTCTTGTTAAATTTAGTCAAGGACTATACTCTTTTAGTATCACATCAATTTGCTTTCAGTTTTAAAGCAAGTGGAATCATTATGTTTGGACAATGGTCCTGAGCTTGCTATTTCAGCAATATGTGACCTATTAATAATGCAGGAGCATTTTCTTTCTCTAAATGAAATCACTACAAGTGGAAACCCTGAAAGATAATGGCCAAAATTCAACCTTCAGTTACAGGATTCAGTCTCTCTTCTGTTTCTCTTGATGAATTAAGAATTATAGCATGTTGGGGTTTGGTTGTTGTTGTTTTTAGTATCATCAATGTAAATCCTCTTTCTTTAGAAGATGAAAACATATATGCAGTGGTATAGGTGCTTTTTAAAAAAATAATACTGAGGGGAAAACATAGTAACAAGTGACTAGTGTTTTATTTCAGAAGAAAGGAGGGGGGAAATGATCAGTTTCTTCATGGCTTTTGACCTCTGAACCACAACCTCCTAGTCACTAAAACATTCAACACCTCATTTAATCTCTTCTTACTACCCTGGCACAACAGCAAAAAAAGAAAAGAAAAAAATAATTTGGGGACTTCATCAATTTTTCATGAATTTTCATTTAAACCAAAGCCCCTCTTACAGCGGTCGATAGATCAAGCTGCTGTGTCATATTTAACACCTGGGGCTACAGCTGCTGTGACCATCTTTGCCTGGATCAGAGGCAGTTTCAGCCAGCATTATGACTTACATGCTCTCTCTACTTTCTAAGTGGAGACCTCATACTCAAAACTGAAATCCTATCTATGTACTTCATCCAAGATGTGTCTCATGATAATTTCCAATAGTCAGTGGATCAGAGATTCAGGTATATCAACTTGCACTTGACAAAAGGTCCACACTCTGTTATATATTGTATATATCGCTCCTGAGTTCAGTAGAGAGTGATACAAGTCTTATAGATTATATTTTAAATATAAGTAACACTTTACCTTTCAAAATGAAAACCATATTCAACTAGACATATATACAAATTTTAAAGAAAATAACATTATCACAAGTATAATTGAGCTATGATTGAATTTTTAATATTTCATCAGCCAGAGAATTTCTATTTAAGAGTGAGAAGTTGGTGTTAAAAAGACATGCATGTCTATAGAACATTTTGAAAAAGAAAAACAAACCAAATTAAATATAATAAAAGCACAAAGTAACATGATTTATAGGGCCTCATGGAACCCACCAGCCTACAAAAATTTACATAGGTATTACTACAACAGTATCATACATCTATATAACAATGGTTATGGCTGGAGGGATTAAGCCTTGGATGTGGATTCATTCTATCCCAGCTTTCCTTCAAATAGATTTTTTCTTCTGAGACTTATTTTTAAATGTTTACTGCACAAAAGCTTTTCCAGAATTTAAAGGTGTCCAACCAGTATTACAGTCCAATTAAGAAGGAAAATTGAATAGCGCAATTAAATGAAAACAAATTTCACTGACATCATGTAGGATAAAATTGATTCTTATACAGTAGGCCCTTGGTAACCACTAGGGATTGATTCCAGGACCATTACTGGATACCAAAATACACAGATACTCAAGTTACATTATATACAATGGCATAATAAAGTGGTGTCCCTTATATAGAATGGCAAAATCAATTATTATTGTTTTGATTTTTAAAAAAAATATTTTCAAGCTGTGGATGGTTGAATCCATGAATGCAGAATCCATGGATATGGAGTGCAGATTGTATAAGAAACTCACTACTCATGTTGAATTTGAATAAAACACAAAGCATTTTTAAAACAACTGGAAGTAATTTTTCAAGTATGGGAAGAACTAAATGGTAATACAAGAAAGTATGCCTGGTTAATAGAAGGAGATGGAGAAAATGAATGGAGATAGAAAGAAGAACAAGAGGAGATATATTTAGTACACCAAAGATTTGTTTGTTTGCCAAAAAGGGCTAAACAACAGGATTAAAGAGTTGTTGAGGGAGTTTTGTGTGTGTATGAGTGTGTCTTCAAGTTGCCTGTCATGGCAACCTCATCAATTTGACAGGGTTTTCTTGGGCAAAGAATGCTTATTCCTTACTCTGAAATACAGTCTACAGCACCTGGTGTCATATATTTTGACATATACCTTTATCTTACTTTTACTTCACCTTTTATTTCTGGCTCTGGTGTTTGGATTAGGTACACTTCATTCTGCATACACAATCAGATAGCAATTTGAAAATAGCAAAATGTTATTCCCTGCAATACACTGGAATGTTCTTTGCAGTCAGAAAACAACTCTCAACAATGTTAGCTTAGTGGAAAAGTGGGCTGTAAATAGATCACTATGGGGACCTACATAGCCCAAATACAATCTAGCTTTACCGGCTCTAAACTCAAGAAGCAAGTACTACAGTACTTTCTGAAGTACAGGTGCAATTATCCTCTGAAACCAATTCACCCAAAGAAACTTTTCCCTAATTTATCCATGTAGCCAATAATCATTCAGTTACAAAATACTTATTAACAACAGGCTTTTATAATATCATTAGGATTCAGCCAATAGCTTTGAAAGAGACTTTTTGGGCCTTGGCAGACGACTAATTGGGTCGTCTTGGAGGCACGGAAGAGG
>JAIPUX010001232.1:114454336-114469154 GCA_020142125.1 Phrynosoma platyrhinos | reverse complement strand
TCTGAAAACTCAATGCTTTTCATGAAAAGTCATAAACTGTAGTATTTCAGGTCACAGAAGGTGAAGAACAACTGTGCATGTCCAGACATTTAAACTGAGGCATGAGAGGGCCACAAGTGAGAAAGTATTTACAAAATGACTAAAATTTTACAAAGGTGGTATGAGTTCAAAATTAGTACATGGTTATCACCATGCATATATTAAACGTGCAAGCAAATATCAGTGTGTGTGTGGGGGGGGTCTTCAAGTTGCAGCCTCAATAATCCAAACTACATACAATACTTTTCATACTATGATTATACTGCACACTGCCATAATCAATTGTATCCATGTGGTTCCTGCAAATCACAAATAATCCTTTCTTTAAACCACTGAAGTCTGGTAGGAAAAAAAGAGAGGTTTTTTTCCCCCCCAAAAAATAACAACAAGCTTGACTCTAGGTAGAATGTGTCTTAAGGCCTTCTATTAATGGTATTTTTCAAGTTTTTCAAAACAAAACAAAAAAGATATAACAGTCTTAGGTGAATGAGAACTGTCTCATTGATAAGAAAGCTTAAGGTGAGAATATTTGCCATCATTACACCATTAAATAAATTATGTTTTAGAAACAATATTTCCAACTTAATGATGCCAGTTAATCCAATACATTACTGACCATTGCACCTATAAATCCATAGCCAGTAAAGGTGAAAATTCTGTTTCTGCATTACTCAATATACTGTTAAGAACCTGTTGCTCAGTTCATGCATGTTGCCTTCCATCCACTGCAAAATTACCAGCCGAAAACCGAAATGCCAGCTCTGTTCACAAGTTAAAATATGACAAGGAATTCTGGATGCACTCTTGAATTCAAATAAACTCAACTGAAAAGTAGGAAAGGAAAGGCTAGGAGAGAGAGCTGTATAGCTGTATAGTCAGGCATTTTCTATAACCCAAATCCTACAATTATTTAATTATGTGAAGCAAGATAGAAAAGAACCAGATATGTGATCCATTACTGGCTTGATCCACATATGCCTTGGATCCAAATGTGCATTGTTTTTTTCTTCTTATTCTCCTCCTTTCGAAATTTTTGCATTCCTCCCTCATGCTCCAGAACTGTGTAACATGCTGAGCCCCTCAGCAAAGAGGAGGAGGAAGGAGGACCCACTGGAATCCAAGCTAGTATTACTGATAGGATCACTTTTTTAACTTGATTCCGTCTATCTTAATAGGGCCTCCACCACAAACTGACTCAGCTTTCACTTAAAGAAACACAGAAAGCACCTTAATTTGAAAAACCGTAGACAACTTCCCTTTAAAATCCAAACAACCAAACTGAAAACTTCAGACTAGGAAACTTCAAAGTCATAAAAACAGTAATATAATCTACCCTCGGGTACATGATAGTATTTGAGAAATTCTCTATAGCTTTAGTATTGAATTTCATGCTCTCTGATCTTTCCTTTTTTTAAAAAAAAAATCTGTCTATAGTAAAATCTACTTTTATTTTTCCCCCTAAAGACTTTTTTTAAAAAAAAAAAGCTGACTTTCAGTTCATGCATGTCCTACTGCCAACTGCAGTGGTTAAAAACTTAATTCAGTGGAGATCATAATATTCCATATTAAGAAGTATACATTTGTTTTGAATTTATTTTTAAAAGAACCAATTGGTCAATCTTTCCATTCAGCATCACAGTTATTAACTCCCCCCTTAGGCAAGATAAGGCAACTATAGACAAGTAAGACCCAAAACCATTAAATAATTCTTAATGAATTAACACATAAAACTAATTTAATGATTTAAGGCCAAAATATGGAGAATAGAAAGGCTTTCCCAGATTGTTTTATACACAATTCTGCAGATATCATTTTATCCAGTTAAATTATTTTGATATATCATTTCTGATAACTTAAATTTCTACTGTTCTGATGTATGTTTAGAAAATACCATCTACCAAAAGTTATGCAATTATATAAGCAAAAAGAATTTCAGGAATTTGCATTGTGTGTTTATAAACTGTCTAATATTGAGTTTAAAACATGGAATATGTGATCTGTGCTGGAAAAGAAATACAGGTCTGTGTTGCAATCCACTGATACTAGGAGGAAGACTGAAAGCAGCCACAGCACAAAGCGATCTTGTAGCACCTTTGAGACTAATGGAAAGAGTGAAGTTGGTAACATGAGCTTTCGTAAACTTGAGCCTACTTCCTCAGAAGTGGAGGATTTCTTGGTGAGTTCATCATGGCTTCTTTTGGGTTACTAAACTATGGACTGCAACAGTTGGGGCAGAAGGGGCGGCTCCAAGCCACTCCTTCCAAAGATGGATTGGGACCATGGTGAACACACGCCATGGCCCCAATCTGCCTTGAAGCTGGCCAAAAAAGAAGCAGCAAAGATCCACTCCTTTTTGGGCCAGCAAAAAAGGCTTTTCCTCTCTCACTGCGCCCCATGAGCTTCAAGCTGCTCCAGCAGTATGCGGCATATAAACACCACACTGCTAGAGCACCCAGAAGACAGGCCATGTCTGTGCACCAGCACAACTTCCAGGCATCTTGGGAGTGTGCGGGAGCTGTACACCACATCCTCACACCAGGTGGAAGCTGGCTTTTCATGCCGGTATGTTTCCCCCCTATATCCCAACATCTATTCACATGGTTATCCACTTACTCTGGCTTTAGGCAACATTCTTCCTCTTGCTTTGTACTCAGCAACCATAGTTAAAACTGATCTTGTCACCTCATCTCCACATTTACAAGGTTTTGCATTCTTATGGACATTTCCACACAGAGACTGCTATATAGGGCTGCCCTGGACTTTATACTGTGCCCCATGCATCTGAGGAAGTAGGCTGAACTCTACAAAAGCTAATGCTACCAACCTCTCTGTTTCAATTAGTCTCAAAGGTATTACAAGACCCCTTTGCATACTGATTTTCCAGTCTAAAATGTATATGTCTTTGAATTCTACCATCTAGTCACTATAGACACCAGTAGCAAGGGGCAAGCACAATCCACTCCCACGGGCACAATATCATATACTACAGATTATAGCTGTTATGCATTATAAGGTATAGTAATGATCTCTACAGCAACACTACAAAGTATCCTTGCCTTTATAAAATGAGAGTGCCTTCTGAATACTAAATGTGATCAAATGTGCTTCTAATCTGAACCACAATGTTATGTTTTGAAGTATATTTTAGCTTGCTAGTAATGAAACAAACACGCACAAAATCCCTGATATAAACCTTAGTTCCATCTCTTCTACTTTAAAAATAATTAAACATTTATGAAAATATGAACAGAATATAATCAAAACAGTAATTAATATCACCAATATCAACTATTTTTTTTACACAAATTAGCTTAAACACATGAATCAAAATCTGTTTTTGTCCTAAAGTCACATGAATATTACTCGCAATGGTTACACCTGTAACCCAAAACAAATTTACTCCACAGTAACACACCAAAATCCTACTATGCTGAATTAACCTTGAACAATTAGTAAGGATAAGAATATTTAACCTTGAAAGCATTTCACACTTATCTGAGGTAACATGATTCTTCTGACCTGGAGTGTGGGTTATGCATATATTAAGAACTAGGCAGTTATCCAAAAGTCTCACATGCTTTCAGTGTTAATTTTTTAAAAGCCATTCCTTATGTAACTCTCTAACGTTTTTGTAGAAATAATAAATACCCCAGTAAAATCAGATAAATAGATAATGTCTGTATGCTGAATGACAAGAGATTTATAACTTTATTTGTAGCAAATCCTATGTTAACTGTATTTTCAAAGAAAAAAAACTGAAGGAAAGATCAGTCATGTGCTAATGCTAGCACCAGCTAATAGCTAGTGCTAATCATGATTACATGCAGCAAAAAGATGTATCTTAGTATGAATCCTACAAAACGCAAAACCATTGTACGAAACAGACTTGCATGGAGAAACTGAAACTGATAAACACTCTTCTTTAACAATTCCATGTATTTTATATGTAATATCAATTTAACAGATAAAATTGGGAATGTTTACTAGAAACTGTACTTTTCCTTCTTGTGAATTGAAAGATCTGCAAAGTATTTCATGTGCTTGAGAAATGCATGTGTTACTTACGTGCTACTTCCAGTGAAGCATTACGACTCACAGCTTCCCCCAGATAGTTCCTTGCAACACAAACATAACTTCCTTCATCTGGTTTACTCCTGCGTCCATGTACAATTCGCAGGAAAAATAAAGATCCGCTAGGAAGCAGCATGCGGTGTGAGCGGGGATCATCTTTGTCAGTCTCCACACGCTCCCCATCTTTGTACCATTCAATAGTGGGAGTTGGCCTTCCTTCAGCCTTGCAGTTCAATGTGGTTGGCTCTCCTTTAGAAACAATTACATCTGATGGATGCTCTACAATTCTTGGGGGAAAGTCTTCCTGACGAAGGCGAGATCCTAGTGAAAAATACAAGGGAATCTATAATCAGAAGATGGGGTTTTTTGGGGGGTAGGGTAAAAAAACCTAATATACTCAGTATTATTCCACAACATTTTAAAACATGCTCTTGATATTTTATGTTGTAGTCCTATCTTCTAATGACTAGCAAAGCAGATGTACAATTTTTTTTAGTGCCCTCACCTAAAATAAACCATCATATTTATACAATCACACAAAGTGCCAGCTTAAAACTCACCCAAGACCAGGTAGCTCTTTCTACATATGATTTAGAACTAACACAGAGATTAGTTCAAAGTAATATTTTCCAAAAGCTCAAGTCACCACTTATTCTGGGCCATTCATCTGTTTGCAAACAGGAGCAACATTTTCTGATACTTTTTGGGAGACTGGAATAAATGTTTTTGTCTTATTCAGAGGTGATGTGGCTAACTATGCTAGAGGCAGCAGAAAGCTTGACTCTTTCTTGTGTTAAAGAAAAAGCTTTGTCATGCTTTAAGCAGATATGGAGCTTCAATAAGCAACAACATGCTATCAGTTCCCCCAGTGTGTTAACCATGGCACTCATTGTGATTGACATTGTTGCCAGCAGCATTTTGTTAACTTCTAGGGATATTTGCAGAAAAAAAACAGGTTGGGTACAAAATTGCTTCCTCTCACTACTTGCACCAGTTCAATATCCTGATTATATTGTAGGATATAGAGGAAACTAAGCACAAAGTATCTATAAACTGCACTCCTCACTATGTTCATACAAGCCATAGAATAAGGATGCAAAGAATTTTTATTTGTTTACTTACTTACTTAATTGCTACGCCACCTTTCTCCCAGAAAGGGACCCAAGGCGGCTCACAAACAAAATGCACATTAAAAACTTGTTACAATTAAACAATTAAAACTTCACATAAAAACAATATAAAATTACAAACATTCAAACCACAATAAAAGCACATGGATTCTTATTTTTAAATATTTTTAAAAATTGTTTCTCAAGTGTTAGGAAACCCTGAGCATCTTAGCAGTTCAGGACTTATTCTGTATGAAAAATGCACATGAGGAAGAGTTCATTTTTCATTTCATCCATTTAATTTTAGTTAAAAGCTTTTAAAGGACTGTAAGAATCCATGTCAATCAATTCTCTTTCAATGAAAATATCTTCAATCTGTCTTAGCTGCCACCATAATTTATCTTGATAATGATATATATGTTTGATACTACTAAAGCATCTGCCATTTTATTCCTAGCATCTATCTTTTCACATATTCACAGAAGTATATATTTTATGAATATTTTTAAAACACACAAAAGGTCCATAAAATTTAATAATGAAAAGCATTTACTATCCTTTAAAAATGTATATTTAAATATATGACAGTTTTTATATACGGAAGAGTAACTTCTAGCAGAACTCCCCTTGCAACATGTCGGAAATATGATTCGCTCATGTACCAATGACTAGCAGAACTGACCTTCCTCTCTTCATGAAGGTGATACGTGGCAAAGTAGGTTGGGGGGAGTTACAACTGTGTCAATAGTGTCACAATTGTGACAAAGTACTGATTGTGACTATGGGATAGTTACCTAGATTTACTCAACCATAACTGTTTCATGATTGTTCCTTAATCACAATTGTCACTACTGCCATCATACTAACTGCCCTCTACACACACACACACACACACACACTTAATTTACCAGGCTTCAGTCCCATGTAGAGAAGGAAGTCCCTTCTGTTGATGACTGGAGCAAAGGTAAATTATGTTTCTGTCAGGTTTGAAGGTGTGAGTCAGGCCTTGAGTAGTATAGAGTAATCATTTAAGCATGTTTAATTAAGGCTGTATCCACACTGCAGAAATAACATATTTTTACACTGCTTTAACAGTCATGGCTCCGTCCTGTGGAATCCTGGGATTTGTAGTTTGGTGAAGCACCAGAGTTCTCTGGCAGACCAGGTTGAATGTCTCACCAAACTATAAATCCTAGAATTCTACAGGATGGAGACATGACAGTTAAAGTGGTGTCAAACTGCTTTATTTCTGCAGGGTGGGAGAGCTGTTAGTAATTGATACAGAATACTGCCAAATATTTTAAACAGTGCATGTGGATTACAGAACAATCTCAATATTTGCCCTTACATTTGTTTTTCTTTAAATTTTATGAGTGACAGGAAGAAGCATAAATTACTACTACAGTCCTCCAAAGTTTAATGCAATTCCAGTGAACAAACAAAGATTCCCAATGTTAAATGCATGCAAACATAAAACTTTCAATTACAGAGAAAGTATCTTCTTTTATTTTCTTTAAAAACTATTAACTTTATAAAATAAAGCAAGTATCAGTTGAATCTTGTATGATGGAATTCCAAATACTCTTTTTGTGTGTCCAGATTGGTTATACTATATGCCCAGACATTTTCAGCACTGAAACACATCAAGTGAAAATCTGACCTTGTAATAAATTCCATACGTACAAAATGGTTTGAGAATAATGTAAAACATAGATCATTGGGGCCAGAACGAAGTGTATTCCCAGTGTGTCAGTGCAGTATAAATGTCTTGTGCTTTCCTCAAGCTGATCTCAGTATTTTTAATGCAAAGAACACAATCAACATATTTACATTGACTAAACTAGGGCTATTAGTTTTCAGGTACTGCTATATTAGTCCTTTGTAACTTTATAAAAGGTCTCTGAAAATTATCTTTACATTTTCAATTCTATATAAGATTTAAATTGTAAAAATACTGTATATACACTACTATTAAGTCAGCCTCATGCATAAAACAAGAGCAGGCTTGGGGGCCAAAATTATGGATTTTGATATAACCCTTCTATAAGTCAAGAGTAAAACGCAGGTGCATCTAACAAAGGATGTAAAGAATGAAGGAAAGGAAAATGCCAAAGCATATCATCATTTTCTCACCCATGGATTTAAAAAAGATGGAAGCAAGAGAGACAGTAGAGATGATCGGACTTTCTTTTAAGGTAAGGTTGACTAAGCTCTCACCTTTCACTACTCTCCTCAGAGAAGAAAGTAGTTACTATTTTGATACAAGTTAAGGTACAGTATGTACATTGACCTATAGATGCTGACCCAGATTTTTTTTGGGTTGTTTTTTCGACTAATTTTTTTAGACTTATTCATGAGTATATACAGTCATCTTCAGACATCCTGCAGTTTGCTAAAGGCTTTGATGAAAGCGAGCATCTTCTTGTATAAACATAATGCTTAATCTAGTATTTCTAACAATAGCAATAACAAGTACATTTCTATACCTTTTATCAGTGACTAAGCTAAGTGGTTTACAATGTGTAAGCCAATTGCTTCCAACAAGCTGGGTATTCATTTTGCCTACCTATAAAAGGATGGAAGGCTGAGTGGATCTTGGTGCCCTGCCTGGGATCAAACTCACAACCCTGTGGCTGCAGTACTGCCATTTAACCATTGCACCAACAGGGCTCCCTTAAGATCAGACAAGGTGTACTGTAAGGTTGATAGTCAAAGAATATTTCTTAGATCTCAAGCAGATGGGGCAAAAGGAGCACCCTGATTGCTGTGGAACCACAGCAACTGCACATGCCTGGCCCTAATTTGGGCTGCCACTGCAGTCCTGACCTGGACCAGCAGAAGAAGTGGATATGGTCCACTCCTTTCTGGCATGGTTCTTCAGCAAAGATGTGGCTTTGGCACAACTTCCGGCCACATTTGGGGCGTGTGTAATCTAAATGTCATTTGGCCCATCTGTATCAGGCCTTAGTCTTGTAACAAAAAGGACAGATAAACTCAAAATGCAGAAATCATAATCTTTTCTTCTTGGCCACCATATTGACTCAGTAATTGTGCAGGTTAATTTTCTATTCATCCATAAGAATTTTAAAGCACCATCTAATTAATATATATATATATATATATATATATATATATATATATATATATATATATATATATATATATATATATATATATATATATATATATTACACTGGCAAAACTACATATTGCTATACATATTTTTTCACATATTGCCTTTATTTGCAATAAACCAACCTATAACCAACATGCTCTTTTTTCCAATTTGATAAGTAGGAAGAGCTTACACTTAGTGTGCAAATCTTTTCTTTTACCATATTTACAATAAAATGTTTTCATTGAGTTCTATCGCAGAGTAATGGCAAGAATAAATGTAAACTGCTGCAACTAAGTCATCCATAAGAGGCATTAATACCAGTACTAGATCCAGTTTAAATGACTAAACTATTTCTAACATTATTCATGAAACTAAAAATCACATTCTTTTGTGAAGTTTGAAATATGTCTCATCCTCTATTCACTGCCTCAACATTAACATAGTCAGTAAATTCACTGTAAGGTGTATTTAACTTGATATGAATACCTTTGCTGTTAACCGACTCTTCATTGACACTCATATATGAAAGGAATGAAAATTGTGGCACTCCTCTTATCACACTTTTGCAAGGTATCAAAAAAAAATCCTAACCCATTTGCTATGCAAGCATGAAGCTGCACCTACACACAAAACTAATAAGATTTCACATGGAAAGACAAAAGAAATGAGTTACTACTTTAACACTTCATTTATAACCTATTCTGGCAATTCTACATGTGAACTGTTCTCACTGGAGTTTATGAATGAACTAAACAGCCACATTATCTTGTGCTGAACAATAAATGTATACTGCCGAAAGAGACAATGAATTACAAGTGAGTCTGCATCTTGCAGTTTCAAATGCTTAACCTTTCTCAGGGATCTTCTCTCTCATATCAACACGCTGCTTTTAAAGGAAAAATTCATACAATTTTGTGCAGATTTCTGTTATATTAATTTATTTTATCTGACACTTTTTTGCACAACAGCAATATGTAAGCTATTATAAGCACTCTTGTCTGTACATTCCAATTTTCTCTTAAAATCATGTTAATGGGTGTAAATAGGTTATCTAAAAAAGAATGGATTTTAGTGACTTATTTATTGATAGCTAAGTATATTAAAATCCAACAGTCCTCATTCTTTTTCAGATATGAAGCTCAATACTTATATAAGACACACATGATATCCTATTATCCCTTTTATAGCAGTGAATGATTTACTACAACTTTCCAAGGCCCCATAGTTTTATGGTCTCATTTGCACTTTGGGTACTTAAAAAACAAAGGTGGTGAATACAACAACATAGCTGCTGTGGAATTGTATCTGACTGCAGTAAGACTAGTATGAGAATGTGGCCAATCACAAAATTACTAGTATGAGGCCATGGCTAGTTAGATATTATTAGATGTGTCCTCTGCTTTCCTCCACTGTTTCTTTCTCCTCTAATTTCTGTATGAATGTTGGTATCTGTTTTTTCCTCTGTTTTTCTTTTATTAAGTGTTGCTCTCTTATGTTCTAATTGTTACAGTCAGCCCTCAATATCCGTGGACATACCACCTGCGGATATAAGCATCTGCAGATGGCAAGCTCGTGTTGTTCCTAATGGCAGCGAATGCATGTGGCCACACCACCATTAGGGACAGTCCTGTCATTCTGTGGTGGTGCATACATGCAGCCGCAACACCATTGAGTTCCCTTGTTCCCAACTGTGGCACAGCTGCATGCACACCCAGCCATGGAACAATGGGGTTGTCCCTAATGGCAGCATGGTCATGTGCATGCACCACCATTGGGGACAATGCAGGCTTGAGTATCCAAAGATTTTGGTATCCACGTGGGGGGAGGGGAGGAGGTGTCCATAATGGACCCCCACGGTTACTGAGGGCTGGCTTTATTCTCTTTTTCTCTTACATACTCCTTTATCTTCCTTCTTTTTCTCACACACATAAATCATAACTGCCCAGTCTGTCTCATCCGTCTATACTGGCCTCTATAATGGCAATGTTTGGTGCAGGCTACCACCTTGCCACTACTACACTAGAGCCCATGAAAAATCTGATCCTTTCTCTACTCTATTCTTACTGACATTCTTACACAACTGCTCTATTTTCTTCCCCTTACTTCAACAGGGTTACCATACAGCAGCAGGAAAATAATCCTTTCTTTTCCTGACTGTACCATCATTAAGGTCCAGCCTGCCACAGTATATAGTATATACTACTGCAAGAAACACTTTTGTAAGGGAGCTGCTCATCTATTATCTTCAGCAAGTGGAAGTGAATTTCACTCTTGAGCATGCATTACCTAGTTGCAAAAGTCTTGCAGCCCATTCTGCAGGGTTCCAAATTAACATCAAACAACCTGCCATGGATCAGAGATTATCAGCTGCTATATAAAGGACACTGCTGAAGGGTGAATAACAGTTATTGAAGAGGCACATAGCTGGGTCAAATAAACAACACATCAGTGTCAGGAAAGAAGAAAGCCTTGTGGGCACCAAGGCTGGCTGAATAACATGATAGGTTCTGCAGCTGAATAATAAGTATGATGATGATCATGATGATCACAATCATGAACATGATCCTGTCTTTTTCCTAGTTTGGATTCAAAATGGCTAATGTACTGCAGATGAAAAAGTTACCATGCTTGCTCTTAAAACATTTAAACTATCCTCATTCTTGTCTGTTCATGCTGTTATTTTGGTTGGGCACTGCTACCTTTGTGTCTTCTTCTAGGAGAGATTCAGCTACATTTGTATAAATAAAATGTTACAGACCTCCACTCTTCTCTTTCCCCAGTAGACTGTAAAAGTGGCACTGAATTTCCCATAACAAATCAACAATATTAGAAAAAGGTATTCGGACAAATCAGTAATACAGTATTTAGCATCTCATAGCATGAAAGTAACTTTTTAAAAGATTGCAATACTTTGTTCACAGTCTTCTTCAGTTTTCTCCATATCTAATTACAGCTTTTTCTGAAATTTTTCATTTTGGCTAATCCAACGGAATCAGCAGTAGAGATTGGCATATTCCATCCATGCCATTAAAATGCCTCTTCTATCTACCATGTTCCTTTCTCTTGAAAAGAGGAGCTACCATGATATCTGAAATAAAATAATTATGACTAGGTAGAAGGTGGATACATATTTAACGGAAAGAATGACTGCTTCAGTAAAGAAAGTTGGAGCAAGAATTATTGCCTAAGTATACAAAATTCTATCATTACAAATAGTTGTATTATAAAATTACTGAAGCCTTTACAGGACAAGGAATTGTAGGTTGTGTGTTTACTTTATGAATCGAATGTCCTGTTTGCAATTGGGAGAGCGAGCCTGAACACTACCACTGAGGCCAAACTAGTTAGTAAACCTGTCACATGATTGATTTTATTTGTTAAATATGTATCATAACTTTTTAAAATTGGTGTTCAAGCTAACTCTATAGACATGATAACATACAATACATTAAACCAGAAATAATATAATTTAGGAAAACAGATAAAACATTTTAAAAGCCCTCAAATTCTGTTTAAATTAAAATGTCTTGACCTATCAGTAGATCATGAAAGACAAAACAAGCAATTCCTCCTTTGGCAAATAGTTCCAAACTTCAGAACATCCACCAAAAAAGACTATCTCAACTTGTCAGCAATATTTTACTGCAGTACCTTTTGAAACTGGTCCCCAAAAAAGGGCCCATTTACCATGAAACAGTACTTAATAAGACCACAAAGGTACAAGATTATACTGAACGCTGTAATGAAATCCAGCAAAAATACACTCACTCTAACTAAGCAAACCATCTACCACAGTTACTAAAGCAATCTCCAACTGAAGCTAAAGTGCCTGAAGCTAGAGTAAATGGTTCTGTATAGTTTCCCTGGTTCAGGAAGTGAGATGCAGTAACATGTTCCTTTTCCAATACCAGGAGTAAAGGGTTAAGAGACTGGCCACAGATTATCCAACTGCATGGTCATTAATCACTCCATTAATTTACTTGGAGTTATGACCAATACTATTTGCAGCACATCTTCATTCAAAGAAAAGCAGTGGGTCAATTATTATTAGGTGAGGGAGACCACAACTCTCTGCCTGAAACAACTAATCACCATTCAAATCCTTGGAATTTATGGTATGGGGGCTAGAAAGTTCTGTTCATTTTGTTTAGCATCTACATGAGTTTGATAAGAAGTATCATCTCCAGTTCTGTTTTTCCTTCTCATTCATTTCAGATGGATCAATGGGAGTGCATGATCTATGTCTGGATGCAGTAAAAAATGGTTGGGGACCACTAAACTGAAGCTCAGATACATTTTTATTTTCCTGAGTTTTTAAGATAGAATGTTAACATCACAGACTGTTCTGCTCTCTTTTTCTGTTTTGTAGCTTTTTGTCTTGTTCTTTTGCTAATGATGCTTCTTTTTTTTCTTTTTTGGTGAACTGTTCTGGGAATATATTTGAAGGACTATATAAAAATAAATATAATGTATGTCTAAGATATATTCTGTGCCTCTCTCCCACATTCACATACTCCATTCAAACCTGAATCAGTAAGTTAACACACTAAATCTCTCCTCACTCTATTAAATGTTACAATTGACCGGGGCCTGCTACCCTGCCATCTTTTTGCTTCAAAGAAAGTAACTTTAGGCTTTTCTTTCCATTTTTATCCAAAGAAAGGATATGGTTTGCCTTTGGGATGAAATTAGTCTGTTTTTGCTTCCAACAATAAAGCCATGGGCAAGTGCAGTAGACAGATTTCAGTTGAAATCAACATCAATGTGTTTTTCAATTTGTATCTTTCACAATACTGATGATGTTTGTTGAACAAGACACTTGTTATTTTTACTGTTGTTCTATTTTATAACTGTAGCAGGACATATTCAAAACTCTCTGGTGTAATACAAAGTATTAAAGATTATCTTCAAATAGTAATTAGTATGTTTTATTATCATTATTAAATAGTTTGCCAATTTATAGAAAAAACTATGTTTTTCAGTTAGAATGCTTTATTGGCTTCCTGAAGACTTTAAATGCATTTTAGTTTAATCAAGTAGATTACTCAAGTTAAAAGCTAGACAACAGATCAATTTATGAAAAACTTATCACTTTACAGAGCTGACACATCGATATGCCTACAACGGCATCTGTTAAAAATGTTATTAGAAGAAATTTTATTAGAAGATATATAATCCCTTATGGAATTTAGCCTGACTATTTAATTTTCCATTTCTGGAAGCCATCTTTGGTCCCATGCTCGGAGAAAGGTGGCATATAAATGAAGTAAATAAAATAATAAATAAAATATATTGGAAGTATCACTTAGAAAAAAACCAGTTGATATTTAAATCTGCTTCAACTTTCTTCATTTCAGAAAACCCCTAAGCTTAGTATGAGCTGTACAGCTAAGCATTAACCAGGGTTTAGAGAACTGAGCAAGTTGTGATGTTTGTTGAACCAACTGCACAAACTGGGGTTTATGGCAGAAAATTGGGGTTTACAGAAGAAATAACTATGGCAATAGCAGTTTCATTTATATACCATTTCATACCACACTAAGCAATTTCTAAGTGATTTACAACTGTGAGCTAATTGCCTCCAACAAGCTGGGTACTCATTTTAGTGACCTCAGAAGGATTCAAAGGTAAATTGACCTTGAATTCCTGGCTGGGATTGTGGTTTGTGAGTGAATGGCTGCAGTAGAGGCATTTAACCACTATGCCTCCAGAAATCCAAGCACTTGTCCATCAAACAGTGTAGTTTGGGCCTAAATTTAAGTACAAATGCCAAACATTCATGCAAATTATATTGGAAGAATGGTTGGCAAATTAAATAGAATGGAAAATGGATGTGACATTATTCATGATCTGCTTCTATAAATTGTTCAAAATATTTGGGGCTCATTTTGGCAAAAAGGAACTAAGGGATAACTTTAAAGGAGCTGTAACATAAACATTCATAGACTTGGTCTACTTCCTCAGATGCATGGTGTGAACATCAAACATGGAGATGCACAGAATGAACATGGAGTGCATACTCCATACATCTGAGGCAATAAACCTACTCTACAAAAGTTTATGCTCCAACTTCTTTCACACAGGTGCTAACACAATCATTTTAATACTTGGTTTTCTTGAAGATTTGTGATTCTTCCCCTTAGTGGTAGATGGGCATGTAAACAAACACCCTCGCCAAACCAGCCTGGGCACTGACCTGGGAAGGATCCAGGGCAGGACAGGAAAGGCTTGGGTGGTACTATCCTGCCCATCTGCTTAGGGCCATAGTTGAAATCAAACAAAATAAAGATTAAATAAGCAACAGAGATAAGACCATTTAAAATCTTAACACAAAGATTGAAAAAGTACATCATCATAAATGCCTTTTTTGTTGTTAGAAATCAGTTTCCAAAGGCTTGCTGGGACAGAAAGATCTTAATCTGCCTCTGAAAGGGCAACAGAGAAAGAAGCCACCCCGACGTGTCGGGAGGGGCTCTCAGTT
>JAIPUX010001232.1:114442627-114454236 GCA_020142125.1 Phrynosoma platyrhinos | reverse complement strand
AATGTTTCACCCAAACTAATGCGTTCGAGTCCTTTGTGCCGATGCAAGAAGCTAGGGAGAGAGTTCCAAAGTGTGGGAGCAAGCACACAGTCATGTCTGTGAAGATAGTGCTTGCACAGCTTAATGTTCGAGCAAGCTCACATGGGAAAATATGTGTATGGGACAAATTCTCATCATCTGAATCCATCATAAGCAAAGAAAAGAAAGACTGTTAATGTAAGTGTCTTCCAAGCAATATTGCGATTTCAATGGAAAGAGTTTCAAATAAATTATTTGCATGTAACTGGTAATTTATATTTACAAATAGAAAAGTTGCCTCAACTAATGACTTATTCAGAGTTGTACATTCAGAACATATAAAACAGCATCAGGATGGATTGCATGTGTGAAATACGCCATTACACAAGCCATTAATTTCCATGGATAAAAGTTTTTTGTCTCTCAAAGTTAACTATAACACCATAAATTTCAACAAAAACAGTTTATATATTCTGCTGTGCAATACAAATAATGGTTGTATTTGTGGAAAAAATTGCTCAGCTATCCTAAGATAAATGATGTAAATAATGATATGCATGCAAATTGCCACATGGACAATGCATTTATAGAAATCTATCTACCCATCTGTTTAGTGTGTGAAAGTAGAAGTTTTTCCCCACTTCAGGTTTGAAATGTTTAGTTTGTTTAGTTTGATATCCACTCCAGCTTTCAGTACAAATTGGAGGTGGAAGTCACAACATAATGGGACAAGAGACTGGAAGAATTTTAGGTCCGTTTAAGAAAGCAGTAAAGACAGATCTCTTCCGGCGGGCCTATGTAAAATAGCCTCCCGGCGAGAGGAGTCCATCTACCTGTTCTGAGCCCCCCCCCCCATGACTGATGTATGCTGCCCACAACTGATTGATTTTAATTATATAATGTATTTTAATTATTCATTGGTTTAATTCAGTTTTAAGGGGTGGGAGGGTTAGGGATTGGAATGTAAGATGTTTTAACCTTTGTGTTTTAATTATGCTATAACCCATCTCGATTTCCGAGCAGAGGGGCGGGCTAGAAATAAAAATTATTATTATTGCTATTATTATTATTATTAGGTGAGAGAGGAAGAACAATAGAGGTAGGAAGGCACACTGTAGAAACTAGGTAGTGTAGGTACTAGGAATTAGGTAGTGTGAGAGTACTTAGATAGCTGTTGCCCAAGCAAACAGCACCTACTAAAAAATACAAAAATATCTCAATATTCTATTTATCATGTCTGTCAAACATGTATACAAAAATTAAATACTACAACACAAGATTTAGTACTGTTAGGTAACTTTTTCACAGTAGTTATAGGCCATGATCATGGGAGTCCATGTTCAAATGAAACACAGTAACTACTGATATCTGTCTGCAATGAAATACAGAGAGCTAGATGGAACATATATTCAAGAGAAATATGAAATACCTTTTCTGGATTTGATACTACTCACTAAGTACTAGTTCCTCACTAATTTTGGAGTTATACTTTGTACTGAAAACATCATGTAACGTACTCACAGATTTCAGACAACTTGCAATAAAAAGTGAACTGGTTTGATTTGTACCTCCAAAACCTCTGAACATAGCACAATCCCACAGAGTTCTGTAATTTTTTAATCCAGTTTTCAGCATAAAACATGCCATTATTTATGATCATAGACTGGAATATACTACATATATATAAATAATAGACATAACCAAAATGTATTTCACAGTGACATCCATACAAAAATGCAAAATTTACAATAAAATGTACAATAAAATGTTTTTCTTTAATCAAATGCATGTAAAACTCATATTTCGTAAAGTATATGCAGATTAGCATAACTTTTTTTAAAAAAATGCACAAATGCAAGATAATCTAAGAATGGAATTTATATGCATTTTATTTAAGAAAGGGACTTATGAACAACACATTCAAAACTGACATGAATATATATAGCCTGATTTATCCAGGTGTATGGTCCCAATACCTAAAATAGCTCAAATTGCAGAATATTTTCAATGTTCACAGACTATTTTTCCAAGTTCAGTACTTTAAAATATTTTTAAAATATTGCAAGCATTGTCTGATGAGAAATGTTCAGGTATGAACCTGGAAGTAGTTTGTAGAAAACTTAAAAATAAAGTGGGAACAGACTTAAAGGGGAAAAATGAGGCACACATATTCCTACTAAAAGTTTCTATAGCCTATTGATTATACAATGGCTATATGGCACTTCAGTGGGTACCACATGCCTCTGAATACTATTTGCTAATGGTTGTGAAATTATCAAAAGGATCTAATTAGTCCTGTAAGAAATAGGGTCCTGGATAAGATACATCTCTCTTTCATTCCACATGCAGTCTTTAAGTTCTTAAGCGGCAACTAATATTGCCACCTGTCCCAAGTGTCATCTCTAGGGCCCAGTGTTAAATTTCTTTACACAATCTACAACTTCCTTTTGCTGTTTCAGAGCCAAGCTGATTTGTTTTTCCTCCTGATCCCACCTCCTTTCCTGTTCAATATAAATCCTGCTATTTATCCTTTTGGCCTGTAATTCTCAATTTTCTAACACTCTGCAGCAGGATTAAATGGAATTCCCTTGGGCCTGATGACAGAGTATACACACTGAGTCTCTGTGCCAACTCTTGGCACTTGTTTAGACAGTACTTACTGATTTTAGCTCAACTCTCCTGCTTCACTGAGTTACAGTCAAGGTTGGCAGATACCAGGAATGTCACTTGTAATAACTTCAATTTGAAAGCACTGGTATAGTGTCTCACTGGACTTTTTGATGAATGTTCCAGGTTACAATTTCTATTTCATTAAACAGATCAGAATGCTCTGAAGAATAAGAATAATCCTACCTATAAAATGTTTACCTTTAATAAGATTAGTATCTTGGTTTTGCTGCTCAAAAGATGACCACACTTGACATGTATCTCTAAGCAATATTTTTGTCTAATTTTCTTTATTGGCTTAATACCTTTTCTGCTTTGATTAGCATAGCACATTGTCATCAGAAGCAGAAACTGTAAAATGCTTCGGTGTACAGCTATGACAAGGTTTCCTTTAAAAGCTTTTGCTCAGGGTATGATTTATTTAATCCATTTTATTCCACCATGAGCAGCACTGCACAAGGGCACAGGGAATGAGAGGTGACAGAATAGCAAAGCAGTCCTAGTGTTGTTTACGCTATGGCAATAAAGCTGTGAATGTGAACTAAAAGAAGTAGTGGTAAAGTGAAAGGGATATGCCAGTGAAGCAGATGGGACCATTTCAGGTTATAAATGTTAATTGATTACATATTTCTAGTAAGTATGACATATGCCATTTGCCTACTCCCACAAATAAAAATAAAAATGTTTAAACTTCCACAATAAACATATAATAATAATAATAATAATAATAATAATAATAATAATAATAATACATTTTATTTATAGCCCACCTCTCCCTGTGGATCGAGACAGGTCACCACAAAATAAGAATAACAGTAAAATACAATATTCTATTTAAAACCATATTTCTAAATAATCCCCTATCCCAACCCCACTCCCAATCATAAAAAAGAAGCAAACTAAAAACAATAAAAATATAAAATGTATAACAATATAAAATACTAATTAAAAGTGCAAGAAGTAATACATTAGCTAAAATTAGAGGTAGTTGGAGGTGAGACATCTATCTTAATAATACATATGGTACATTCAAATGAAATTTAAAGGGATGGAATACAAATAATCAGTGTTGAGGACAGACCATTGTTCTTTCAAGCAAACAAGACTGTAAATGCTACAGTCTTCCCTCTGTTCTTGCAGGGGATCTGTTCTGGAACCCACCCACCCCACGAAAACGGAAAATTGTGTATATTCAACCCCTATTGGATCGAATGGAAGCACACTCCTGTGGGTGTGTGCACCCCATTTTGTCCCCCTCCACTCTCCTCCCACACATAAGCAAGGGATGCAGATCCCGAGTCCACAGGAGGACTGTATACAGGAAATAATTGATTGGGCTTTAAAAATAGGGCAGCATTTACAATCTTCAGATATTGTAAGTTGTAAGCAACTATATTGTTTTATACAGTGGCTGATCACTATTTATGCATCACCTTACCCAAATACAAGGTTTTACTTTCTGAAAATAAAATATCAAAAGGTAAACCATATTTTACAAGGTATGATGGGGCCATAATACCCTGTAAGAATAGATATATTTCATATCTTAATGCTGTGATTCAACCTTTCCAAAAGCCTGTTTATCATTCATAACTGAAGGAATGAATGTAGTAAAAAAATACACTTTGAAGACAATTTGCATTGACCATATGTAATTTCTATGTGATATGGAACTAATAAAATATTTAATGGGGAGTCTTTTAAGCATTAAAAGTGACCATGTACTAACATGAATCTCTTATTTGTCTTGCCTATGCCACCCCGAAACAGTATTGTTTTAAGTATAGTTATCTACAATGAAATGGGAGGGCATACACTTTCTAAACATTCACTCTTTCAAATAATGTTTTGTTCAGCATGTTGTTTTAGCCTGTAGAAAACTATCAGCAAAAAGTGCTCAATACTGTGTGATTGGGTTGATTCTAACTTTTCATTCTGCTGCATGTAGCTTAAATGAAAGAACAGATCACCAAAGTCAGCTTTTCTTTATGCCATTGCTAGTCTGAAGAATTAGGGCAGACCAGAGCAAACATCAGTCATGAATTTCAGGTGCAGCAAATATAACTCTCTCCAGTAGTGTGTTCATGCACATGCACAAATCCTTCTTCCTTCCTCCCTTAGGGAAGAACCTGCCTCTCATCATTAATATGATTGCTACATCTTGGCCATAAAATAACATATTACTCAACTATATACAGTACAGTGTATATAGTACCTTATTAAAATGGTGGAAAGGGGGGCATTACTAGTAGCTGGGGATTGATTTGCTTTAGGGATCAAGACAGGACTTGAAATAACTACATGACTGGATTTATGGGGAGAAATTTATTGCAAAACAAAGCCTAGTAAATTTGCTCTGTGCCAAAAGCAGCTGCATGCTTGAAGACAGTTACAGGGATCTAAAGTAAGTCAATAGTAGCTAGCTCAGTGAGAGAGTGGTTCTTGTTTTTTGGCACAATAACAAATCCTCAAGCAGAGAGGGGCTAGGGGTGAGACTTTTTTCTCTGTAAGTAACTTAATGAATGAAGTACTAATTAACACTATGGCATTGATAAATGGAGAGAGAGATTAGGGGTGTGCTTGATAGTCAGTTCTTCCCAGATGGACTGTCAAAGCCACATTAATTCCTATCTCATTGGAGCATCTGCTTCTCCCATAATCCACTGCCCCTTGGTACGAAGAACACAAACTATTGTGACTCAATTCGATTTATATCAATCTAATTTCTTTTAATCCAATTTGTATTCCAATCTACTACCTTCTAATCACTTAAATCTTCAGCCTCCATCTGGTAAATTTTCTCTCAAAATTAACCGAGCAGATGCCTCTACAATTGTCTTCCACAGTCAGGCTAATCATGGCCTAGCAGTGCCCTGCAGAATGTTCTCAATAGGTACGTGACTTCCACTGTTGCCCTTCTTGTTACAAACATGGTGATGCATGAAGACCATTTTGTCCATCATTAATTGGTTACCAGTGAATAATTTTACAGGAAAATAAGCTAAAGTTTAAAATACAGAATAAGAAAAAGACAGAGATTTATATTTTCTGGCCATCACATTAATATTATAGATTTTCTTGGAAAGCACAAAAATAAAACTAACCTGTAGCTATATTCAAATCCACAGGGATGACTTTGAGAATGGAGAACATCATTGACACCACCATTATATCAGCAAAGATATTTAGAGAAGTTTTGATGCAAGTGGGGGTTCATGCAAACATTTTTTTTAAAAAAGGGGGAAAAGCACCCTGCAACATATTTGTAGGGTTCTAAAGGGCATGTCTATCTGTCTATCTGTTATGCTATATAAATCCACATACCTGATCACAGTAACTACAATTAGTCTGCTATCTAATGGGACTAAAATCAAGTAAGAGTTTGGACCCAACCCAGCAACAAATATTGTCAAAATGCATTTTGATTTTTTGCTCTAGAATACACTTTTATTTTTTACATTTGATATGTGCTTAAGACTATCATTCCAAACATTTTGCTATAAGTTCTGGATCAATCTGCAAACTTTACCAAGTGAAGAAGGGGGAGATTTTGTTGTTTTCTTTATTTTGTATGAAACTTGAGTGTAAAACAAGTTTTAAAGACTGTAAGTATTCCAAGTTATTTTTAAAGATTCAGATGAAAAGAAGGGTTATCAATATCATCTGAATAGGGTTTTTAAAATTAAAAATAATTCCCAGCTAGTACTGATCTGAATGAGTTAATCCCCCCACACCAAACTCTGTTTTCCAAATTCCTGCACAATCCCCTAAGATACTCTATAGCTTTTCTGACATTCATCTGCATTTTGACAATGATCTCAATAAATAACTTGTCTACATCAACATGATTTCTCCAGTTGATTTTTTTCCTTTACACTGTATATAGACAAGAGTATTTACCAGAAATCAATGAACTTATTTTCCCATATAGTTGAAAATTTTTGCTCCTGAAGGGAAAGACCTTATGAGAGCTTTGGAGTCATGACATCTGAAAAAAAATCAGTCAGTAGTTTGTAGAAGAAAGCAATGTAATTAATGGCTTTCAACTATAACCAAAGCCACTATAAAAACACAGGGAATAGAAAACCATATAATGTACTGGAAACTGTAAAAATAAGCTGAAAAATGTTCAGAAAGATTAGCCAAATTCCAAATAAAAAAAGTTAGCTTGAAGATTTGGAGAAGACTCCTGAAATATTTTATTATAAAAAGGTCTTAATACAGATAAGTAGAAGAAACAAGAACAATCCAATGCAAATTTAAATATCTTTTAGAAGTTAGGTAGTTAGTATGAATCTAGTAGGCATGTTACCAAACTATCACATGATATTGACTTATTGGTTGGTTGACTGATCAGTTGATTTTAAAATTTATATAGGGTTAAACTTTATTTATTGATTTATTTTAGAAAATGCTTTCCAGCATGGTAATACATAAAAATTCTAAATCTTAATTTAATTTTTTAAAATATTTTAAAATATATTTAACCAATTCCAACAAAACTGAGACACATAATAATCAAAAATGATCAACCAACTAAAATATGCAATCAATGTAAAATGACTAGACAAATGAAAATATTTCTGATCTAACAATGAAAATTGTACATCATCAACAGTAGTTGTACTTCTCTCAGGAGTGCATTCCAAATTTTGTGTATCACCACTCTTGCCTGATTCATATGACAAAACTAAATATAGGTATATGTTATCAGCATGCTCCATGCAATCACATGACTTCACCCATTATCAAAATTCCCTAAAGCAACTCCCACCTACATTCCTATTTGAAAGTTTCATTGATAGTTTTCCCTGATGTTTCTTTTTTAAAAACATCTTACTTGTTTACTTCATATCATTCTCCTATAAATACTTATGCATTGTGAAATAAAATATTCAGCTTTTAGGTTATCAGTCAAAGTTATAACTTGAAAAATGAATCCTTTTAAAAAATGTTATTTGCTGGTTCTTTCTGAAATCTTACCGAAACTGTTTCTGCAATGCCACTGCATGCCATGTGCATAAAAAGATGTATGTGCAAATGGGCCCTAAACCAGGCAATCAAATGTATCCTGAACATTTTACAGTGAGTGATTTTAGATTACTTGGTACCTTGCACAATTCCTGGGAGTACTTACCTATGTTTATCTCTTGTTGCACCCTCCAGTTCAACTGCAACATCTGCTTTACTGTCTTTGCTTAGGAGTAATCCTAAGTATTTGAACATAAAATATGTACTTTCTAGAATTTTTAATATACTCTATCATGCATCTCAAAAATGGTAAGTACCTATCATGATATGTTAGAATAGAATGTTTGTGTAGTCATGGATGGAGTGCCCAATTGAGATCTTTCTTTGTTTTGTTTTGTTGTTCTGCTTCCTCTCCTCTCCTCTCTTATCACAACTCATCAAATCCTTATGTGTTTTCCCAATACTACTTGTTCTTTATGACTGAAATGACAGGTGGTCGAGATTTTCCACTTAGAAAATCTGGTCATCCTGTGTTTGTAACACTTCTCCACTTAGTGTCATCTGTGAATTTAATTAACATGCAGTTTACCCGCTTGTGCAGATTATTAATGAAGATGTTAAAGAAAACAGAGCCCAAACAAAATCACTACATCTAAGCAACTGACACCCTTTTCCAAATCTGTGCATTCCTGCCTATCATTACAATCTATTTATAGCTTTCAGTCAGTTGTCAGATGATGTGGTAATGTATAGATACAAGCCATTGTGCATTAATTATTCAAGTGCAGTTGGATGGTACATTGCATCACATTTTGCGACAGCACTATATTGCTTATTTTGTCTCTTTTAAATATTATAAACCAAACCAATTGCTTACATTTTGTATCATTTAATTTTGAGACATTAAAATAAACCTCACCTTTCTTGATGGTTTGGTTCAGTCTATTCTTTGTTACTAGCATATCCAATGTAAACAGCTACTCTTGTTGAGCAAGAACGAGAAAATACCCATACCAGGTAGCAGTACTTATCCTGACCAAAAGAAGTCAGCTGGAATCCAGCAAAAAGAGGTGAAATTGCTAGATTAAAAATATGGCACTAAAATTAATGTATGTAATTGTTTTTTCCCCTAAACACCACTTTCTAAGGCCCTTTCACAATATGTTATTATAACATTATGATTCCACATTAACTGCCAAGGAAACATCCAATGGAACCTTGGAGTTTGTAATTTTGGTGAATCACTAGAGCTCTATTGTGAATTGGGCTCATACCACCATGCAGATATGGTTTGGATTTCTTGTTTGCATCATGGGTAAACATTAACAGATGCCCAGTGCTAGAAAGGGTTAATGAGTATTAGTGACTTTGTTTGATGCTTTTGCATTAGCTTGGTACTCTTTATTTATTTATTTACTTCATTTATGTGCCACTTTTCTCCCAAGATGGGATCAAAGGTTGCTTCCAAAAATAGTAAATTATTTTACAGTATTAAAAAACAATTAAAAATCCCCACATTACACAACATAAAATCATGTAAAAATCATGAAAAAGTTAAAAACAAATATAGCACACAAATAAATAAAAACCTTTTCTGCTTAACCATTAAAAGCCTGCTTAAACAAAAATGTCTCTGCTTGCTGGCAAAAGGAAAGCAAGGAACAGACTAGCATAGCCTCCTGCAGAAGGGAGTTCCAGGGGCTGAGAATAGCCACGGAGAAAACCTGGGAAGGGACTGAGGCTGAGAAAAGTTAAGAAGGTTGGAAAGGACTGGGAGAGTGGATTTTCCTCTGTTCTTAACCTATCTGCTCACTTCTCACAACTATATGGAAGGGAGATGGGTCATGAGTGTACATTTTAATTCTTTGTTTGCTTCTTCATGGTACAACCTCAGGAGAACATCTTTCATTGGGCTCAGCCAGGGGGTGCACCCCAGCCCAGGGGCCTGAAACATCCACCAATGGGGAATTGAATTGCAGACTGGTCCTGACTGGATCTAGTCAGAATGGTCCAACTCAAATTAGTTGTTCAGAGGCTCAGTACTACCATTGGCTATAAGGGAATATTGGACCTCATCAATGAAAAACCTGGAATGTTGCTCCGCTATATTTCATCTGCTACAAGATTTATCATCCATAAACCTTATCTTATATCAGTACTACAGCAGTAGCACTATCATTGTGTAGTGTTGAAGGACACTAACACACATTATACAACTTAAAAACACAAATTTAGTTGGATATCTTGTTGACATTCTTTTCCCAAAGATCAAAAGTTTGAAAATGTATCATTATATCAAAAATAACTGAAAATTACATACAAAAGTTCTTTTAAAAGAAAATATAGAAAAAGGATCCTAAAACAACTGAGATTTTGAACAGGATCTCAAGGGCCTCCTTTCCTTGTCCCATGCTTTAAAGTCTGAAAGTACATAAAATTAGAGATTTCTACAAATACAGATGCAACAATGGCTAGCACAAGTGTGGGAAATGTGTTGTTTGACTGAACCTCCCAGCAGTCCTAGTCAGTATCACTAATGTGACAAATGCTGGGAGTTGCTTTTAACAATATCTGGAGGGCTGCACAATTCCTACCCCTGATTCAAAAGAGGAAATCAAGAAAGACACTAAGCCTCAGTTCCCCAGAGATCCTTATACACTGCATAGTATGTGGTAGTTCTGTAGTACATCAAGAAACCCTGTTTGTTATACACCACCACTGGGATTGCTATTATCAGACAAATGTAAAGACCTCACCCATAAAGCTCACAAGTGATGTTACTTCCTAAGATATAGAGCAGTTATAGTATATTTAAAACAGATTAAGCTCCTGAGTGGAATGAATTGGATATGTAACAAATAGTCAAAAGGAGCAGGACTTATAGAGTACTTCATCCTTCTGATCCTGTTTCTAAAACTAGAATAGAAAGCTTTGAACAATCTTAATTACAGACATCACAAAGTCCAGTTCAAACTACAGCTTCCTGTTTAGAAAGTACTATACACATCTGCAAATGCATGTACAGGTAATATTTTTTATTTGCTTTGTTTTTCTATAAGAAAATAAAATGCTGCAATTAAGCAAAATACAACTGGGTCAAGGCATATCATAAAACTGAAACCTGAATCACTCTAGACAAGATTACTTATTACTATCAATTCACTTTCTATTTTTTTAAAAAAATAAGTTTCCAAACTTTACAAATGCTACTTGTCTTGGGCTGAATTTCAGTTTAATTTGAATCACTAAAATCCAGTCCACAGCATGTAAGGGGAGGTTGTATTGTTTAGGGAATGTATACAGGAAAAACTGTGCATATTATGCCTGCGATTTAAATTACAGATTATCAATGTCAGGCTTGATGTTAGTGTCCTTGAATTACCCCAGAAGATTGCTCCCCCCCCTTCAACTATTTGAAGATTTTGGTTGCTTAATGCAATATAAATTCTTAGAAAGTCTCCAAAGCCTGCTTGAGGATTTACTCATGTGAGATTCCTAAACAATGCTGTTGTTGTTGTGTGCCTTCAAGTTGTTTCCAACTTATGGTGACCTTAAGGTGAATTTATCATAGGATTTTCATGGCAAGATTTAATTACAGGGGATTTGTCATTGCCTTCCCCTGGGGCTGAGAGAATGTGACTTGCCCAAGGTCACCCAGTGATTTTCATGGTCAAGTTGGGAATTGAACCCTGGTTGTACTCCAATACTCAAACCGCTACACCATGCTGGCTGTCTTCCTGAGCTTCATATGCTCCAATAGGCTTAGTTCTTCAACAATGAATTTGTCTGTAAAACCAATAAATCACCAATTAAATAATCAGTTTATAAATTATAAAGTGACTTTTATAAACAATAGCTGATTATTTGTTACTCTATTTTAAGAGAAGCTCAAAAACATTACTCATTGTTTACAGAATATAACCTTGCAATAAAGTACAGTGGGCCTTGGTATA
>JAIPUX010001232.1:114427346-114441001 GCA_020142125.1 Phrynosoma platyrhinos | reverse complement strand
TCAGGTGCTTCTGCATCTAACACCATGCAGTCTGTCATGTGCTTCAACACACCTATACGTCTTTCTGCCAACCCATCTTCCTGCAGAACTGCAGGGTTTGTAGTTTGTGACATATTCCCTTCTTCCTTAACCAATTTTTCAAATTGTTTGACAAGAATTTTTCACCCCTTTCTGTGACCAAAGCTCCCACTTTGTATTCAAACTCCCTCTCAACCATGTTGACCCAATCCTTGAAATGTTGTGCTGCTTCACTCCTTTCTTTTAGGAGCATTACATATGAGTACCTGGTAAAATGATCCACAATTACTATAAAATATTGATTATTTCCCAGGCTTTTTCCCAAAGGACCAGTCAAATCCATGTGAATAATCTGAAAAGGCCTTTGTGTGGCACACTTGCTGCATTTGGCCACAGAAAAAGCCTTCAACTTTATCCTGCTGCAAATTGAGCAATCTAGGTGATTTGAGCAAGGAGACATCCTAAATTCTGAATACTACCTCCCCCAGCTTCCCAAGACTTGTGAAGCTTGAATGACACAACACCCGATGGTAGTAGCATCCACAGTCCAACTGCAAAGGCATATTGTTCACTACTGCACACTCTGCCCTATTTACCATGTAATACATTTTGTTCCTTTTCAATGCTTTTGCACAAACCTGGTCATTCATGGTAATTACACATTCATCCCCCTTAAAGTTCAATGCATACCCATCAATGGACAAAGCAAACACACTAACTAAACAGTTTTGCAATTTAGCTAAACACAATACATTATCAAAGTCTTTAGCAAAACCTGGGATGAACACAATTCCAATGTCCTTTATCTCCCTTGGTGCACCATCAGCCAAAGCAACTGAAGGCACATTGGAAGATTTCTTACTTTTCAGGAACTGTCCTGGACTACAGCCAGCCTCAGTTCCCACAGCTGCTGTAGGAATGGGGAGAATAAACAACAAATAGCAAGGCAAGCTACAAACCTTCCTGTAATCAAAGCACAAACAAAGCAGAGTCCAGAATGCAAAGTAGTTAGTCAGTCTAGGGTCAAGGCAGGCAGCAAGCAACAGAAGTCCAGTTCAGTCCAAGGTCAAGGCAACATGGTTCCACAAAGCAGGAGCCACACTGACCATAGTGTCACAAGGAAGCTACAATAAATCTTGACACTGAGGAAGCCTTTTGCTGATGTTTAAATAGCCAAATCCTACTTCAGTGCCAGCTGAGGCTTATTGAGGCACAGCTGCTTCTCAGCTAGCCTCTTGGACCTGCACACACCAGCACTTTCAGCTCTCCTCTGCCTAAAGGAAGGTACTGGCCCAGCTGTATCTTCCTGATTCTCCCCACTAGGCAGCTGAGCCTCCATAAGAGTAGCACTAGGACCTGGCTGCTTTGGGGCTGGGAGAACAGGGCTTGGCTCAGGCAGAGCAGACTGAGAGCCAGGTGGAGCTTGTATCTCTTCCTTCTCTGGAGGAGACCCATCCTCCTCCTCGTCCTCCTCATGGCTGGCCATGACAGGAGCTTAGGTGTGTTTACCATATGTCCTGTGGATCCTGAATCCAAACTGGATTAGGCTTGACTTGTTGGTGGGTAACACAGTCACTGCCTTTTGCCACAGCCACAACACCCCTCCTAGTCCCAGAGTCTTTGGGTTGTTGTTTCTTAGCTGCTGCAAGTTTTCTACAGTCCTTCTTCATATGACCGGGCTTTCCACAATGAAAACACTTTCCCTCTCTGGACACTGCTGCTTTCTCCGACTGCAGTTCCCTGGAAGCCTCCAATGTGTGTGGAGATCTCTGCACTGCTTGCTGCTGCTTCTGGAGCCCTGCCTCATACTGGCAACACTGGCTCTCTTCCAAAACCCATGCAGCTACCAACTCCATTGTAATCTGCCCCTCAGGAACTCCCTGGAGATGGTACAAAATATGCTCATAGTCCTTTGAGAGACTCCCCAGCAAAATGTATGCTTTTTGTTCTCTTGGGATCTCGATACACCTCATCTGATCTTGATTGAACAAATCTTGGATGATTTCCAGATGCTTTTCTGGAGATTGTCCCTGCTGCATTTTGCATACAGTCTCCTGCACCAGACATCCTTGACTATGCAGTACATGACTGATGTATGTCCTTAAGAGCATCCCACACATCCTTTGCGGATCTCTTCTCCTGGACATAATTAATTTCAGCCGGGGTGATTGATAAAAAGATAGTAGCTTTTGCTTTTCTATCATTTACTGTAGCCCTGTTCAGAACTACATCCCATAGTCCCTCTCTAATTAGCAAAGATTCAGCATAGGCACTCCATGCATTATAATTGCTTTCATCTAACTTGGGAAATTTAGCTGCCTCCATGATTAATTAGAACTCAAGAGTCCTGGCAGTTTCCCAGCTTCCACTGTCTATTGTGATAACACAGAGACCATAGTCCAAAACCTTAGCACTCCTGCCTTCCGGCACCGACAGCAACAGAATTAGTGACACTCACTCACAACCAATGAATTCCTCAGCAAAGCCAAAGGAGCCCGGGCAACCATAACCTATGTCAAGCAATTGAGTGTGCAGACAAAATCTTCGGAAGCTTTCTTCACTTCGCAGAGAAAAACATCAGGTGACCTTGGAGCTGTCTAGCTGCTTTGGAATGCATTCCCCCCCTGCTTCTGATGAAACAGACTGAAGCCAGGTTTTTAACTCCAAAGAGGCACTTTTATTCTTTAGTTGCAGTATGTACAAAACTATATACACTCACCACCAATGAATTCCTCACACCATTGTGGTCTCAGTTTTTTATAGACACTTGCCATGCGACCACTAAGTCCAGCCTCTCCCTGTGACTTCTTCCTGTGTCACTTGAACTGCTGTCCCCCAAACATGATGACATAATGTGTTTACATTTGCACATCCTGACCTTGGACACTGCTAAAATGTTTTGAGTCCCAGCTGCAAACAACTTTCCCAGCTAGCAAGCTGGGAAATGACCTATAGTACCCTTTGTCACTTTCCCACATCTGGACATTTCAACTCAGGTTACAAATCCCAACAGATAGCATCAATTTAATCACCTTACCCAAGGCATGAAAACCCAGTTGTCTTCACCCAAAAGGGGAAAGGGCTGGTAAAGCACTCCCTAAGGCATTCAGAGATGGAGAAACAGCTTTACATCTTACCTCTGGTGTTTGTAATTATGAGTAGAAGTTGAAACCTTTGGTCTGAAATGTAGTTTATACATGTAATTTTTAAATGTTATTACTTGAGAGCTTTCTTTTAAACGTTCATATTGCATGCAGACCTAAATTCAGTAAGAGAATTGGCAAAAAATAACTGCCTCACTTTATGTAAGCACCTGACAAAATATCCTAAAATAGCCCATTTTCCTATCTTGTCTGCTAGCTAGAGAACATCCACATATCTGGTACTTCAGTCAATCATTTTCTGGATCCATTACTTCTCCTTTGGGCCTGAAACAGATGGGCCTAAAGGAGAGGCTTCCAGCTGCTTTGGGGGCATAGTGTGCACATAATGCACACACCCAGGAGTGGCTGGAAGCCATTCCGAGGTCACCAGAGGCAGCCTGAAGCCATCGGCAAAAGGAGTGGTGAAAAGCTGATCCTGCTGGCGGCTTGTTTGGGATTGCAGCACAAGCCTGTTTTGAGACCAGGCCCTCTGGTCACCGATCGCTGGCCGACTGCAGCTAGAGCAGCCAGAGGCCACTTTTTTCTGCCAGTCTCCTTCTCTCCTTAGTAAAATGCTTATTGTTAGTTCTTGTTTTTTACCTTTATCCAGAAAACACAGAAGCGAGAGACAATGAAACAGCAATAACATTGTTCCTATTGTTTGGCACAAATGTTGTAATCACCATTATTACTTTGGCAATGGTAATCTTGCCAACATATAAACAGAGTATCAACAATCCAGCATTCTATATAAAAAGGCAAGGCTGGAGCGACAATATATCTCTGTTTAGATTTAGAATGGTGTCTATTAGGTATTGTTCCCTATTAAAACCATACTCCTAAATCATTGCATTGGTTCATGGTTTAGTTTTATGTCCACAAGCTTGCATGGGATTGAGGTTCATGTAGCTTTGTGAATGCAACATTAACTACAGTGTAGCATTATGTCTAAAAATGCCCATGGCATGGATATTTTTATAGGTAATGTCTATGGACACAGCTTTATCTTGCTACATCTCGCAATTCCATTGTGAGACAGTTTATAGCTATTTCTCTATTATAGGGGTGGTTAACAGAAGCTGAGTACATAATTCACACAAGTTCACCAAATTAGCCATGTGTGCCAAATTGGAATGTATGCTCATCTTTCCTATAATGCACTGCTATAGTCTACTATCTGAACTGGTTGTCAAAAAAAAAAAAAAATGAAGCAAATTACATCATTAAAATTTGCTTTTAAGAATCTGCTCTCATTACTGCTGAACATAATTTCCACCACACCAGATAGGAGTGAAAATATTTTACACCCCTACCATTTTCTACAGGTCACAAATAGAACAATATGAATATTCTTTACTGAAGCATTATACTTCCTGATGCATGAGATTAGATTACCGATATTTCAGGTTAAAATTGTGCCATATTGGAAGTTTCTCAAATTACTTTGTATTATTAACTGCATAACTGCTTCACTTGAATGTGTAAAGGCAGCATATTTTTTGTCTTCTTTATAGTATAAAAATATTATTATGAAACTTATACATATCTACTTTTCACATCATTGTAAAATTCCTCCAACTGCTGTTATCTATAGAAAATTATATCTCATCCAGCAGAAATGTGTTCTTCCAAAGCAAATCTGATAGCACCGATTTTCAAAAGCTTTTATTACAGAAAAAATAAGAGACAAAATGGCCCTTTAGTACTGGAGGTAAGATTTTTCTCTCTATCTAATACAAAATGTAATTACTAGGGAACATAAAATGGGTTTTGTGTTTTATGCTAGTTCTAGAAAAGCTATGGCCTTGATATTTCATGTCATTTCCAAGTTTCTACCTTGTAGCATTTTTCACATGTAAGTTATTAGCTATTGTTTTCATTAATCTCTACAAGCTATGTGTTCAAATTGGATTTATTTTCACAGGTTAGAGTTGTACATTGGTTATTCACACAAATAAACTCCATGCCCAATAGTGTACACATCCCCACATATTTGCAAAGAAAAGTAAAATATTTATTGTTTGTATTGTACAATCGTCCCTCAATATTTGCAGCTTTGACACTCACGTTTTCAATTATTTGAGAGGTCAAGGCCGCTGCGTGAGCACTCCTCCTCCTCCTCCTCCCTCCTGGGCATTTCCCCTTGGGAGAGAAAAAGCCCAGGAGGGAGAAGCCAGGAAGGGTGCACATGACAATCCTGCCCCTTTCCAGGACTGAGAAGTGCCTTTCCCCAGGCAGCTCTCCATTCCAGAAGGGCATGGGTATGTGTGGGGGGTCAATCGTCCACCCCTTTCCAAGACAGAAATCTGCCTGGGGAAAGGCAGCTATCCACCCTGGAAAGGGGCTTTGGGAGGGTGGGGGGAGAAGGAAAGGTGCACATCTGTCCCTCTTCCCCCAGCCCTCCTGTCCCTTTAACTGGCTTCTGGGTAGGGGTGGGTGGGTTATTTGTGATTTTTCCACGTTTTCTGTCCCTAACCCCCATGAATATGGAGGGAGGGACAAGTGTATACACTGGTTCATATAAAAGAAGCCTTGCAATCTGCTTTCTGTTTATGTCCAGCACAAAGAGACACAGAGCGACAACAAAATTCTGTCTATTTCTGCTACATGAATCTATTGCACAGTAATCTATTTTAACTTGTGGCAAAAGTTACTTTAAACAGTTACTCTTCAAAATAAAAAGAAATCATTATGAAATCATAATGTATTAGATACTAGAAATATTCAAACAACACTTTAAAAGTCATATATGCTGAAGTAAATCCAGACTAAGCTAACTGAACTCAAATTACCAGTAAAATCAATAATTTATGACTTGTCTTCCTTGCCCCACTGATTTCATTGGAGGCTAAGTTTAATTTTGGCTATAATCATCTATACATAACTGACAGTAAGCCAAATTGAGCATAATGGCTTTTTCTTCTAAATAGATAGGCACAGTTTTCCACTGTTAGTATGGATTCAACCTAAAAATGTAAAGACAAATAAAGCCCAAGAAACAGCTTGGAAATGTTATTTATGAGTAATTGTCTTTTAGGGGGAAAACACAGGTAAACAAACCTTTTTTTGTTTTTGTTTTACAAAACTTTAGTGACAAACTTTTTTTTACTTCTTTCTCATTATTCTTATTATCTATAAAAGAGTGCTGTCCAGAAATACACTGACAAGCAATAAAGTATGATATGTAACTTGTCTGGAGGAATCCGTCTTGTCAATACCAACAGGGAAGGACAGTATGTAACCAGATATTTTTTTCTTTCTCACCGAGAGATTAAATATCAATTGTCAGAGGGAATAAGGCTTGATTCATTGTATGTGTTCAGACTTTTACAAAGTTGTAAATGTATTAATAAAAGAACATTCTTTTAAATTTGGAAGGCAGTGTTAATCCAATTAACAATCAAGGGAATACTGATGACTTTAATAGGATAAGCTTTATAGTTTGGTTTCTAGGTCTCCTAATCTGTTCAGTAAACCTCTTAGCACACCAATCCTGTGCAAGTTTACTCAGAAGTAATTCTGGCTGTTCAGTGGCTCACATATAGGCATAGAACCTCACCCTAATCAGAATTACCAGTAGTGACTGAAGAATCAATATAATTCAAGTATCTCTCCCTACCCCTTTCCTCTGCATACTAATTTACTAATTTATGTTCATAGTATATGCTGCAGCAGAAGCAGTATTATTTTCAGATAGTCATTGAATCTGCAACCTTATGTGTGCAGTTCTTACAGTTATTTTACCCAATGGTTTTAATTAATTAAAAAAAATATTCACATTGTAGCTTCAAGGTAGAGAACCAATGGAAGGAAAACAAGTTGTTCATCCATTCTTTTCTATTTATTTCTTAAAATGCTCCAACTGCTCTTCTCCTTGAGATGTAAAAAAGATACCATATCTACAGACTGAAGATACTGCTGGGTTCTTGCAAATGTCATTTGACTGTTTTATATATAATCTGTAATGTCTGGGAGCAGTCTTATTCAAACAGATATAACAATTAACAGTAAAGATAAGCCTAACTAAAAGGAGCTAACTAATCTAAGGTCGATTTCCATAATAAATTAAGAAGTCTCCAATTCAAACTGTGCTTGTCAGAAACTAACTAGGTGCCCATACATGGATACTACCAGCCAACCCCATGGTAACACTCCACAGTTCTGATTCAGTTCCATCCCCGGGTTGGTGTAGCAATGGGTGGCTATTCACATGGAGCTATGCAGTAGTCACTGCCATGCGCCCCTTACTGCCAACACCATCATGTCTCCTTGTCACAGCTCATAAGGGAAGAAATAGGGTGTCTGGCTTCACTGACTTGGCTAGGCACACACATCTGCCTTCACAGGCTGCAACTGGGGCCTGCACAAAGAACACAATGGCAGTGACAGGTAAGGGGGCATCAGACCATGTGGTCTGCTGGCTGTCACAGAAGACCTTACAGGAAACTCTGCCACAAATAGCCAGTCTTTTTAAACCAAAACAATGACCTTTTGGGCAGGTAAGGGAGTGCCAGGCCATGTGGTTTGCTGGCTGTCACAAAGGACCTTACAGGAAACAAACTGCCAGTCTTTTTAAAACAGAACAATGGCCTTTGGGGTAGGTAAGGGAGCACCAGAACATGTGGTTTGCTGGCTGTCACAGGGGACCTTATAGAAAACTCTGACACAAACAGCCAGTATTTTTGGACCAGAACAATGGCCTTTGGGGCTGGATCAGTCAGGAACAGCAGAATCAGTGTCTGGACTAGCCAATCCCAGCCCAATTATTGGCCTATGTTGTCTATACAGGACAAGACCAGGGGGAACACATATCTTTTGGCCCATGAATTCAGCCCCTTTGTGGTCTTAGCAAATAGTATTTTACTTTCATTATCACCACCATCACTATTATCAACCTAACTCTAGGTTAGAACAATTTTTTTAAAGAAACCTCTTCCCTTACCTCGGCCATGCCATTTAACATCTGGGAGGCATTATCTGAGGCTTTAGGAGAGGATATCTAGAGTTTTGGCATCATGCGTCATCAAGACACAGATGACATTTTAGCTCTTCTTTCTATCTAATGCCAAGGTGAAGTTCCTCAGTGCTATGCCAGGGTCTACTGTTACTAATGGTCAGGATGAGGGCAAACAAACTATAGCTCAATCCAGACAAGAAAAAGGTGCTCCTGAGAAACTGAAATTAGGGATTCATCCTGCACTGGATGGGGTTAAACTCCTTCTGAAATCTCAGATTTGTACACTGGATGTGCTCATGTGTTGATGGTAGCAGGAATGTATTTGCACAAATAAAGCTAGTGTGTTAGTTTCACCCATACTGAAAAAGTCAACTCTACCCATGAATACACATGCTTGATTGCACCATTAGAATTATACAGTCATAAAGTTGAAAGAAACTATAAGGGCCATCCAGTCCAATCCCTGCCATGCAGGAATATACAATCAAAGCACTCTCAACGGATGGCCATTTAGCCTGTTTAAAAAAGAAGGAGACTCCACCACTCTCCAAGGCAGCATGTTCCATGGTCAAATAGCTCTTACAATCAGGAAGTTATTCCTCATGTTGAGAGGAATCTCTTTTTCCTGTGGTTTGCATCCATTGTTCTGTGTCCTAGTCTCTGGAGCAGCCAAAAACAAGCTTGCTCTAACCTCAATATGGCATCCCATCAAATATTTAAACAGGGCTATCACATCATATTTCTCTTCTCCAGATTAAATAGACCCAGCTCCTAAAGCCACTCCTCATATCACATGGTTTCCAGACTTTTCACCATTTTGGATGCCCTCCTCTGGACATACTCCAGCTTCTCAACATCCTACTTGAATTGTGATGACCAGAATCAGACACGATATTCTATGTGAGGTCACAGCAAAGCAAAATAGATTGGTACTATTATTTCACTTGATTTAGACGCTATATTTCTGTTGATGCAACCAGGGATCACGTAGGTTTTATTGGCTGCTGTATTGCAATGCTGACTCATATTGAACCTGTGATCTGCTAAGACTACTAGATCCCTTTTACATGTATTGCCATCAAGCCAGGTGTCAGCCATCACCCATCCTATATCTGTGCATTTCATTTTCACCATCCAAATGTAGTATCCTACATTTCTCCTTGCTGAAACTCATTTTGTTAATTTTGGCCCAGCTTTCTAATCTGCTAAACTCATTTTGAATTCTGATCCTGTCCTCGGGGTATTAGCTACCCTTCCTAATTTAGTGTCCTCTGCAAATATGATCAGCATGCCCTTTATTCCATCATCCAAGTTCTTGATAAAGATGTTGAATAGCACTGGGCGCATCACACAACCCTGTCGCACCCCACTAGTCATCACTGAGTACACTTTGGGTTCAGTCAGTCAACCAATTACAAATCAACCTAACAGTTGCATTGTCTAGTGCATATGTTACTAGCTTTTTTCCATTGCCACAACTGTTTCCATTCCTACATATACTCGTGTCCTAAGCAGACTGGCTGTTCTCTCCCCCCCCGCCTTCCCTCCTGTTTTGGCACTGTTCTTGATATGCACATTTCTTTTTCAACAGCAAATTTATCCTGCTTCAGGTGCAGTTAAGTAGTATGGGTATATATCCGTTCATCCCTACTACTGATGGGAAGAATATTCAAATATATTCTAAAAATGAACTAAAAGACAAGAAGAATCTTGGACTGATAATAATCCTCAGAATTTAGAACTTATTCTATGCAAAATTCACATGTGATTGTTTTGCACTGCAATAAGCACTTTCAGTATAGAAAGTAATATTTCTGCAGAGAATGCTTGTTTCCTGTACATAACACTCTGTAGTTGTAGACTTTCTACACTAAATATGCTCTCATCCTGACCGTGGTTATTTTGAAAAGAAAATAGCATTTTCTATCCAGAACATAATATGATATCATTACACATCATTTTTTGCATAGAAAATACTGTTTCCTGTGCAGAAAATGCTGTTTTCTAAGAGAAAATTGTTTTATGAGCAAAGCAACAACATGTGATTTTGCACAGAGTAATTCCTGAACTGCAAGTAATCACTTAAAACTTCAGTGTCTGAAGACTTTTTCATAGAAAAAGAAAATTGGTGAAACTACTCATTGCTTCCTTAGAGAAGAAAATTAGTGAACATTTATATCCCTAACAGCTTTCTTCCCTTCAATGAACTCAAAATACTCCCAACACTCCTTCTCAGCATCTACATTCTCCGTCATATTTTATTTTATTTTTTTGAAAAAATATGCATTGCCATAATGTTGTAGTGATAGAATGCTATGCTACTATAAATATAACTACCGGATAAAAACAAGTGGGAAAAGAAATGTTCAACCTGGTTATTAGAAATACAATGAAAAAAAAAATCAGTGGATAGACACCATGACAAGGTCCATTCCCCTACTCAAAATGTAATCATTGGAACCAGCCAAAAATTCACCAGAGGAAATCAAGGCACTGGAGACAGATGAGTAACATTTACTCAGACTGTATCAGAATCTGCCAGGACAAGCAAAAGAAACAAAAACACCCTGCCATGAGTTTATAAAAATGTACCTAATACCAAAAATTTGTATGAGGAGAGGAAGGTTATATGAGTATTTTAAAAACAGATTCATTCCTGCCAAACCCCCAGGTTTTGGCCAACCTGGAAAAGCCCATACACAAGGGTGAAGGGAATTATTTCACCATTTTCTTAGCAGCCCTATTACATCCTTGTATTAAAATATTTATGCCATTGTAAATCAAATTGAAATAATTGCTTAAATCTATTTTACTAATAATTCTCAGTGAGGTTACTCAGTTATATAACTTTGTTAACTGTAGACAATCACGGATAGATAAACACAGAGATATATTCCCAAAGGGATCTCTATTGTCAGAGCATATGTGTGAGGTGGGAAAATCTCAACTTCTGATCTTCTTATATCACAATGGGTTCTTCCAGACTGAACTAAAAAAGTGTGAATTCCTTGAATTTTTATAGTTGTTGTCACCCTGATCATACTCCCCCCCCCTTTTTTTTTTTTTTTTTGCCTCCTTTTTGTAGTACCTTCTTGGAATATAACTTATTTTTTAAAAAAATGTGGCACTGTTTGCTGAGATGTTGGTTTGAAGGTCAAATTTTCTCTTCTGTTTTTTTTTCTTTATTTTTTTGTTTTCAATCACAGATTTATAGCACAAAATTACCATTTCATTTTTGCTCCATAACTTTCTTTACAAAAAAAGGAGGCAAAAAGAAAGGAATATATTTTTCTTATATGTCTCAGAATTAAAAAGAAATGTGCTTGAGGGTGGAAAAAATTTTGCAGCTGTTATTGGGAATTGCCAGAAAATAGTATGGGACAACATGAGAGTCTTTTGAATAACGTAACAAATACCACAACGTCTCAACATAACTGATCTGTTTGGAGAAGCCTAAGTGGAAACAGCCACTTGAGTTCAACCAACACAGCAACAAACTCTTCTATAGTCAGTTCCCTCCTGGTTAAACTTCAGCTGTTTAAACAAACTTCGCAGCATGGAGAACCCTAGACCTGAACATGCTCCTGCTGTTTTCCTGAGCTGTATGCTAGCTTTGCTACAGCATTTTTATGTTTACCATTTGGCAAGGTTCCTGCATCTTCCCTGTTACCTCATGGTGCTTCATTTAACAGCTGCTGAATCATCATCAAGCTGCTGGTATTGCAGGATGACTGAACATTGCTATCAAAATATTTAGCAAGCATGATTGGGGAAATGGATTATGCTGTTACAAGTACAAGTGCTCTGAGACTATCAGCACCTTCTTAGCTCAACTAGATTATAACTCTACTGTAAGGCTAGTCTCTGCAGAACCCACATCTCTTAGATGCTAATGGAAAACTCCCAAGTACAGAATAAGAAAAAAAAGAAAACCAAGGGGGGTTGCAGACTGCCAGAAATAGTGCAAATTCAGTCCACTTTTAGGGTTAGGGTTAGGGCTAAGGAATCATGGGAACTGTATTTTATTGTGGCACCAGACCTCTCTGACAGAGAAGGCTTAATGTCTCAGAAAAAAAAAACAATTCCCATGATTCCCTAGCACTAACCCTAACCCTAAAAGTGGACTCAATTTGCACTATTTCTGGCAGTCTGCAACCCCACCAAGACAGAAGTTGGGAAGTGTTCAACTTCTCATGCACTTTGGGTCTTTATACTCAAGCAAAAAAAAAAAAAAAAAAGTGTTAATCTAGTAACAGAATTAAATTATCTCATAGATTTTAACTTTTCTTTTGGACAGAGTATAGGGTAACTGAATTAAGAGCCAGTGTGGTATAGTGGCTTCAGTGTTGAAGTATGACTCTGGAGACTATGGTTCGAATCACTGCTTAGCTATGGAAACCCACTGGGTGATCTTGGGTATGTCAGCCTCAGATAAAGGCAGCCTTGGGCAGATGTTCTCAGCCTCAGATAAAGGCAAAGGCAAAACCCTCTGAACAAATCTTGTCAAGAAAACTGTGATAGGTTTGCCATAGGGTTGCCATAAATTGTGAATGGCTTGAAGAACACAACTGAATTAAGTAGGAATTCAGAAAACTAAGGAAATGGGATTGAGGTTCACAAGCTTATCTCACAGTCAAACATCTCCATGCAGGGGAGTCAAACCAAAGGGAGGAATCACAATCATGAGAACCAAGGTGACCATATATAGCACCCATATGGAAACAGGTTCAAACAATGTTTCTTCCTGAATTTGTCAGTTCAGTCCTTCATACTTCCAATGGGACACGTCTGAAATTGCCAAATTTTATGTAGCACAAGCTTTCATGAACCACAGCCATCAGATCATATATGAACAGTAATAAACAAAAATATAGAAAACATACAATACCATTTGTGCAATTGAATGCATATATGGTGGGCCCTTGGTACCCCCCATTCTGTGTTTACCAAAATACGTGGATGCTCAAGTTCCATTAAATACAACAGCATAGTAAAATGGTGTCCCTTAAATAAAATGGCAAAATCAAAGTTTGCTTTTTGATTTTTTTAAAAAAAAAACATTTTCAAGCCCTGGATGGTTATATAAAATGGCAAAATCATTTTTTTCTTTTTGAAATTTTTTGGGAGGGATTTTTGAGAGGGATTTCAAGCTGTGAATGGTTGAATCCATGCATGCAGAATCTGTGGATATGGAGGACCAACTGTACTTAGTTTATATGTGCTAGATAGCATATGTCTTAATATCATTCACTCAATCAAAAATGACAAAAACAGCCCTTAGCAATAGCAATGTCCAAAGTCTTCTGTGTATTGTAGTAAATCATTTGTTGTTCATATGCATTACTCATCTTTTGTACCTTTACTGTATTAAAGTGGAAGGCTAAACATTTACCTAAAAATTAAAATTTGAGTACCTACTCTATACAAGATTGAGTATTATCCAAAATTTCCAAATCTGAAATATTCCAAAAACAAAAAAATTTTCATGGTTGGCTGAGATAGTAACAGTGACAACTATAATAATAATAATAATAATA
>JAIPUX010001232.1:114359942-114371443 GCA_020142125.1 Phrynosoma platyrhinos | reverse complement strand
TTATCTTTGAGGGAACAAATATTACAGTCAAGGGAAGTGAATGGATATCTCAAGAGTATGAGGTTCTAAGTTGAAAATTGACCACAGTATAGTCTTTTGTAAATTCTTCTTATTGAAGGTCAACCCACTGGTAGGAAAAGAAAGATACTGAAGTGATCACCTTATATAAATAGTGATTTCAGGAAAGGTTTGGGAATATTTTTGCACCATGGCCTATAAATCAATATGAATAACTGCTTCTCAGTGAAGGAGAAGATTGTTTTTGGCAGGTGGATCATAAATGTGATCAAGGGGACTTTAACTCCTTATTTTTTTCAGGGGGGAGAGGCACAAGCAAAGCCCAGAGCTGACTACTCATCTGGCTGTTAAAGATAAGAACAGGAGAAGGAAGGAGGCTGAACAGTGGAGGTGGTAATTTTCAGGAAAATACAGCAAAGAAATCAGAAATATTCAACAGCCATTCATATATAAACATCCATAAATAAATTTCTGTAAAGAAATGTCTTTATACAAATACAGGGCCAAGAAACAGGACAAAATTGAAATCCTAAAAGATTTGCATGTGCAATTTGCATGTGCATGTGGAACTAGACTAGTGATCTGAATATACTAATCCAAGGTTATATTTTATTCAAAAGAAATAGGCCCTAGAGAACAGGGCAGAATGTACTTGTATGTTAAAAATGTACCTATCTTGAAATTCATAATTCTGTGAATGGAAGTCTGTTGAAAGCATTTTAGTAAGGATCTTGGGAGGGACAAGGAAAGCCTGAAGCAGATGGGTTAAAAGCTCCAGCTTTCAGCCATGTTGTGGGCATGGTGTCTACACAATGCACACCTCAAACACAGCCTGAAGCCATGTCGACTCCACCCCATCCTGGAAGAGGCAGAACAAAAAGGAGCAGTGAAAAACTGCTCCTTGCCAGTGGCCAGGTTGAGGACTGTGGTACTGGTCCAGATCAGGACTGGACCTGTGCAGTCTCTGAAGTCCTAGTGCGATCGGGGTGTGCTGCTCCTTTTTTTCCCCATCTGCATGATCTCCAAGAATGATATTATGACAGTATACCCAGTCAGAAGAAAAGGATGGGACAATTTTTGGAACAAATGGCAAACTTTCTCAGATACAAGCAGAAGCAGCCATGGGAGATTTGATTTGCTCTGAATCTATAATCAATGGAACATTTAATAAAGTTTTGACTTGTCTTAATAACAACCAAGGGCCTGAACAGACTGGCATAAAGAGCTGGCCTGAGGACAGAATGGGGCATGGCGACCACATGCCAGCTGCCCTGACTCTGCCTTCATGCTGCATGCCCCACCACACAGAGGGAGATGTCAGGGCACTCCCTTGACACAGTGTTCACAAATGCTGTGTCATAGGAGTGCTTAAAAGCCACCACGGCGGCAAGGGCAACTTTTTGCCACTCTAAAAAAGAATGGCAGAGTACTTTTTAAAGTGACAAAACACCAGATTGGGGCTGCAGCATGTGGTTGCTGCGGCCCTGATCCAGCGAGCAAAGGGGAGGCACAGAGCTACTCCTTTGGGCGGTCTGTTCAGCCCCTCAGTCTCTCAGACAGGAGCAGAAGGGTCAAGGAATGCTGTGGTCTTGAACTTAATTCTCACAAATATAAAGATTGAAAGGAAAGTGAAAGAAACCTTAGAGAGAAGTTGTAATTTCATTTTTGAATTCATGATAGAGAAGTGTGTGAAAAATTAGCTGGATGTATGCTTTGTGTGTGTGTGTGTGTGTTCAAGTCATCTGACTTATTGTGAACCCATGAATTTAATAGGATTTTATTAAGCAAGGAATATTGAAACTGGCTTTTCCAGTTCCTTTCTGTGAAATATAGCCTACAGCACCTGATATTCATTGGTGGTACTAAACAGAGCTGGCCCTGCTTGGCTTTCAAGATCATGTGAGGTTTGCTGCCTTTAGGCTATTTAGGCTATGCATGGAATAATGGGTCCTATGGATACTGCTTAGAGTATAATGAAACCTTATTTCAGAAACTCACAGATATTTTGTCAGGTCCAATAGCTAGAAATCCTGAAAGAGAAAAAAAAACTATTGAAAAGTATGGGAGTTTCTGCAAAAAATGGTATCATAAAGTATTTGTATAAGGAGAAAGAAAAGGTACCATTAAAGATATCACTGAACTGGGGTATTTTTGATGATTTGAGATTCAAATTGGATGATAGATAGAGGGGCATATACCCAAGAATTAATACAAAAGAGGGTGATGTCAGAAAGGCAAAGGCTCAGAAAGAGCCAAAGCTTGTACTGCCAGCTAATATTCATGTTGTTGTCTCCTCCTCCTCCTTGCCAGCATATAATCACATCAAGCTTTACAGTGTTTCATACATGTCCAAGTGAACTTTTGTAGGGAGAGGGAACAAAAGATGCAAATGATCTGAAAGCGCCTGAAAACTACATAGCAAGTATTTGAAGCTTAATTTTAGAAATGTCTCTAGTTGAATCAGAAATTCAGGAGGAACTGAATACAAGGTAGAGTGTACCCATGGGATATTAAAGCAATAGAATAGGAAATATCTTTTCACCTTACCTTGCATGCAAGTAGCATTTTAAAACTTTCTCTTTCGAAATTGTAGCTCTGACCTACATTGCTTTATAAGCTGTTTCTGAGAAAGGTGAAAGAATTCATAAGTGGTACTAATGTGCCATTGGGGAGTTTTCCCTTCAAAATAGCAAGCAGTAAGTCCAGCTGATTTTATTATGAGACATCTAGATTAAAGTCTTGGCATTTTTCTAAATAGCATCTAGACATATCTCTTTCTCATGTAATGGCATAATGAAAATAAAACTGTTCTCTACATACTGAAGATGCTAAATATTTGTGTAGAACCAACTTACCTGGAAAGAGTGGAAGATACATGATAGTTGACTGATATTTCACCATATTAATATGATGTCTGATTTCCTGACTAGTAGTAATATTGTCTAGGAAATGACTGCACTAGATCAAAATGCAGCACTTTGCAACTTGTACTACTATATAAAAGAGTTGGCTACTAACAGCTTTAGGCAACAGCCTTGCCTTGTCCCCCAACCACCATTGTAAAAACAGAACTTATCCCTTCATCTCCTATCCAGAGAGTTTTGCAATCCTGTGGACATTCTCACAGAGACTGCTATATAAGTCTGTCTCTGGACTTTCCATTCCACCAAGTGCATCTGAGGAAGCAGACCAGGGTAACCAGATATCCTCCTTTCCCAGGAGATGTCCTATATTTCAACTGTCTGTCCAGGAGGAAATTCATAATGAGCATGACTAAGAAGCATTAATTTATATTTATATTAGTGTTTTTAACTTTGATTTTGTAATGTCTTACATTTTTCTGTCTTATCTGCCTTTGGGAATATGACATCTAGTCACCTTGAAATAGGCTCAAGTCTAAAAAGTTCATGCTACTAACTTCTATCTTTCTGTTTAGCCTCAAACTCAAACCAGAGTAGCATGGCTATGTCTTCAAATAAACTATGCCTATCCATGTAAGCCCAGTGTGCATTGTCATGTATAATGTGTGGAACTGAACATCAGCTGTCTAGGAGAGAGAGAGAATGAGAGAGAAGAGAGAGAGAGTGAGGAAATGGAGGGAAAAAAGAAACTGCTATGCATGTCTCTACTTTTGCCTATAAAGATTGATCTTCACATAGAAAAATGACAATAAAAATGAAGTAGCCCTTGGAATTATTAAGGGCTTCTGTTTGTTTATGGTTGCTGGATTTCAACTTTAGGAGTTTTATGACACACTACTGTAAAACCTTTCAAGTATCATATTGCTTACAAGCATGGGGAGGGAATAAATTAGATTATTAATTGACAAGAAATTGTCTTCCAATAAAAGTAAAGAAGACAGGATGTTGACTAACTGAAATTGTTCAGATCTGCCCAGTTGTACAGCAATCTGATAGAGCAGCAGTGTTATGCTAATAGCAGACAGCATGATGCACCTAATATTCTTTTTATATAGCTGCTTATAAGATGAAGACATTTTTCCTAACGGATTATGATAAGTATCCATGGTTGCAAACACTGTGGGATCCTACTGACCTTTCTTTGTCCTAGCTTCCACTAAAAGATAATATTTCCCATTGACTACATAAGACAATCATTTCAGTGATAAAATGAGATTTTCTGCATCTTTTCTTGTTCTGCAAACATGATACTTTTCTGAAAAGACCAAAAAAAGAGTGTTAACCTACTGAACCTCAACCTACACTACTGTAACAGCAAAGCAATTTCTTCTTCAACTTCTACTGCCACTAACCTAGCAGTTAGGAGCCTTCAAATCCCATTCTATATGCATTGTCTATCTGTCTCTCCTTACCATATAAATGAAAAGATTATGTAAGAGTCTGTGTTTAATCTTCACCACTGTCTGTTAAACATTGCAGGAAAAGAAACCATTTTTCTTGAAACAAGGAGGTCATTGACCTAGATCACATAAACCTCCCATCTACAATGTCAACAGAAATATCACTGTGGAATTCTTGAAAGTAGTATTTGCCCATGTAAATGTAAAGGCATGCCCCCTTTTTATCTGTATGTTTTCTATGCTCACTGCTATGTGAACATCTGATTAGAAGCTTTTGAAAATAAGTTGACTGTGTAATTAGGGGGCACACAACTCCCACACCAAGGTTAATGCATGCCAAACATGCAAAGTACAAATCTAGCTGGGAATCTCATTTCTTTAATAATTCAGTTTCAGTTTTTCATTTGGTTTCATTCATCTCAGTTAAACCATTCCTATGCTTGTGAACAATGATGCATCTTTTGTTAATACAACAACTACAGAATGAGCAGTTGCAGCTGTGCATTTTAATAGGGAGACAAACTGGCATATTAATCTGTTAATATATTCTGTTTTCTCTGTCCTATAACAAGAAAAGATGCTGTGATTTGATTTTTTTTAATTGTTAAAAAAGAAATAAGATACTTTTTTTGTCCTCTTTGGCTTCATCTGCATTGTAAAAATACAGTGAACTAGTCATTTCTGATATGTAATTTATCTACTGGAACATTACACTTTTCATTGATAATGGCCATGAAGACTTAATCCAACAATCTTCACATGAATTGGCAATGGTAACACTTCAGACTATAACAGATGGTGACTATCAGAGAGGAATTCAACAAATTCCCCTTTCATCTGGCTGTTGGTAAACTTCAGGCAAGGGGGAAATCTAATATGTAGCAAACATTCTAGAGATTAATGATACAATTTTGGAATATTGAATGTTATACATTTAATGAATTTGATCCTCTATTGAATCTGGCTAGATAGTGCTATGTAAAAGTTAGTGATTTGAAATAAATGTGTGAAATGTTGCTTCATGTATTTCTCTTTTGTAATTGAAAAAGTCTTCCAAATCTTTCAATTACAAAAGTATTTGAAGAATAAAGTAGCAAAAATGTCGGGATAATTAAATATGGAAAATCTTTTTTTAGTTGCTGCTAGAGTAAAATAATATACGATGTTTAGGGATAGAAAATAGTTAATTAACAGTGTAGCATAATACATTAAGGTCTTAAAATATGCCGAAATTTCTATATAGAATTTACATTTCAGTATATAATTTGTGTTCAAATAAAACTATCTGCACAGTTGGAAAAACTGGTCAAGTGGTAGCTGTTGGACTCTGCATTTGAAATTTCCATTCAAAATTTTGTCCATAATAGTTGCCAGTGAATAAATATTTTGAATCATACTGTTTAAAACTAGCACTGTGACTGCAATCAAATCACACTAAACTGAGAGTAAGCCTACAGGGGACATTCTTCCGAGTAAAGATGGATATGATTGATCTTATAGTTGATAGCTATACAGATTGCAGAAAATTTCAAAATAATCTCATCCAATATATTCTGTTAAATATAACATACATACTAATGGAGCTAGAAGGGAGTAAAAATAAGAAGCATATTTTCCTGAGCAGAGAGTTCTGTTCTGTTATCAATTGAACCATTCTGTAAGGATAAGGAAATTTCGTATTTGTTCTTGGAACTTTTACTCCAGTATTCTAAGTGCAATGTGAAGGAATTAATTTAAGTTTCATACCTTCAGCTGGTTAAGTTTGTAGAAATTTTTACAGAATTTTTTTCTTTATGGAGGATTGCAGAATTCTGCAGAAATATTCAGGCACTCCCTTTGACTTTTATACTGGATTTAATTGTATCTACACTCCTTGGTGAAAATCGTGGCAGACAACTCCAGAGGAGAGCTAGGAATGGTGGTGCTGTGGGTGATAGCAAAGAAGCAGTGCACATCTTCACAGTTCCACCCAGTGTTTTTCTAAGTGGGTAACAGTTACTGCCAAGAGGGTTGGAAAAGTAATGAACACACAATGGCCCACTGTGACCTTTTGCTAAGTGTTTCAGATTGCTGACATCTGCCTCAATCTTTCACTAGTTTCCCCCCCTTTCTTTCTATTAGTGTGCCCAGTGGTGTGACTAGAAGGGTGCGGCATGTGTGAACTGTACCAGATGACATCCCAGAAAAGGGGTGACACCTGGCTGAGCACACACCGCTCCCTGCTGCACACTGTACTACTCATGAGTACAACAGTGCATGGCAGCGAGGGAGCATGCACACACCTCACCCAGCTGTGCATCTTTCTACTCATGAGTTGAGTGGTATGTGGCAGTGAAGGAGTGTGCACACCCCTTGCTACCACATGCCTTTCTACTCACAAGTAGAGTAGTCCATGGCAGCAAGGTGATGTGATGTTCCCTTTTGGCCCTGCCCCCCAGGAGCCCAGACCCCACACCAGATGACACCCTGGACAGTGACACACTGTGTGTGCCCAGAGTACTACTGTCTGGTCTTGTTTTTTTGTGATGCAGCAGCTAAAAAGGCCAATGCGATTTTAGGTTTCATCAATAGAAGTATAGTGTCTAGATCAAGGGAAGTACACAGTATTCCATGTGAAGTCTGACCAGAGCAGAATAGAATGGTACTATTACTTCCCTGAGTCTAGACACCATACTCCTATTGATGCAGTCTAGAATTGCATTGGCTTTGTAAGCTGCCACATCACACTGTTGACTCATGTTCATGTTCATGTTATCGTTTACTAAGGACCTTTGCAGACTGCCAGAAATAGTGCAAATTGAGTCCACTTTTAGGGTTAGGGTTAGGGAATCATGGGAACTGTATTTTATTGTGGCACCAGAGTTCTCTGACAGAGAAGGCTCAATGTCTCAGAAAAAAACCCATGATTCCCTAGCACTAACCCTAACCCTTAAAGTGGACTCAATTTGCACTATTTCTAGCAGTCTGCAAAGGCCCTAAGACTACTAGATCCATTTCACATGTACTGTTGTCAAGCCAGATTTCACCTGTCCTATATTTGTGCATTTCATTTTTTCTATCTAATGTAGTATCTTACAGTTCTCTAGTTTTGGCTCATCTTTTTAATCTGTCATTTATAATTATGTTGACCAGGCCCAGGATAGGAGCTCAACCACCTCATTAATCATTTCTCTTCAGTGTGATGAGGAACCATTGGTGAGCACCCTTTGGGTTTGGTCAGTCAACCAATTACAAGTTATTATTTATATTATATGTAATATCAAACCATTGTTATGTAATGGTTTGAGCATTGGACAATGGCTCTGGAGACCAGGGTTCAAATCCCCGCCTGGCCATGGAAACCCATTGGATGACCTTGAGCAAGTCACACTCTCAATCTTAGGTGAAGACAAATGTCCTCTGAACAAATTGTCAAGAAACGGCCGTGATATGGTTGTAGGGTTGCCATAAGTCAGAAATGACTTCAGGGTACACAACAACAACCGTATACTAACCATTACAATATAATTATAATATAATATAATATAATATAATATAATATAATATAATATAATATAATATAATATAATATATATTTGCTGGCCCTTGATCTTCATGGCTTAAAACATGCCCACCAACATTTCACAGATGAAAACCAGGACATGTTTGGTGAAACAACATCAGAGTGTGGTCACAATGGCAAAAATTATTAATGAAGAAGAACAGGCAAGCTAGGAGAAGCTGCATCAAGTTTTATTTTGTCTGAGTCTACTACCAAAATTTCCCTTCCTCTCCTCCCCTCTGTGCTAATTGGGTGCAAATTACTTTTGCAATTTCAGCTCACTCTGCAGCAATTGAAGTAAGCCATGAACAAAGGGAGAAATTGAGGGGAGAAGACAGAAACTAAGAGTTTTAAAAGCAACTGAAAAAAAGAAGGAAAATAGAGAAAATGTCCCTGCTGAATCAGGACAGTTGAAGAATATGTCAGATAATAATAATAATAATAATGAGCAGGACAAGAATTGAATGACTAGTCTAGAAGGTTATTAAAACCTCATTTGCAAAAAAGGACATCCCATATACTTTGAAGGAAGTTTAATTATATATTTTAATTATTTATTTACTTTATATCCAGCCCTATACAGGATCCAAGGTGGAAGTTGTGAGATAAATACTCTGTGTGTGTGTGTGTGTGTGTGTGTGTGTATGTGTGTGTGTGTGTGTGCATGTGTATCCTTGGGTCTGTATTGGCTGACAGCAAATCACCTTTCCAAACATGGAAACTATTATGAAACTATAGACCACCTTTCATATAAATTTGCATTTATTAAACTTATCTTCAGGGAACATTCTTCAAGGTTTCCTGTCATCTAAAGTGAAGTTATGATGGAGAGATGCCTTCTCAGTTATGGTCCCCGGCTTTTCAAATGATCTTTCCAAGCTTGTCTGGTAATGATTAAGATGTCCTTTTAGTGCAAGGCAGCAAACTTTTATTCACCTGGATTACAACAACTGGTTTTATTCTGTTGCTGCTTGGTTTCAGCATGTGCACTACATTAATGAGTTCATTTATTATTCGAACACTTTGTTTTATTATTTATGATTACTTGTAAGCTGCCTGAGAGATGAAACACTGGAGCATATATTCTTGTGATATATAGTATTTAAGAACTTTTTTTTTTTAAAAAAAAAAAGAGTAATCAAAACAATAATATTACAAAGCAAACATATGTTTTGTAAGTGGTCAAGATCTCTGGAGGGCAATGCACTCAACTGGAAATGTTCTCTAACTAAAGCAAAAGTCATAAAAGCATGAAATTTGTAATTGACTCAATTTACTCAGTTTATTAGAGGCATAGACCTCTGCTTGAATTAATATCGCCCAATGGAATTCCAAGTAAGGGTGACATGGTGTATCATGACACAAATTACTGCCTGTTCCCATTACTGTACTTCAAGTCACCCATATCCCCCAATTAGACTGGCTCTAATCTAATATGCATGTTTTCAGTACTTTACTTTTATAGGCAATAAAATGTGGCTAGTTCCTCGGGCACCCCTATCCAGTAGTATCATGTTCATTTTAAGCAGCATTTAATTGTTTGAGCACTTTGGTAGCATTGTTCCCTGTCTACATGGTGATATGTTGCATACTTTCTTATCTGTTATTTAGGGTGAGCTACATACTGTGTCTAAAATTAAATAAAGACAAATATTTTCCTTATCCATAAATACATTTAATGTTCTTCAGCATCTTGGCTATCACTTCAGTAATGTGATGTAACATTGTGACAGTTGGGTAATTATGAAGGTCTTTGGGCATCCTTCAAATATGTAGCAAAATCTATCTTGTTTATAAACTGAATTTGTTGAATGCTAGTAATTAAATATGTTTTGTCATTATTCCTCTCAAATTATCTATTCTTTCACTTTACCCCCAAAGATAGATAGATAGATAGATATATAGATATATAGATAGATAGATAGATAGATAGACAGACAGACAGACAGACAGATAGGGCCAGAAAAGAACTTTCTTCGTCCAAATTATTTCTTTGACATGCCATCTCCACAGCATCTAATAATACAATTCAGATCTGAAGTGTGTTTTCAGATAAACTAGGGTCCAAAACACACTGTATAAATAATCCAGTCTGAGACTGCTTTAACTGCCCTGGCTCAGTGCTAAGGAATCCTGGGAATTTTAGTTTGTTGTGTCACCAGAGCTCTCTGACAGAGAAGGCTAAATGTCTCTCAAAGCTGCAGTTCCCAGAGTTCCCTAGCATTGAGCATGGGCACTTAAAGCAATCTCAAACTGGATTATTTCTGCATAATATTGTATGCAGAAACACAATATTATATTGTGTTTCTATATATATTGTATATTATATTGTATGCAAAATACAACATAATATTTGCATATGTTGTAACTGGAACAATCTCTTCAAAAATTCAAGGGAGTTAAATAGTAGGACTTTTGACACTTGTAAAAATTGTCAAAAATAGCAACTACAGAATATGTGACTTTATTCATATTTGGGGTGGGGCATGCTTGATTCAAAGTACAATTATTCTCCCACTTTGAACTAGTATTGTAAAACCTATGACCTGATCCCATAGAGGGCCGAAACAGACAGCCCTTTTGTGTTGCCTTCCAGGTAGCTTGGGAGCACAGCATTTACATGCCACATGATCCCAAGCCACCCAGCCATTTACACGACGACCAACTTCCAGGTGCTCTGGTGGCACAGCATTTATACATTGCACACTACTGGAGCACCTTAAAGCCAGTTTCCAGATGCAGTGGGGCTGTTTGCTGCTCATTTTTTGGCCAACAAAAAGACAGATTGGGGCTGTGGCATGTGGTTTCTGCGGCCCCAATCTAGCTTCAGGTGGTATGTTTCACCGTAGAGTTTGAATAATAACAGACAAGGATATAATGGATTATGACACAGACCACTGAAAAGATCAAAAGAATTATGTGTATTGCCCATGGTCCAAATGCTTATGTAAATAATTCCAAGTCTTCAATGAGCATTGCATTTCTCAAACACGGTTTTGAAATCGAGAGGATTTTTGTTTACATGAAATGAGCTTTATTGAAAACTTAAAATAAACCCATCTATGGGGCTATGCAGATGGGCAACTCTGGGCCTCCCTTGCTAGCTGTGGATCGGGGCCATGGCAACCACACGCTATAGCCCCAATCCTCCCTTTTGCCACCCCTGAAAGAGCGGTAAAAGGCCATTCCTTTCAGGGGCAGCAAAAGGCTGCCCTAAGAGCCGGCACGCAGCTCTTCAGGGTCCTTTCCGGCGCAATGCATCAAAACACTGCACTGGAAGGGCATCAGGATGGCATCGGCATGGGGTTGGGGTGGCCAGCGTGTGGCTGCCCCACCCTATCTCTGCCTCCAGGCTGACCCTTTGGGCTGGTCTGCAGAGGCCTGTGCCTCCTTTAGAATGTCCAAGTAGATCTTTTGATGCTGACTGCTGTATGACAGAATAATTCTTAAATGAACTATTAGACATGATAGACTCACAAAGTATGACTTGGCAACAGCATACTATTCTTCTGGCAGATCTGCATGTTGATCATATATGCAGCTAGCATATTGCTGGAAAATAAGTCACATATGAAGGTAACTATGGGGGGAAGCAGACGACTGCTTCCGGGATGCCGCCGG
>JAIPUX010001232.1:114341809-114355395 GCA_020142125.1 Phrynosoma platyrhinos | reverse complement strand
CCATCCTCCTCCTCATCCTCCGAGTCCTCCTTATGGCTGGCCATGACACATCCACAGTATTGACAGAACTCTTCTGAAATCCTATAATTTGTTGGATCATAAAGTGTAAAAACATAACTCTGAATACTAAGTGTGACAGCTGACAGTGAGAAATGCTGGTAGAAAGAAAATAAACTCATTTGAGATGTGGTACTGGAGAAGAGTGTTGAGGATACCATGGGCAGCCAAAAAGAAAAACAAATGGGTTCTAAAACAGATCAAGCCCGAACTATCTCTGGGAGCCAAGATGACTAAGCTGAAGCTGTTGTAATTTGGCCACATCGTAAAGAAAAATGAATCATTAGAAAAGGCAATGATGCTAGGAAAGGGGGAAAGCAATAGAAAGAGAGGAATCCACATACCAGATGGTTAGATTCAATCAGGGAGGACACGGGCCTGGACCTGCAGGACCTGAGCAGGGATGCAGAGGACAGGGGATCTTGGAGATGGCTAATCCACAGGGCCACCATGAGTTAAAGTCGGCTCAAAGGCAGTTAACAATAAATCCCACACATACATACTGGCCAGAGCAAATTTGGAGCTTGGAGAAGTAACTTTTCTATATTTCAAATCCCAGAATATACTAGCCACCACAGCCATACATATTCTGGGAGTTGTGATCTAAAAAAATATTTTTTTCATGAATTGATTAAGATTTACTAGGTGCTAGTAAAACTAGGCACTCACTTACTGACTTGTTAACAAACCTTTTTAATGTCCTTAATGCTTTGAAGTACAAGCAACTTCTTTACTAAATTAAATTATCATTTAAAAACAAACATCTGCTAGTAAGTGTTGCATCAAATTGTGGGAATAGGTGTGAAAATATGGTCAAAATGGACTGACAGGTGATAGGTAGGTAGGTAGATAATGTATGTGTCGGTCTCCAATGTTTCTACACATCTATTTTTTTTCCTTTTGCTATCTTTCAGGCTTTCTCACATCTTTTGGTATTCTTGTCTCTGTCTATTGCCTTATCTGCTTGTTCTTTTCCTCTTTTCACTTCATTCATATTCTTCTCTAATTCATAAAGGTTTTATAGTAACATTTGGCCTCACACTACTTTGATGTCTGAAAATCCAGATTGTACAAGAAAATGGATAAAAGGAGCAGATTTACAATTCTCCTGTTAGAATTCTTAATTGTGCTTTTTCCCCAGTAATGTTTGCATGCTACACTTCTAGATTGCTTGGCAAAATCATGCCTCACTATTTTGTGGTTGTTTTGCTCCTTCCTAGAGGTCTAGTTGGAAAGCATGGTTCTAGAGGACTGGATTATGTTGTTCAAGAAGAATCTATCTTCTCACTACTCTTATGCATTCCCAGCTTGGGAGAGGTTATTAAGCCATTTGAAGCTTGGACTCACTAATAAAGTTGATGAATTTTGTCTTCTCTCTGTTCTGTCCTTCTAATTAAGGAATGCTGCATGGGGTCTAATAAATTAATGCTTGATCCTAACAAGACTTCTTCCTTCTTATTAGACATATTTTTTAAATATAGTAATATGAATCCTTAGAATAAATTACATACCTTATAGCTTTTTATGCTGTTTAAGTTTAAGCAGAATAATCAATATTTGTGCTTCTCACAGTATGTTCATTATCCTCATTTGAAATATAGGATAAAAACTCAACTTACAGACACATCTCTAGCTTAAGTGGAAGTATTTAATTTTATGTGCTTATTGTACTATTTATTTATTTATTTATTTATATGTAATCAAAGAGTTAACTAATGGTAGGAGTGATGGCCTGGTATGGTTTACATGTAGGAATTCTCCATGAATCATTGGCTGTACAATAATCCACATGATATTCTATGAGACTAAAGAGAGTTTGTTCTATTTATAGAAAGATGTCATATCTCAGAGGAAGCTGTTCTTCCTTTCCCCTTCTACAATGGTATGTTTCTAAAAAAAGTATGGGGAAAGACATGGAACAACACCAGAAGCCTCTTCACACTATACAATTATAGTATTTTGACTCTACCTAAACTACCTTGTCTGCATCCTTTAGAAGCCTGGCATTTGTAGTTTGGGGAGGCATCAGAGCTCTCTGGCACAAAATTCTGAATGCTTCTGCAATCTACAAAATCCATCAAGAAGTCATGGGGGGTAGGGGAATAAGGAAGTAGGAGTGGGAGAGAATGGGTTATTGTTGGCTCTTGTATGTTATGATATGTGAGTTATTGTTTCCATAATTTTTGTATGTTTGTTTTTTATTTTTATTTTTGTAAATGGGAATTGTTTATGAAGCTATTTTCAAAAACTAAAAAACAAACAAGCCAAGCTTACATAGAATAGAATCATGCAGTTAAAGCAGAATTAAAGTGTGAAAGAGCCCCAGAGTGAAAAATCCTGAGAGGATAGCAGTAAAAGAAAAAAAAATCTAACTATTCACACACACACACATATATAGAAAGAGAGAGAGAGAGAGAGAGAGAGAGAGATTTCCCTTCAGTTTTTTAATTGTTTCAGAAAGGACATTCCCTATGTTTGTTTTATGTTTCTTATTATATTCGACAATGGCCTCAGAAATTCCAGTTAGATTCACCAAAATTCAAAACTATCTGCTCTATAGTATGTGATTTGTTATATTCTCAAATAAGATCGGTTTATCACAAACGCTGGTCAATATTTGTCACAATTTTAGTTTAGAAATTCATGGGTATCTATTTTAAAAACTCTGCACTGATCTACCACATATCATGGCCATGCTAGCAAAACTGTCTGAGACCAAGATCCAGGATAAATCTGTTTACTGTAACAGATATCACCTTCTGCTACATAATTGTTTATTAATCCATTCAGGATCAGCATTTAGTCTCATAAGAATATAGTTAGAATTGGATCCAGATGGTTCAAAATTTAGGATGCCAGCAAACATAATTTTATGAGTCTAGATCAGGGGTAGGCAACCTAAGGCCCGGGGGCCAGATGCAGCCCTCCCGAGGCCTTTGGACCGGCCCCAGGCTGATCCTGTCGCTGCCACTGCCACCACCGCTACCCCCCGCCGCCGCTTGCCATGATGATATTGATTATTATTGTTATTACTTGTTCTTGGAGTTTTCTTGGCAAAATCTCCACAAGGGTTTTGCCATGGCTTTTCTGGGGCTGAGAGAGTGTGCATGCATATTTTTTATTTTTTATTTTTTTATTTTTTTATTTTTATTTATTCATTTACTTATTTTTGGGGCTTTGGCCCCCCAATTGTCTGAGGGACAGCAACCCGGCCTCCGGCTCAAAAAGGTTCTAGATTATCAATGCAGTGATTTTAGGCAGATGAGGTTCCATGTAGCCATGTAGTTTAACTGTAAATATAACTCTTGACTTAACTGTATCTAAGAATCAGGGATTTCTTGTTGCTTGTTCAAGAAGACAATATTGCTTTTGTCTAGTTTCTGGATAGGCATATCCTGTGAGCCTTTCATGAGAGGGGAAGAATTCCAAAGGAATCAACAAAAAACAGAAGGAAGACAAACCCACATAATTAAATTTCTGAAAGTTTCTGGAAATATATTTATATAGATTTCCAATTTTCAGAATAGCCCATCAAGTTGAAAACTGGTTTCTAAAAACCCTATAGACGGGGACCAGCCCTTACACAATAATAGGTAGAAAAGTTTATCTGAAGGATTTGACTGATCCTGTCAAATACTGACATGGATTTGAAATATCTTAACTTTCTCAAAGATTTAGTGGCAGCAAAAGAAAGCACAAAATATCTATTGTGGGCCTGGACAGACTGCCAGAAGTAATCCAGCTTGAAACCACTTTAACTGTCTTGGCTTGAATCATAGGAACTGTAGTTTATTGTGGCACCAGAGCTCTCTGACAGAGAAGGCTCAATGTATCAGAAGAAAACTACAGTGCCCATGATTCCCTAACATTGAGCCAGGCCAGTTAAAGTGGTCTCAAGAGGGATTATTTCTGGCAGTCTGTTCAGGCCCTGAGTCCCAAAGGTTGAAAAGTTGAAATATTCTTAAATTATTGGACCATTGTTAATACTAGCAGAACATGAACCTTGACACCCCAGTAATATGGACAAAGCAGTGTGTAAAGAATTGGGACTTGACTTGTGCCTACTAAGAGCTCTGATGTCATCTACTTATGTTTCATTTTCTTTGATATACTGAAGAGTAAGGACACACAGAAGATTCTGCCTTTTCTTTCCACAAATTCTTCCTTTGTTCAAATTCATACTCTAGTTTATTATAAGAAATTGGATAACACATTATTCAGGAAGTTTTCACAGGAGCATCAGAGTATATACAAACTGGCATGAATATATGGACATATGTACACATACCCATGTATGAGTCATAGACAAAACATAGTCTAAATCATCTACTCATAATGAATCTGAGTCCTTATCCCTTTCCAATTGCAAATGTATACAAGTATTGGGTTCAGGAGAAGGGATTAGGGAGTATCAAAATGTAAGTAGAACTTCATTCTTATTAGCCCTTATTAAGATTTAGAGAGAGCCAGCATAGTATAGTGGTTTGAGTGTTGGACTAGGTTGCTGGAAGACCAGGATTCAGATCTCTGCTTGGCCATGGAAATCTATGGGGTGACCTTGGGCAAATCACATTTTCTCAGCTTTAGAGGAAGGCAAGAACAATCCCCCTCTGAACAAATACTGCCATGGAAACCCTATGATAGGTTTGCCTCAGGGTTGCTGTAGTCTGAACTGACATGAAGATCATCATCATCATCATCAACAACAACAACAGACTTAGAACAAAATTGGTATTTACGCACAGTAAGTTGTCCTTGACTGTATAATGAATTCAAATATCACAACTGCTGGCCAATTTCCAGTGCATATTGACATAAATAGAGAAGGTTGTAATCTCAGTGGTATATTGGAAATAAATGGTCACAACATTTCTGTTTTATGGTTTTCAGACAAAGACTTCTTTTACCTTTGCACCCATCCTTTTAATGTATGAAAGACAATACATGCATTGCTCCTGTTTCAAGGTTGTGTCATTGCCGTCTCTTAGTTATTAGGCTATTGATAACAGCCTTTTATCAAATATGTAATTCTCCTCCATTTATTATCAATGTAAAATCATCCACTAGTGTTTTAAACAGATGTCTTCAAAATATGGTTGAAAAATACAACAGAATTTCCTCAAAGACAAGTTATTTATCTCTACACTGAGAAAAAATGAGGGAAAATTAATAGTTGGCTGAATAAAATTATACTTGGGAAAAATGATACTTTTTAATAGGGTGCACTCAAATTGACAGGTGATATATATTTTAGTCATTAGTATTATCCTTAACATTTTGCTTTAAATTACAACTTACACTGTAAACCCTGAAGACACAATATGATTAAACCCTATTTGATTCATATGAATGTGACCATGTCCAGGAAAGTGTGTTATACAATTCCTTAAAAGATTGTTTGCAAATTTACATTTTAAAAGTGTTAGAAATTTAAAATACCATTTAATAGCCTAAGCGCTATGCATGGAAGTAGATTGTAGAGGTTGATTTCAGAACAAAAGCAAGAACAGCTATTTGATTAATTCAAATATTTAAGAGTGTGTGAGGTGCCTTGGTGGTTCATTTGGTATGAACTAAATGGCAAAAGATTATCCTGGAAATCAGAGCATGTCCAATAGGGTATAAAAACTTATATATAGGCATCCATGAAAAAGGACATAATCATATTACAGACCATTATTTCTTCACTAGTTAATTCTTGCAGCCTTGTCATGCCATGGAAAGAGCATATTAAGAATCAGAAACATTGTAATAAGAGAAGATGGTACAAAGATATGAAACAAAATAAAAACATAGTTTTTTGTTCAATTTTGAGTCAGTTACTTTTTAAATTAGAAATTGCCTTTATATGTGTTTTTGGTAATTTTTTTTTTAAAAAATAAATGCATGTTGTTTAGAAGTTTATTGAAAGCATAGTTACTGAACTGAAGCAACAAATAATAGCCAGAAATAAGTCCTCCCCCCCCCCCCCCGGAAGATTTCAACATTTCATTTAGCTGCCTTGAATCCCATTTTGAGAGAAAAGTGGGCTATAAATCAAATAAATAAATAAATAAATAAAATGTAGGGTTCAACAGCTGATTCAATCTAAATTTAAAAAACTGCCATTGTGACAAACATCACAAAGCAAAACTGATCAATTTATTTCAACTAGAAAACACTTCACATTGGACTCCTTTTGCAGAAAAAAAAAAAAGATCCAGATCACTCTGTAATGGTACCTGTTGCTTCTAGGGCTACATTAAAGTCAATGTCTCTTACTTTGTTTGTTGTCATGTATTCAGACCTAGTCCGAAAGTCCATGTACATACGGAGATTGTGAAGACTGCTGTGGGGATGCTAATTTCTTTTTGCCTATAACCTTAGAAGACTTATAGGCCAAGATCCAAGAATCTTGAGTTCTTCCAACAAAACTATGATAGCTTCTAGAATCCCTGGCAGTGCAGTGTAGCTTAATGGTGCTGTGGCCAGTAAAAAGAGATTTTGACTTTTTGGCTCTCCAGCATTACTCTAGGTACATTGCACTGAAGGGCTGGGAAGGTACAGCTGCCCTTTTTTTCTTGGCTGCCCAGCTACAGCCAGCTGGTGTCCAGGCACCTCCTCTACTCTCGGAACTACTCATTGGTCATAGTGGTGTATCTCAGGAAAATCATGCTGCATTACTCCAGAAAAAGCATGTTGTACAAAGACATAATGGATACATCTCTATGCAATTTCCATCAAAATACAAACTACATGTATATCATACTGTATGTCACCAATAGGATCCTTGTCCCAGAATTCACTTTGCAAGTGTGCCATGACTTGCAAAGTCAATGTGCCATCCCCTTTTCAGATAAAATTAAGACTGTGAGACTAAAGTGCTATGGAAAAATCTAAAATGGTGGCAAGTATTACCCTTTGTAAGAAACTATATGCTTTGAAATGGCTCTAAAACACAACAGAGTGCCCTTATATATGTCCACTCTCAGCAGTGCCAGCCAGACTTGTTGGTCTGCCCTCCATGTTAACCCACTGTGCATTTATGGACTTAGTTGATTTCTCAAATTATGAAACAGACATAATCCATGCAAAGTTTTGCATCCCATAGTTCTACATGCCCATTGCATGAATTGTATTATGGATCTAAATCTAATCTAAGTCCCACATTTAGCTTACTATTTGCTTGTGAAGAGACTTAGATATACACAAGATATCTGTTTTTTGTAAGTACTTAGATGTGGGCTACATGTCGTAATCATTATGTTGCTACACTTATCCTATAAATGAAGACAGTTAAATAAAATAATACTAATCCTCCACTGCTGCTTTCAGCCACCACCAATTTAAAGTTTGGCATGAAGAAATTTACTCTGTGACACGGTGGTGAAAATCTGTCACTGTCATTCTTGCTGAGGTTCTTGAGATCCCACCATGATTTTAATTGGGATGAAATACTTTTTTGTCCCAATACAGAAATATGTGGCATTTTTGTCTGCATAGTTTGTATAGATTTTTCTAACATCTGTGTTTTTCTACACATTTTACACAGGTTAAATAGAACTTGTGCACATTTTTGAAATTTATTTTGAATTTTTAGTCAAGCAGAAATGTGCACATGTGTACTTCTGTTCCCTTTGAAATTCATCATAATGCTTGCTAGTGCATGGATTTTGGAGGCAGGATTTGGCTGCTACAAAATGGATATTTCCATAGGAAAATGAAAACCCATCTGCACTACATAATAGTTTACATTTTCAAGGAGAAATATGTTAGACCTATACTGCTGAGATGGCTGCAATTCTGGGAGGCTCTTCACATTTTAATCTGTGGAATGATAGGAATGAGACTGGTCTGAATTACCTGCAAAATCCAGTGTGGCCTGAAATAATAATAGTTATGATATCATGGTTGTCTTTGCATTTCACACATGCCAGAAATGTGAAACTTGAATGATGGTCATGTGGGTGTATGCACACGTGTAGGGGAGTATTTTTGCATGTGAACACATCAGTATATGTGCTAAATGATCAGTTAAGGTCTGCATATTGTTCCTAAAATGGTCATAGTACAATAATATGGGCAGAACATTTTATGTACATGTATATGTATGTATGTATGTATTTAAAACATTTTAATGATTCTTTTTTTATGCTCTAATATGGTTTAAAACACACAAAAAGCTCTTTAAAGCAGACATTGAAAATAAATAATAAACAAACAAAATAGAACCCCTTCCCTTCAGATTTACTTCTAGCCTTTCCAGTGAACACAATTGTTATGGATGGATCACAGTCCATTGTTAAGTCTATTCCACTACAACAAAACAGGTCCATAGATAAATAGATGACAGACAGACAGTCAGACAGACAGATGTGTTATAAACTCTTTTCTGAAGGAGGTAGATCCCCAGAGGGTTTAATAATTCAAGAGGCTTGGGAACTACACTACAAAGGCTCTGCTTCTGACAGCTACAGTGCTAATTTTCTACAAAAATGAAATGTGTACAGTAAGCTTGAGCAAAAGAACAGAGTGAGTCTGAAGCACTACGGTACCTGTACTTCTCTCCTTTGCTTATTTCTCCCCCTTGTTGAAGCTCTGAGCATTGTGCACAAAACAGCTCTGAAGGTTTTCTGATACTGTCCATAGTCATTTTGGATGTGCCCAATAGGAAGGAGAAGTTGGCCTCTTCTAATTTCACTGAAGGAAGCCATTCCAGCTGCAATCACTGGCAGAAGGAGATGTGTGCAGTCAGCCCTCCATATCAACAATTCTCCCCCCCCCCCATGGGTTCAAGCACCACGGCTTGAAAATATTTTTAAAAATATATAAATTCCAAAAAGCAAATCTAGATTTTCTATAAAGGACACCATTGCACAATGTCACTGAATTTAATGGGACTTGACCATCCATGGATTTTGGCATCCATGGGGGCTGTGTGTCCTGGAACCAAAGCCCATGGATACCAAGGGCCCACAATACTATACATGTTGACTCACACAAAAATGAAACAAGCAATGTCTTGAAAAATTCATTGCTCTGGTCATCTGCAAAACATAAAAACTTTAAACCATTTAACCTTAACAAGAAAAAAGTAAAATAAAAACAACATCAGCTATGATGGCTAGTTTTGCTAAAGCTGTTAACTCCCTTGCAGGTGACAGAGAAGCCTCACTTTATTGAAAATGGTTAGTATTTCATTCTTAATTACATTACCATGGTGGGCATTTTATAAGGCAAGTAGTAAGATTTATTTTCAGGGGGGAATTTGCTTCAACAGACCTGAGAAAAGACAGTGAATCCTAGGCAGACAGAAATGCTGGATGACCCATTATGCTAATATCACTTACTATAAAATTAAGTGCTTTGTCTTTTGTGAATGCCACAATTAGTGTCAGCATGGGAATTCAGAGTAGTCAGTGAAGTATATTTCTACCAAGTTTTAATATATATATATATCTCAATGGAAATCTGAGCTGTGGAAGAGTGTTCTGGATCTTTTCCCTCGACTTCCTGAATCACTCAGTGTCTTTGTTGTAACTTTCCAGATGATAAGTTTATACTACAACAAATGAACAGATGCTTCTAGTCTGTTGTGCAGGATACAAATAATATTCTTCAAGGAATGACTTTTTTCAGAGAGAAACCAGACTTTTCTAGCATGTTTGCCACAATATATTGTCTCCTGTGAAAATGCAGTTATTCTTTGCCCATTAGAGTCTAATGGATTTTGGTATACTCTTGGGTATCTGTCTGGATGGCCATTCCAGTTCCTGGGACAAATACAAGCTGGCCATTTCATTCATTGCTCTCATTTCTTACATTTCTCTGTCCCAGAGAATACTCATCGTGATAAACCTGATAGCACTATGATGGTACAAGTACAGCAGTACTACTTTTCCTCTGCTTACAAATTATATAAGTGCTGCATGCACATATATAAACAATAGTGCCTATGATATTCCTAATGTCAAGTGGCCTATCTTCCTCTTAAACATGCACAAAATTCACACCTCAAACCAGCCAACAGAAGCAGAGAAGGACTCAGATGGAAAATGAAGCCCTAGACTTGTGACAAAAATTCAGTAGGTTCCATCCAAGTCTCTGCACAATCAGAAGAAATGAGAAAGAAATTTCAAAAATGAAAAGCTGAACACATGCAGGATCTGTATGTGCAACCAGGACTCTAAATATATGAAGAAATCTCAATTTTATGTCTATAACAAGTCTTTAGACCAGGGCTTGGGGGTAATTAATAAATTACTTTTTCCACTAACAAAGGCATAAATACATTACATTAGGACTGGAATTTAATGAAGGATAACATAATCTTTGCCATTACTTTCATGGTTACATACTTCAAGTTCAGGCTTGTGCAGGTGCTGAAGTGATGACCAGTTATATGAGAAAAGAATGTACCACAGGCCAGCATATTGTTCAATTCTAGGCCAGTATTCTACATCAGCTACTTAGTTAAGTAAGGTAGCTGGGTTCTGGGACTGTATATTTGGGATGTTTTACTGTTGTAAGCCGCCCTGATTGCATCTGCAGAAGGGCGGGATATATTATTATTATTATTATTAACTAAGAAAACTATCCTAGTTAACCCCCCCAAAAAAACTTGGTGAAAACATCAACCCCCTATGCTGTGATTGCTGGCAGAATAGACCTCCTTTTCCCACACAGCTGTCCAGCAAAATAGATGGGGGGAGAGTTACTATTATGGCAATAGTATTACAAACATGACTATATAGCAATCAATAATATGGAATAGTTATAGAGAAGTAAATCTAGGTAACTGTTATGTATTCACAAATACTACTGTATTCACAAATACTACCTTCTGTTAAAAAAAAAACGTGAATTTTTGCAAAATAAGTCCCAAAACTGTCAATAATCTTTGAAAATGGAATAGTTTTCTAAGTTCTCATTTCAGTGGGGAGAAGATTGTTAAAAGTTATTCTTTGCCTCATTTGAGACTAAAATCAGTAAATAATGGCATCCCTAAGATCTTACCACCAAAATTTCAGCTTATCCATTGCTGTGTTTACAAAAGAGGTATAAATGCATTTATACACATACACTGACCCTTGCACTATATAATATTCCAGATGTAGTATGTTATTTCATGTGTTTATTCCTTTTAGAAAGATTACAGCTTTTGCAAATCTGTGCCTAAATGTAGTGGTTAATGCTAACTAGAATACAATGAGGATGTGGTGAATCAGGTCTTATGTAATTTCCATTTATTCAGTGTCCACTCTACTTGAGACTAACAGTAGATTAAGGCCAAGGAAGAGTATCATGAGGCCCTCTAGATGTTGAACTCTAACTTTTTAGCATGCTTCACCACTTGCTATGCTGTCTATGCTTGCTGGTAATTTCAGGTCAGCAACATCTGGAGGGCCACACAAATTGCACTCTCATGTAGGGCAAAATTGGAATTGTAGAATATACTGCTTTACTCCATGGATGGGAATCAAGTTCCAGGGTGCAAATCATCCTCCAGATATTTGTGAGCTCTCAGGAGCCCTGGCAATTATGTCCCAGAAATCTATTTGTCTGAGGTTGCTAATTTTTTCTGAGAGAGAAGCTGATATTGAGACATAATTTTTTCCCCCTGTCGTTAAAATAACTGCTTTTTAAAGAGAAAATTTGTCTTTCCTAAAACGGAGACTGAATTAGGCCTTTTGGAATATTACATAGCCAAAACAAACAAACAAACAAACAAACAAAAAAAAACAAAAAACAAAAACAAAAATCCTATCCTTTTCTGATATTGGACTCAGTGGGCTCTATATATATTCCAAATTGTGCAACTGTTCATAGCTTCATCTTTATCAATTAAGGATAGCTCTTCTTTATCAGTTAAGGATATCCATGTAAGTTTGAATATATTATTCTATACATTATTCATTTTCCCTTCTATGCTGCTCTCTCTCACACAAATATACCCCTGAGTGCAGGCACTCAATGAAACACTCACTAAATTTGTCCTCTACAATGGGACTACGATCAATAACTAATTTTGAAAACTGATTAGTGTGTAGCAGGGAAGTTGACAGAGACTCGTATCTTGCCAGAGGATATAATCAGCCTGTAAATAGCCATATTAGTGCACTAGGTAATAGGCTGGTAATAAGAGAGCAAAGGAATATAGCCCAGATCTTCTTCAGCATTATTTCCCCAAAGAGGGAATCACATCTTTAAAAAATAAATAAAAATAAACCCCAGCTTGTAAATTTAACTTAACGCTGAAGTAAATTTTAATTTTATCACACTTCATATTTACTGAATAAGGATATTCTAAATGCATTATAATAAAGAGCATGCATGCATGTATTGCCTTGGGTGATTATTAAAGAGCTGCAGACATTTTTACATATCTTGGCTGATTGTGAATTCCAGATGTTTCTAACATGAAACATGAAAAATGTTATGTATAACAGTTAACGTTTTTTCATCAGCCATTTAGAAGATGTATTTTCCTATTAGAGCACGAATGTTGCTATGGTGATAATTGTAAAATTCCGACCTAGATTTGGGGGGAAGGAAGGTGAAGAAAGAATGCAAGTAGTACAAAAGGAAGAAGAATACGGTATAAATTAATTCAATAAAAATGGTGAAGGCTAGTTTTTAAACTATGTAATTAAACATTATGCTTAATGTACTTAAATTTGTATTCTTGGAAAATGGTTTTACATTTGTTCTAAACCTAGTCCATATTAGAGCAGACCTATTGAAAACACAGCATAAAACCAATATTTAATGATATTAATACAGTGTTTGCACAGAAGTACAAGTCAGCCATCATTTCCATGGATTCTTCATCCATGGATTCAAGCATCCATGGTTTGAAAATATTCAAATCTATTGATTTTACCATTTGATATAAGGGACATCATTTTAGTATTCATTGCATTTAATGGAACATGAACATCCATGGATTTTGATATCCACAGTGGACCCTGGAAACAAACCCCAGCAGATACCAAAGGCCCACTGTATATGGAAATCATATTGGATTGCAGTACAATGATGTCAAGGCCATCTCAGTCTGTCAGCCTTTACAACCAATGGCTTCTGTAGTAACCATAGCATCTTATGTCCAGTAATAGTACCTAGCTTTGTTCCTTATAAAATAGCCAGCTAGTCCCCTTTGTCAGCTCTGTTCAGGTAGAAATATAAGGATTATTAGGAAATAATAAGATGTCAGGGATGATGGGAGTTGTAGCTCTTCTCCTCTGGCTCTAACTCACCACCTTGTTATGCAGCAGAGCTGACCAGCTTTGATCAGTGGTTAATGCTTTTCTCCAAAGCAGCAGAGTTTCAGAGAATAGGCTGAAGACCCTGACAAACTCTCCAAGCCTTTTCACTCTTCTTCCTCAGATGTCTCCAAACTTCTCCAGGATTCTGCTGGCTCTTGTATCTTCACTCAAGACACCAGGCAACTCAGTAGTCTTATATAAAAGATCTACTTTATTCAACTATATACAAATAAAATATGCTCAACAAATCACAATCTCTACAAATCTCCTCAACTACCCACA